>CM034044.1:11691719-11955180 GCA_019804595.1 Bruguiera parviflora
ATCACCATAACACGTTAGCCTGTATACTTGTACTTACTTATAATATAAAGAGACAATTATGTAGACGAGACTATGAAAGTCTAAACTATTTCATATAATGTTTGCTATAATTCTAATTGTTTAATGGATTATTGGGAAGAAGCCGGGAATATAAATCAAATTGCTTAATTCATCCCAGTTACATGGTCCTTTTTGTTTTTTTTCAAATATTGTATTAAACGATGCCACATTTGGATGCAATTTTTAACTTATTTCAAATAAAGGTGTTCCTTTTCTCATCCTCATCCCAAAAGTAAAAAACCAAGCAAATAAACTGTTCCTTTTTGACTTTTCCGGAAAAAGCAACCAAATAAAGTTTTTTTTATTATATTATTTTTAAATCTGGATATTTGAAAAAGGTTGCTTTCACCAACGTAGCCACATCTTGTTCCTTTCTTTTTAGTTTTTACCCATCTTGTTCTCGTAGCGCAGTCTCCAACACAAATTCTAAAGTCGCTCCCACGACTTTGCGATACCAGCACTTAAAAATGGGAACGCAGGCACGTGCTTATATAAAAAAGTGTTTGTGAGATCCTTCGAACGCGTATCCTATCATGCATTTTATTTTAACATCTGTTTTCAATCAGTCTTCTTAAGAGTTGGTTGCTGACTAATTAAAAGGATTTCCATATGTCCGCATAACAAATTTTAAGCAATTGAATACTTTTAAGTGACAAAATGTATATAGTTATCAATTTATAGTATTTTGATTGTTTCCGATTTTTATTAATACAAATTTATGACATTTCTAACTATTTATTTTTATATGTAAATTTATCTTTTTTAATTTTTTTTATTTACACTTGTTCATTTTAGTATAAAGATAGAATTAAAATTATAATCAATATTTTTTTCACTTTTTTTTTGTACTCTTTTCCAATTTAAAATTTTTAGTTTCCTTTTCTATATTCACCTTTCTCAAAGAATGAAAATTTTTTCCTTGGTTTAATTTTTCTTTTTCTTATTTTTCACTTGCCTATTTTGTTACCTAAACAAAGCTGTAGCGGATAAGTGAATCAGCACCCACCAATTAAAATTTCCTTTTTAAGACACAGAATTTATGTACCGAGGAAAAACCAAGTTTCGAGAATTTAAATTTGAATTGTTGGGTCAGATGAATATTTTATTGTGTAATTTACAATTCAAAATAATAATTAAGAAAGGAAAAAAATCCCATTATGCTTCAGGGTCTCGCCCAATGCGGGGACAACTTGCCACGTTGCTCAGCTATATCGACTGGTTTTCGTGGGGCCTCAACTACGCGGGGAACTCGCATATTCATTCGGACAATAAGGAGTCCAGAAGCCTTCTTCTGGATCAATTAGTGTCTCCGGAGAATCTTTAGTTGGGTCTTCTAACCAGTCAGGGAACAAAGGCCGGAACGGCAGAGACAGAGAGAGACAAAGAGAGAAAAATGGTCGGGTCAACGAGACCATAGCTCGCGTTGTCTGGGTCGTCCATCGTTCCGTACAGTTTCGGCAGGGCGCAATTCTCGTCGACATATATTCTCGCAAGGTACTTTCTTTTCTCTCTCATTTGTCTTTCTATTCTCTGTTAAGATATTCCTTTTTCGTTTTTCTCAGCATATGGATTGTCCAATGAAAAGTAGTCAATGGAGTTCATAGCAGTGTTCGGTGGGATAGCCGATTAGCCACTCAAACGAAAGGGCTCGACCCTTTGGGTCCATCACTGTCAAAAATTTTGAGAGTCAGTTGAAACGTCAATGGAGTTCATAAGAGTGCTCCGATTATTGCCCATTTAATTGAATCTTTTTTTAATTGGCACAGGCAGACATCTTGGTGCGGGGATATGGGGGTTGGAATTCAAGGAATGCTCTACGAGTTATTCATCAAGTTTTCCCGAAGGTATCTTATCTAAAGTTTAGGATCCTATTCGTCGATTGTTGATGCCAAAAACGATAGGATGTGTGAAGACAAAGCGAGGGCCATATGCATGCATGTGTAGGAATAAAATTAAATAAAAAAAAATAAAAAGTAATGTTTTGTTAATTATTTTAATTATTTTATTTTTTTACTTTATTTAATTTATATTAAAAATTTTATTAATTATTATTATATAACAATCACACACATATATTATATATTAAATAAAATTTTATATTATTAATACATTATTAAAATTATTGAGATATTATTAATTTTAAATTTTTAAAAATAATTTAAAATAAAAAAATATTAAAATAATATATATATATATATATATATATAGTTAAATATTTATTGTTTCAATATAATAATTTTTAAAAGAATAAGAGGTTAACAAATTATAAAAATAAATAATTAAAAATTTTAATATACTAATATAAATAAATAAATAATTTTGAAATTTTGTTCCAGGGTACTCTCTCTCTCTCTCTCTCTCTCTCTCATCCACGTGCACGGACAGAGAGGGTACATCCAAGCGGGACCAGTTCATCCGAAGAACCCGTTCGTTGCTCTGTTGTAAATTTATACATAAAATATACAGAACATCATATTTAAGAATTTACGCAAATTTAATCATCTTCTAATGGGCCTTTAGGGTATTGCTGGCCTCGGGATCATTACCATAACCCGCAGTCAAATCTGATAAACAGTCAAAGTGTTTAATGCGTGACCGAATTGAAAGACGGAGGATTCGCACGGATTGTTCGGTGAATAATAATAAACGGGAAACGGAATGATTGAGTGGAAAAGTCTGCACGTGCCAAGGAATGTCTCAACAACGATCGCTGAATCCAACGGCTGAGAAAGCCCCAAGTCTATGTTCACACATGCGAACGCTTGCATGAGATTGAGACCCAAATGATTAGTCGATGTCGAGAGTAACGTAGGACGTCAATGTGTTCGGGCTTTCGGCAACTACCCAACCATTGTGCAAATGCTTTTACAGCACACTAAGATCATGAGACCACCACGCGTCACGCTGCGTGGGACTTTAAATAGTTGGTGGAATGGAATGCCAAAGCAAGTGACGATTGAGAGCAGCAAGTGAGGGAAATTAGAGAGAGAGAGAGAGAGAGAGAGAGAGAAGGGAGGGTGGAAATACGATGGTTGGACCAGCGAGACCGCAGATTGTACTATTTGGCTCTTCAATTGTTCAGCTCAGCTTCGGGAACCAAGGCTGGGGCGCCATTCTTGCCGATCTTTATTCCCGGAAGGTAGGCACGGTGTCCTTTATTATTTTGTCTTCGTCTCTTGTGGGTCGTATTCAATTTCAGTAGTCATTTAATGTAATGTGAGAGAAAAAAAAAAAAAAGACCCTTTTATTGACAACTCTCGAACCTTCATCGCCTGAACGAAATGTGCAGTTTTCGGAGAAAATGGATGAGTGAATGGGGTCCACATGTCAATGAGTGCCCCCCCCCTTTTTTTTTTTGGTTCTTTGGTTTGTATATTGATTAATTGAAAACGTCCCTTGCTTCTTTTTGACAATGATCCAAGATGGTCAATATATTGAATCTTTGGTACTGCACGTTAAAAGCTCTGATCCAATTTTTGTGAACTGGTGGCATCAGGCAGATGTACTGTTGCGGGGATATTCAGGTTGGAATTCGAGGCGTGCTCTGCAGGTTCTAGATGATGTTTTTCCGAAGGTAACGACGGAAAACATCTAACCAAATTTTCTTGCTCTAGTGACGCTGAAGAGCACTCCAATGTTTAAAAACTATAATTAATAAATAAATAAAAGTGATGAGAAACTTCAGAGGAAGGCAGGTGAAGTGATGAGATTAAAGAATATAAGATTTATCTCCGCGAAGCTGATTATATCCCATCAATTTCAGGATGCTCCCGTGCAACCTGCACTTATCATAATCTATTTTGGCGGTAACGATGCAGTGCACCCTCACCCAAGTGGCTTGGGCCCTCATGTACCTGTTCCCGAATATATCGAAAACACGAGAAAGATTGGTACATACCTCAAGGTAAAATCTCAGAGCCAGAGAGAGTATTGACGCGTGATAATCGTAACACTTCATCTACACAAGTGGTGGCAACTTATTGATATTATTCTTATTAATATTATTGCTACGCATGACCTTATGATCGGCAGAGCCTTTCAGAGAAAACTCGAGTCATCTTCCTCAGTGCTCCTCCCGTTAACGAGGAACAAATTAGTGAACATCTGAGGTGATCTATCAGCTTCTATCCTCTTGGTTTTTCGGTACCATCCTCCTCGAAGTACGAGGAGCGATCAAATCATAATTGATCAGTCCTGACAATATGGGTTCTGTCTCAACAGCGGTGCGTTCGACATTGTTCGAACAAATGGGACCTGTGGAATATATTCAGAAGCTTGTCTGGATGTTTGCCGCGAGTTGAACCTGAAAGCCATTGATCTCTGGACAGCATTGCAGCAAAGGGACGACTGGAAGGATGTTTGCTTCACGTAATTAGACCTTATTCTTATTTGCTTTCGACTAGTTTAAATCTCTGCCTTTTTTTTTTAACTTAAAATTAAAAAAAAAATGTAAACTAGCACACCCAGAGTCTTAATTTAGATCGTTTCTGTTATTTATTTGTTTATTTTGCAGTGATGGGATCCATCTTTCGGCTGAAGGAAGCAAGATAGTGATAAAAGAGTTCGTGAAGGTAATTAGAGAGGCTGACTGGAAGCCAAGTCTGTACTGGAAGGATATGGCTACCGAATTTGCTGAGGATTCGCCATATGATCCGGTGGATCGTGCGGGAAAACCTGTGAACGTCTCGGAGATTGAGTTTCACCGAGACATAGAATTTGATTAGAGAAGCAGAACCCAACGAACATTCCATGCTCTTTTCAATTTGAGCCGCAATTAGTTGTGGATGTGATTTGGTTCTGCGTTAATTTGCCAAGTTCTTAGATTTTTATTTTTATTTTTTTTGGAAAAAAAAAAAAAGAAAAAGAAAGAAAGATTCCACTATCACTATGAACCGAAGTGGCTTCTTTCTCGTAGTGCGATGCCTGTATGGCAAAAAGATGAACCGTGCTTTACATCAAAAGAAAGAGAAATGGTCTCCACGAGTAAAGGTACTTGGGCGGCTGTATATGCTCAGCATTTTCATAAGAAAAGTGCTTTTTCTCCAATTAGAAAAAGGAAAAAAATTAGGGAGACGGGCTCCGCGGACGAGGCAGAGAGGGGAGAGGGGAGAGCGGAAGGGAGCCCCTCTACAGTAAGGGGAAAGATGGGGAATCCGTCCGACTAATCAAATCTTTACAAAAAAAAAAGAAAAAAAAAGACATCTTTAAAATGTTTTTTTTTTTTGAACTCAATAATAATTACCAGTTAGCTAGCTGGGGATTAGAAGAGAAAACAAAATGTTAGTCTAAAGATACTATAGTGAGTACAAAATTCTCCAATCGAGTCTACATTTCTGCGAGAATTTTAAAGGAGGAGGGAGTCAAATCCCTGAACTTCGCAAGAGGCTGGTGGCTACAAAATCTAACCTGAACGATTGTATACCCACATGTGGTTTGAAACTTCAATCCTTAGCATTTGCCAAAAAAGAAGATTATAAACTAAAGTTTCAAGTGATAAAATAATAAGTTACCTACTGAAACATGGTCTAGGAAAGCACGAGGAAGAAAGTTTCTGCCTTTTTTTTGTTGTTGTTGTTTCTCATTAATTAGTTTGTTGAAGGAAAATTCACATCCAAAAAAAAAACGTGCGAGATGTCCAAGGAGCAAATCTTGCTTAATTGATCGGAAACTGTGTGCGTCTGTGCGTGCTTCCATGCAGGCGAGAAGGGCTTTGTTTTGAGGGTTTTTGCCAGTTGGCGGATAATTAGTGTTATGAGGGCCATTAATAAGCGAAATTCCATAACAATTTTCAAACGAGGCAATTACAGGTGTCACGGGTCATTATTCTCTCCCCAAAAAGTAATTTTTTAGGGTGTGCAGCACCTACATTTATATGTCCCAAAATCCCCTTCTTCCTATCCGATGTGGGAGACGATTCTCGTATCCCAAAATCCCCTTCTTCACATCGGCATAAGGGTCGGGGTTGGCTCTGATACCACTTATCACGGGGTCATTACTCTCTCCCCAAAAGACAACCTTTTAGGGTGTGCAACACTCACGTTTATATGCTTCAAGATCCCCTTCTTCCTATCCGATGTGAGAGACAGGTCTCGTACATTCGTCCGTCACGCAGGGCATGAACAAAAAAACCGGATCTCCTTCATTTTAAAAACATGTCTTTTTTACTTTCTTAAAATTAAGATTCGTGACTTTCTTATGAATGAAGCTTTTAACTCTCTATATATATTATTTTATTTTATTTTTATTTCTTTCTTTTAAAACTAGTAGATGGCCAGTTGTATCCGCCATTAAAGAACAAAGTGATGACTTTTACCCATTGCAAATGCCGGAAAACCGATTTCGCTAGCCGATTATTTATGACTGGATACTTCAGCCCAGTTGGTAATTCTGTAGTTAATTTGCAGGGGATCCACCCAATTACTTTATTTTTCTGTTATAAGTCTGATTAAATCAGGACACCGCACTTTGCAAATGTTTGGTCTAAAACAACTTTTTTATTTCCTTTTTTTTTTTTAATATTCATCAATGCTTTTCAAAGCTCCATAATGGACGTGATCTATCATGTTTGGGTCTTTAATTCAACTTTTCCCTTTCAACTTTCGGCTAAAAAAGGCAAGAAGCTTCTTGATCTTACTCCGGTTTTCCTCCATGTCTTGTGTTCAACCATTATTTGATTTTGTCAACAAACAGCGAGTCACTGTCGGGGAAAGAATTCGTTTAGATGGATTTGGGTGTTTCTCGCAGTCAAGGAGGTCTTGTTCTTACCCGATCGAGGAAACTTGGTCGAGCATGGAACCCGACCATACTCTATTGGACTCAGTGACAATTCAAAGTCAGTCAATCCAATTGGAGACCCGAGCAGCGCGAGTGCCTATATTACACTAAGCTTTAAAAAAATAAAAATAATAAAATAAAAATTATTAAATGATATATGACATTTTAACCATGTCCATAAATAAAACTCACATGACTATTGATCAACATTATATGCCATGACATTGAGAAAAATGGATACAACAAAAGTAGTTCACTTTTGTCATGCTCTTTCCGTCCAATTTGAATGGAAAAAAAAATTATAAAAACGAAGGATTGGCTTCAATCCCTCTTTCCTTTGCACCCATTGTCCGTCCAGCACCTTTTCCAACGAAACAAACACAACGTTAAGCAGACATTATTTTAGGTCGTAAGGTTCTCCTTTTCCTTTTCTTTTTGATTAACGCGTTGAGAATCCACTGTATTTTCCCCGAAAAGACAAAGCTAGGGCGTTCAATAAACCCGAGGAGCAATCCTTTAAAAAGGAGCGCTCCTAACTAAAATCAGCGAGGGTATCAAGACTGTTTTCATTTCCCCTTTGGCATAGATCTCGAGGCCGTCATAGAAAACCAAATTTACAACCGGAAGAGCAAGACGCGAAAAAATAAACTTAGTATGAACATTTTTCCTTTTTTCTTTTTATTTTATTTTATTTTTTTCCTTTGGTCTACTGGGAGACCATTGGAAATACTAGTCGATCTAGTGACTTCCAAATAAATTGAAATTGGAAGTGCGCACAGAAGATTTGACAAGAGAATTTGACGTTGCAGGAACAAGCTGAAAATCCAATTGCGTTTCCCACGGGGACTCATCCAGGTCTTTGACTTCCTAAGTAGGTCACAATTTGCTCTACGGAACACTTTGTCCGAGTGTGCGCTCAGTCTCAGACAAGAAAAGTAAGGACAAAAACCAGAAAAATCTGTACCAAACAAAAACAAACAAATTCCAAAAACTATTTTTTATCGACGTGTAATCCGAAATCAGGGATGAAACAAATGCACCAGCGTCAATCAAAATGACCCTGTAAGACCTTTTGTTCTCAAAGTCTGTCGTACATCAAGCTAAGTTCTACTAACCCATCTCCCACGTGTGTGCTTAAAGATAACTCATACATGCTCAAAGCCAGTATACGACATCAACAAAACAACGAAAATTAGATCCAAAAAGGGAGAAACAAGACGAAGAGCAGTAGCACTCACCACTATTCCACTTCCGCCATAGCTACCCAATTTGCTAGGATGATGTCTGCATGTCTTCTAGACCTTTCAACATAAGTAAACAAGGCAAAGACATCCGTATAAGACAATTGCTCTGAAAGATACGGCACAGCCGAAGCTTCTTAGGGCTCCATATAAGAAAATCGCTCCAAAAGATATGGGAGAGCTGATGCTTCTGAAGGCTCCGAAGCGGGCGCCGCCGCCCCGGGGGGGGTGTTGAACTATCAAAAATGCACCCTAGCTAGAAAGTTGGAACCTGCCAATGGGCTTTTTCCTTCTCCATCCCTAACTAATTCCCAAGCAAAGGTCAAGATCTGATTCACACCACAAGTTTTGACAACACCACACCACTAATCAAAACAGAAACCACATTTGAAAACTTACAAAGGCAACAGAATACACAAACGTCAAACCCGCTAAAGCAACAAATGCAATTTGAAACACATTATACCTGCAAAGAATTAAAATCATGTCCAAGAGATTAGTAGAGTTTATATGCCTAACCAGAACAGATAAAAAACATCTTCATACATGAGACTCTCACACTATCAAATATGGAGAAGGTCATATATTAGCAACTTTATCACTGCTTTAACAAAAAAGTTGTTTCTAAAATTCAAACTTGTAACCTTCAGATCACAATGAAATTAACCTTATCACTACACCAAGGCGTGCTCTTTCTAACCAGAACAGATGAACGAAAACCAAATTATCTCCTTACGGCAACTCACTAGCACAAATTTTTGATCCCTGGAAGAGACTGCAATGTGTGGCAAAAAATTTCCTGTGCTGCAGTTGCTTGAGCATAGTAGCCAAATGACATGGCGCAGAATTGTATCACACTGAAATCTGAAGAAATCTATCCTGTTTATTATATAGTAACAGTGACAATTTAGTGTGACTAAGGATAAGATCATCGTCGTCACATAATCTTAATAGTCTTAAGCATCAGGTCCCAAATGATTACAACATGACCATTTGCCATGTGAGACCATATCATAAGTTAGCAACACAGACTTAGATTGTATGGAAAACTATAAAATTTCAGGGTCAATGATGCCAACCTAATGGCGCATGCGAGAATGAGTCCCAGTTGAAAAGAAATGAGTTCATTAGAGTAGCTCCCCACCTATACGACAATTTCACACAATCAGGGAGTTAAAGTTATTACTGCAATAATATCTGCTACAAATGATAAAAACACACAAACACATCATCCAACAAGATTTAGTACTTCATGGGATGAATGGTAATGAAAACTAATCTGAGACCCAGTATCACTGCACCAGCTATCACTGCAAGTAGAAGGTAGAAGCAGAAAAATGCAAATGCGGCAGTACCCAGAAGACCTGACGAGGTGGTAGAATACACCAGAAATAAGATTCTTCAAGTTAAGGAGGACAAAGACAGAAACAGTGAACAAAAAGATCAAAAACATAAGAACTTACCCCAGACACCATCCAACTTGATGAAAACCTCATTCACGAAAGGAAAAAGAGGCGGGCCAATCAACAAATATATGATAATGTGAGCAACCCAGGCCATTAAATTACCAACCTAATAAACTATTACCAAAAGTGTCAGAAAACAGGCCAGGAACCTAGAAATCAATCAAGTCAAAGACTCAAAGAGGAAAAAGAGCATCTCAAATACGCAAAATTATCAGATTGTGAGATTAAATATACACAATTTTATTTTTATTTTTATAAAAAACAACAGTCTGAAGCAGCAAGGTGCCTGGATTATTTTGATGTTGACGAAAGATTATCTTGTACTGCACCTGGGATTCCACCGTCTTCACCAAATTGACCATGAATAACTGGGAACGCCATTACCACAGAGGCAGCAAGGTGCTCTGCAAATTCAGAAAACGATGAAAAACCTAGGGCAAGGCTGCGAAAAAACAGACAGTTAGCCATCTTAACACTTTTAACATATCAGTCACAACAACACAAGTAGGGCATAAAACAACTCACATTACCTTTCAAGCTTAAAACCAAAGTCCGCAGGAAGTAATAAAGTACACCAGAAAACCAAGAATAAAATAGAAAACTCGAAAATTGTGAAATAATCGAGAAAAATAATGGAGCAAATAACAAGTAGGGACTAGAAAAATACGTAATGGCTGATGCACGGGTATGGTACAAACCTGCACCGAGGATATAGCATAGGCATTGAGATCACAGTCGATGTAATAGTAGTTCACATGCAAATCATCCCTTCGTTTGATAATTTAAAAGAATAATGGCAAAATTTAAAAAAGAGGCATACGAAAAGAATAAGAACAAATGGAAAGGGGAAAGAAACAAGAAGAGCCGAGAACTTTATCAAAAGGAAAAAAAAAAAAAAAGAAAAGAAGAAGAAGAAGGAAAAAAGAAAAAGAAAAAGAAAGCCGAAAAAGCCGCTCAAATTCTAATTAGTTGCCGGTAAATGATCAAGAACAGATATTCGAGTACCACAATGTGATCGAGAACTGATCTGGCGGAGTTGAGAGAGATTCCGCGCTGGCCAGAAGGGCCTTCACGTATAAGATTGACTGTGAGAACTCTGACGCTCTCCCGCTCCCTCTCCTCATCTTTTCGCGCCCGCTCATCCGCCGCCATCGGCCGTTCCAACTCCCAGACAATGCTTCTTCCAAGAACAGAAGAACAAGAGTCAATCTTGGACATCGGACTCAATTTCAAGAATCTCGGAGACTCAATAAAAGATTATCGTGCATCAAGATTCGATTCCAATCGAAAGGGGCCGTTTCGGCCACGGAAAGAAGGCTTCGAAGCGTACGCGAGGGATGCCATTGAAAGAGAAAGAAAAGACAACCATTATGAAGCCAGAGCGAAGAAGAAGCGAGCGAGAAGGCTTCGTCCGTTTTCTTCTGCCTTCTTTTTTTTTCCGGAAGAAGTTACGATTGTCCGGGTGGCGGAGCAACGCTATTTATACGGCTACGGAAATGGAACCGCCTCTTCCCCATTAGCCGTTGGCCTTCGGCGTTGTCTTTTTCCCAATTCAAATTCTTTCTCTTATTATATAATAATAATAATAATAAAAAGAAAATCCTAATTCCCGATGGACTAGGGATTCCTCGTATAGGATAGTGGCGTCAGATTGAGTCGGTGAGGAAACCCGACCCGATCTTGCAGATCCTTCATACAATTAATACATCGTTCAAAAAATAAAATAAAATAATATATATGCTTGGGCTCTATTAGAGCGCTTAACATCGACTCAACCAGGGCAGGGCCTACTATAATTGGGCTCGAGTGACAACTTTCAGAATCCTTAGTGGCTGGAGGGGTGCGGTTTGTGGCTCGCAAAGGAATTGGATAAGCTGAAATGTTTACGTGGATTTGGCACATTTGTTATAATTAAGAGAAGACATGAATTTCTATGGATATTAACGGAGAGAGAGAAGAACAGAGAACAATTTATGTTGGCCTAAAAATGTATGGTAGTAATCATTTAGAACACTTATATTTATATTATACTTAATTTACTACGCAATGGAATGGTGAAATATTTCAATTAAATTTAGAACTAAAAATATTATATATGAGTAAGAATAAAAACCCATTTTTTATAATAAAAAAATAAAATATATACTCTAATATATATATATATATATATATATATATTTATATATGTATGTATCTACACACACATATAGATATATATAATCTAGACACACAATAGTATTTTAAATTTATAATTTATAAAGAGAAATAATTTTATACACATATATTAGTAATATTTAAAGATGTCAATGCTTATAGTAAGTGGTCCCTACTGATTTTTTTCTATGTTCAAGAAAAAGGTTTTCATATCACGTTCGCGTTAATCGGGGAAAAGAACACTAGTTAATGCCTACAAAGGACAAAATTCTCAAGCAAATGGTTAAATCCATTGTCACTAACAAAGGATTAAGAAAATGACAAATACTCGCCGCACAATTAAATGGATTAATAAAATAGCGACTAAGGTAAATCATAGCATTTCATGATATTTACTAAAAGACCAACGGTCCTTGGACCGTGTCCTACAAACCGACAAGAACAGACATAGGATGCATGAAACTGCCCCAACTACCATTCCCCGGAAGAGAGAAGACTGATCGGTGAGTTCGTCGGTTACTCACCTATCCCCCTCGGTGGAGCCTTCACGACAGAGAAGCCAAGGTTGCATTTGCAACTCTTTTCAATATTAATATTATCGATATCATCTAACTGTTTCTTCTCCACGCGTTACTGCATCCAGAATGTCAACGCCTGATCAAAGTCCAGCTGCTTCTTCTTCTGCTACTCCGTCAAATAATGGCGTTGCTGGGGGCTCTTCTTCTTCTTCTTCAATCAATAGGGAATCTTCTGGTGCGTCGTCGTCGACGTCTACTTCTCGGCTTCCCGAGGAAGAGGAATATATTGATAGCAATCAAGAACAACTCTATCCTCATCAATTTACGCAACCAGAGGTGGAGCAGCAACAGATTGGCGTTCATTTTGGAGGGAGTTTGCCTTCATTCGACCACGAGTTGACGATTTCGGATGACACTTGGTCTTGTGCCATTGTCGCACTCACCTTTTGGTTCTTCCGTATGAATTTCAGAAATCTCTCTCTCCTTTTACTTTTGTATTTACATAGTTTTCTGAAATCTGACCGTACTTTTTTTATTTTACAGTGTCGATGACTCTGATTTTGGGGGTCTATGGTCCGGTAAGTTTGAGCTTGGGACCAAAGACCTCACTTCTTATGGAACCGAACCCCATTTTTGTGCAGAGTATAAAGGTATATCAGACCCCATCTTCTCTCTATTCTCCGTTTGATGCATTGCGGTAATTTCTCCTAATCTTGGGTGTTTCTGTAGGTGGTAGAGGTGGACGATAAAAATTCGGCGCCAATGCTATATGGGTTTTATGAGTCTCCACCACTTGATGTTGTGGAGAACTGGTCGATGGTTTACAACGTCTCTGTTCCTGCTGATTCTCACAAGGCAAGTTTATTTTCTATAAATTTTTGTTTACAATGCCGATGGTACTCTGCTTCGGACAAGATTTTCCTTTTCTGTTTCTTTCTTTGTTTTATTTTTTTTCATACTAGTAGGTTATAAAAGTAAATACATACGTTGTTCTTATCATTTTCTTTTTGGTTTTTCATTCTAGGAGTGGATTTTTTACCTAAATGAGGGGTCTGAAGTTCACATTTCATACAGTCTGAATTCACAAAGCTCTTCTATCTTCCTGGTGATTGCCCAAGGTAAACATTTTTGCCAGTTGTCCTTTACAAATGCTTCTTCTATTGTACTATCTAGTATCTATTTGCAAGTGCCATGTATTTGCCTTGTTTGTTAGATGAATTTGAATACTTTTTTGTTCATGAATGAGAGAATTTAATGGTAATATGCAGCCTCATGAAAAAATCTTATTAGTTAGTCGAATGAATGCTTGGGTTGATGAGTTGAGGTGATTATTCCCGTCCGAGTGTGGTCTTGTTGCAAGTAATTCTGACACTGAGGAATTGCAGGGAACGAAGGCCTTACTGAATGGCTTGAGGACCCCACATGTCCAAATTCCTCTTTATCATGGAACATCATTCAGGGTGAGATAGAAGTGAGAAATGTGCACGTTTGTTTATAACCATTTCAACTGATGCTGCCAATTTCTCATTGGCAGGAAGTGGAACTGCCCAACAGAACATATGGAAATCTTCATTTTACTATTTAGCATTGGGTAACTTGAACCCGGAGGAAGTGGAGGTAATTGTACAAATTATTCTACCCAGTTCTGTATCATTAATATGTTGCTCTATTTATGTGAATTTGTAAAAGTATTGTTCATTTCCTGCTCCCCCTTCTGTTATCTGCATGGCATCAACAGATTGGTTATAGGTCTTTGGTTTCTCCATATATAATATTCTGGTGTTGTGCAACAATAGAGTGACAAGGGGCTAATAAAAGAAGCTATCTCCATCTGATTTGCAACTTCATGCCCTGTTTCTCTTTTTTCTTATGTAGTATTGCTAAAAGATTTGACAGTGAATAACCCCTCGTCCTAACAACTCCAACATGAACCATGGAATTTCACCATGTGATCCACTGGCCATAGCATTCAAGATTCAAATTTGATCATTGCTTGAATACTATTGCTGTTGTAAACATGATTAATGCCATACAGGTCAAAATGCTCTCTGCAATCCCCGACATATTTTGTTCAATTCACGCTCAAAATTTGCCTTGCAGAGATAGATTTTTTGACAAAAATTTCAAAAAAGAGCACAATTTGATAAGCTGATAATGATAGTTACAGCAACACATGACGTTGAAGGATTTTGGTAGGAGGCTGGGATCGATGCAGTACATGCTATACACAATTTGAGATTCATATATAAATTGTTGGTTTGATCTAAGTATTTGACTAAACTTGTAAAGTTTGTCACTGGGAAATTAGACACTGACTTGAAGTCTAAGTGAAAAGTCTGTAGGATTGAAGGAATTGTCTTTTTTTCTTCGTTGAGCGTCCAAGATCCCATTTTATGTGGTTGATGTTAATTGAACAGGTGGAATTGAACCTCACAGTAAGAGCCTTCCTATACAATACTACTACGGCTTATAGCAATTGTAATTTCACTGACAGCATGTGCAATTTGAAAGTTTTGTTTCCAACTGGGAATGCTGTTGTCCTAACTTCTCCTCATCCAAGACAGGTATATCTGTTATTCCCTTGTGCCTACTCGCACTCCCTTGATTAAACTCAGAAAATTTAGGGGCTGGAACTGGAAACAAATTTCTAAACATACAGAATATAATTTCTACATTGGCCTGTCCATATGATCAAAATTCAAAAGCTCAGGGGCACTCACACATTTTGTAATTAGACTTTTGGTTGTACTAATGAAACTACAATTTAAGATTCTCCGCCAAGTGGCTACCTTTCAGTCCTCGTCAATGACTAAGTTTTCTATCTAATTTTTGGTATTTTATAGGGTTCACTCGATAATAAGTGGAATGTCAAATTGTCCTATGGACCAAGATGGGCCACATATATTGTTGGCACAGGTATACTTGTTTTTTTGGTACATTGGGAAAAAGCGTTATTATACTTCACCCTTCTGTTTTTGGATAGCTTTGACGTTTGAATATCGTGTATATGCTTCTTTAACACATGCAGTTGGAATGACTGTGCTCATGGCGGTGGTCTTTTATTTCTTGAACAACTTCCGATGTAGTCGGGAGGAAGGTACAGCAGGCCAGTTCAGCGAGGCAGCACCCGAGAGAGCCCCCCTGCTTTCTCATAAAGATGATGATCTGTCGAGTTGGGGCTCATCTTATGATTCCCTCTCAAATGATGAGGATGATCATGAAGATCTTCTAGGAGGAGGTTCTCTTGAAGGGAAGACCTCAAGAGATGGTGAAGATGGGAATAATACCCGGCGGCTTTGTGCGATTTGCTTTGATGCTCCGAGGGATTGTTTCTTCCTTCCATGCGGGCACTGCGTTGCTTGTTCTGCATGTGGAACAAGGTAATGACCCTCGATGAACTCCATATTTTCCAACTGGTAACGAATCTATGGTTGGCCCATATGCATGTAAACAAGGTAATGACCCTCGACGAATTATCTTTGTTACTTAAATGTCCACAGGATAGTGGAGGCCGCTGGTACATGCCCTATATGTCGTAGGAAAATGAAGAAGGTGAGAAAGATTTTTACAGTTTAAGCTACATTACCAAAATTTTTCAGAGTCTTGCACAACCGGCTGGAACAAGGATTTAACCGAGCGTTCCTCACTAGGCCGAGTGCCCTCGGCCATATAGCGTTGATTATCTGGGAAAAAAAAAAAAAATCCAAGATGGGGACGCAAGCAGATGTTCATAATAAAACCATTACCCGATCCAAAGGTCTAGATTAACATTGTCGTTTTCTTCTCTACTTCATTTGTTAATTGAGAGGTCAATTTTATTTGAAAAGCCTCTTTCAGTGACGAGTACATTTACTATTACTGTGCTGACATTTTTTCACTCTGTTCTAGTTGCTTATAAATCATGTTCTTTCCTTTGCTTTCAAAGCCTGCAAAAACTCAACGCGGAAAAAGGAGCGTGATGCTCGTTGGGCTTTTCTTAATTCGAACGTTGACCCCAGTGGCTTGTGAGCAACACGATAAAATCGTCACATGATCCCAGCCAATCATCTCAAACTAAATCGAGATTTCCTTGATAAGGGTAGCCAGGAAACTATGCTCTTAAGTCCAACTATTATACGGGCCAGTCCTTCTCAGCCCAATACAATATCTTGGGCTGAATCTGATATACTTTAATTAAGTGAAAAAATATAAAATTTATATTAAAAAAATAAAAAAAATATTTTCATAATCTAATAAATTTTTTAATATAAAAAAAAATTTATTTTTACGAGACTTCTGATTGCAAAAGTGAGCAATCTACGCGGTTTAGTCATCAGATAAAACTTGTGGCCCATCGGATCAGGCCCAAGGGACCGGTTGGCTTGAAACGTCGGTGATGTCGTGCGTATCTCTTCTTCCCCTTCGGTCAGTGGGTGTGGACAGTTAAATATTGAGGATGAAATGGGCTCAAATTGGTTAAGCACAGGTGTGGGCCAAGAGTTTCCGCTCGTTATTTCTATGCTGGAAGGCTGGCTCGGACGGTAGAGTTTGACCCGCAAACAAGTGAGAGCGCACAACAGAAACTATGTGTTCGGTCGTGGAAGTGGTTGAATTTTTAATTGTAGAAAGCAAATTGAATTTTTGCATAAGCCTTAAGGAGACACGTTAGGAAAAAAGGACGGTAGACCAAGGCCATTCAAAAAAACAAAAAGAGAGAGTAATTTTTAATATATAAAACGAAGAAGAAAAGTGGAAGTCACTTTCTCTTCTCTCCGCTCTCTGTTTTGTGTGGAAGGGAATTTTTGTTGAGATTGGAAACGAGCGGCGGCCTTCGTTTCCGTTGCCCTGGCCACTTAAATGGACATTATCGCCAGTTCCTTGAAAGAAAACAAATATGGCAGAACAATCCTGTAAGGCTAAACCACACAAGGAGGGTACCTAAATTATGCTGATGGCTAAAAGGACAACAATTCAATTATATTCGAAGTGCTCTACATTGGCTGTCAAATGAAGCATTGAGCTGAACCGCATCAACTAAAGCAAATGACAAAAAAGAACGTTGATTAGAGAGAGAGTAGACAATTCTAATTTTACTTTTTCCTAATTTTTATAAAATATGGGTTATTTATAAGTTATAAAAGTGTAATTTAAAATATAAAACACTCATTTTGATATTTTTAAATTTGTGTTCTCTTTTATTTTTAATATTTAACTAAATTGAGCACGGATTAAAAAAAAAAATCATCGAATTGAATATTTCCACGAAAAAACATGAAGCCACCGAACCATGTCTTTCCACGTCAACATATTGCTCAAACCGAGGTGTCGCTCACCAAAATTGCCCGGCCCCCAACTTCTTTAGGTAACTACTGATCACGTCCACGTCAAACATCCTAAAACTTCTCTATCCACCGTCGGATCTGAAATCCGCTAATATTGATCAACGGACTAGGGCAATCAACGCTTCAACGTTGTCGCAGGTTAAGCAGAGAGCCCGCGTCACCCTGCTTTTCCCGAGCGGCCACTGATAACAATTTAAGCCACAAGCCACCGTTCTCAAAAAACCACATCTGGCCCTCTCTCTCTCTCTCTCCTCTCTTTCGCTCTCGCTCTCGGTGTGTAATAGACTGAGCTAGGATGGCAGGAACCGGAGTGGTGGCTGTGTATGGCAACGGGGCAATTACCGAGACGAAGAAATGTCCCTTCTCCGTGAAGGTGGGGCTTGCCCAAATGCTCCGGGGCGGCGTCATCATGGACGTCGTGAACGCCGAACAGGCCCGTGTCGCCGAGGAGGCCGGTGCTTGCGCCGTCATGGCCTTGGAGCGAGTCCCAGCGGACATACGCGCACAAGGCGGCGTGGCTCGCATGAGCGACCCACAGCTCATCAAAGAAATCAAAGAGGCCGTCACCATCCCCGTCATGGCCAAGGCTCGCATCGGCCACTTTGTGGAGGCCCAAATCCTCGAAGCCATAGGCATCGATTACGTGGACGAGAGCGAAGTTCTCACTCCCGCCGACGAGGACAACCACATCAACAAACACAACTTCAGCATCCCTTTCGTTTGTGGCTGCCGGAATTTGGGCGAGGCGCTCCGTAGAATCCGCGAGGGAGCCGCCATGATTAGAACTAAAGGTGAAGCCGGTACGGGAAACATAATCGAAGCGGTTAGGCACGTGAGGTCTGTGATGGGTGATATCAGGGTCCTGAGAAACATGGACGACGACGAGGTGTTTAGTTTCGCCAAGAGGATTGCTGCCCCGTACGACCTGGTCATGCAGACGAAGCAGTTGGGGAGGCTGCCGGTGGTGCATTTTGCGGCGGGAGGGGTGGCCACGCCTGCGGACGCCGCCTTGATGATGCAGTTGGGTTGCGATGGGGTGTTTGTAGGGTCCGGAGTGTTCAAGAGCGGGGACCCAGCAAAGAGGGCCAGAGCAATTGTGCAGGCTGTTACTCATTACAGTGATCCCAACGTGCTCGCTGAGGTGAGTTGCGGTCTCGGTGAGGCTATGGTGGGCCTCAATTTGAACGAGAAGGTGGAGAGGTTCGCAAGCAGGTCAGAGTGAAGTGGGCTGTTGGCCTCGTTAGGGTCTTGTCTAGGAGAAGAGGTTCGTAGCCCTTTCCTATCTTGTCAATTAGTTTCGTTTTTACTTTCTTTTCTCGCTTAAATTGGTTTTGCAATTAAACAATTTGCTAGTCAATGTTTGTGTTGTCTTTTTTTGTTTTCCACTTTTTAATTTGGCTGTTGCTTTCAGTCGCGAAATGTCTAAGTCCATATCATTGCTTGGTAAGTTGGTGGGTATTGTGAATCTTGCTTTCAATTGCGGCGCATAGTTTCTTACACGGGCACTGGAAAAATGTCTTTTGTAGGTTTCACCCATCGACAGCATGGTTTAACTCGATTAATTTGTTACCTGCTTGATGGCTATAGGGCAATTTCATATACATTCTCTTAGTTCTCCCTGTTCCATTGATTGTATGATTGTGGAACCTGGACTACTACACTTAAAGATGAGAAAAACCCTTTAGTGGGCTTACCCTTCCAAGCAATGAAAGAGATAAATTTTAGCACCATTTTTGTTTGCTTGGTTGAGTAGTTGGTACCTTTGTTTTTGGTCAAATCAGCATAGTTGGAATATAATTCAATCATAATTGGCAATTGCAAACTTTTCCTGCATAGGCTGCATATTGGTAGAGTTCAAGAATTAATGTCTTGGTGTCTGCATAGTGGTATGTTTCATCATGGCATGTTTTTCCATCTTCCTTTTGTTGTCATGACATTTCTCCTTGAAGTCAGCATGAGGCACAAAGCAAGCTGCTTCAGGACCCTTGTTTCTGTAGATTTTGCCATCTTTTTGGTAAGTGCTGGATGCTGGTACTTACTTGAGTAAGAAGAGTTGTTTTTAATTTTTATGATGAGTAGATTTTCTCTTTCCTAGTGTATGAAGTTGGAGAAACTTGTTCTTTGAAAGTTCATTAGATCCATGGTATGGCTCTAATGGTTTGCCTCTATTTAAGAGGTGTTAGATTTAATATATAATTTATATCTTGGATTTCGTCCAATAATTTAAGTGTTTTTGGTTGAATAAATTTTTAACATAAGATTGGAGCCTTTATCATCAAGAGTTTGAACTTTGTTATCTCCATGAATTATGAATTTATGTACCAGGTAAAGAGGAATTGTGGTTTGTGCACATTTTGAGCCTGATGGGCTTGTATGTAAGGGGATGTGCTGAAGTTAATATATGATTCATATTTTTGGTCTGGATTAAATTTTTGGTTCAATGATTTCTTCGTAAGAGGCTTCAAGCTTTAGGTATCTCAGTTGTTGATACTTCTTGCTTAGGTTTGCTAAACATGCAGTATTGCTGATTTTTCCAAGTTGTCGCACAGTTTGTTCTGTCGAGTTTTTAGGCTAGGAATTTGATAGGTTCGCTAAATAGGTTTTTTATGTACTGCTGCAGAAGGATGAAAGGGTCCTCAGAGAGCAAATTACATGGATGCCAATTTACATGGAATGGGCTTGTCTGATTTATTTGTTTTCCATTTCACGCATTTGCTCCCACCAGTCCCACCCCTGTTCTTCCCCTTTTGCTGCTACCCATTTTTTACAGCAATCTGCTAACACATTCTGTTATTCAATATGAAGACTGCATTGTTTGAGTATTATGTTCAGCTATTTACCTAATGGAGTACTCATGTAATTCCATTTGGGTGTAGTATCACAGGGGTCGTCTTTATTGCAGCACTACAGGAGTTCCTTGTCGCAGCCGATGCACTGTTTCCTAATTATCCAGGATTAATGGGGCTACTTTGTGTATGATAACAGCCAAAAGGGGTAACTTTTCATGGCACTTGTCGTTTGTCTTAGATAACAGGATGTACCAGAGACAACACTCTGAAACGTTGCTTTAGCGTTTGCTTTGCAAGATTTTTGGATCATTGTCAAAATAAAATTTTTGCTTTTGGAATTATATGTTTTGTCGGGGCATATTGATTTCGGTACCGAATAAAAATTCGTCGGTATTGGTGCATAGGTTGGCTAAACCCGTTTCTGCAGTTGTTTGGCATATCTCATCAAAATCTGATAGTGCTAAGAAAGCCAACGAGCCCAAATTCTTAAGACCTGAGGCTGATGGTATCGTCAGTTATTCAGTTACGTTTGCCTATATAGCCTGTAAGGGTATAAGCAGTTGAAGTTCGAAAAATGGGAATATCCTCTCAGTTGCCCTGGAGTGGCGTTGGAAAATCCATTTTCTGCAGCGCGATTGGTCCCTCCAGGGAGCCATCCAATGTTCTTCTATCCGCCGTCAACAGCTTCGAAGCAGCCATTATTTGACCCGAGTCATTGCACGAAATAGTGCGTGCAGAATACTGACAGTCCCCTTCGCAATGATTTTTTTGTTTTTGTTTTTTGTTTTTTATTCTCGTTTTTTTTTTTTTTTTTTTTTTGTCTCAACTCGCCCGAGCTACTACAAAAAAACACAATCAATCTGACGGAGATGTTCCAATAATTGATTTATCTTGATTTCTTGTGATGTTCTCCATGGTGTCCTTGACTTGACTGGGACAATTCTTTTCCTCGTCAACATATTCGGAACTCATTTTCAGTGCATGTCACCGTACGATTATAGGTGTTTCGTGGTGTCTCTGTTTTCTCATCAACCTAATATGCGGATTTAAGCGTCACATACACATAGCAATTCGGAACTCATTTTCAGTGCATATCACCGGTTGATTATAGGGGTTGACGGAGCGTTTTAATTCCATTGATTGTCATTAACTACAAGATTTATTCAACTCTCTTATAAGGTGGGTCATTCGAAACGAGTTAATATAGAAAAAAACACACTCGATTACCATTAGACTACTTGTCCCTTATAGTAGACTTCTTTCACATATTTTAAACTGATTTAGTTCATTGTCAAGTTAGATTGATATTTACGAGGATCTCGTGAAGCTTTTGTTATTATATTTAACATATTTTGGAGCACCTGTTGCAATTAGATGGTTCTACGGCCATTTTGATATATTGCAACTTCTTCATACTTTTTTGGGGGGGGGGGAGGGGTAGCCTGGAAGTTTAAAACTTCTTTTGAGTTTAGAAACCACTTTGTAAGACAGTAAAAATACACGATATCCACCGTTTCGTAGTCTAATCAAAGTAATAGAATAAACGAACAAAAAATCCACCTAATGACGAACCCGATGGTTCTAATAAACCATAGTTATATGTGTGCGTTCAACTCCTACATTGACAGCATTTTCCGATCTTATTATTATTTTTATAAAAACCCCCCCTCCCCCGCCCATTTGTTATTAATATACCCAACGAAGTCCCTGCAAATAAATGAACAAAAATAGATAACCAGTTTTGAAAAACAATTGAGCAAGAAGCTCCAAGCCTGACCACAACGGTCCGAAAAATCAATTATTTCCGATAACAGACCAAATCCGAAAGGTAAAATCCTTACCGGAAGTGGTAAAAGTCCTTCGCGCTCCAGTCCAGAAACCAAATAGATTCGATATTTAATTTCCCGATTTGGCGTACACCTCCGATGACAGCCTAAATCTAAATCCCAAAAACAGGTTCAAGTATTATGACTGCCAAACGGTCACTCCCCCGCGCACACGCAGTGTACATTATCTGAACCCTAAAAACTGAAGATCCCCTGATTTCCCATTCAGGTATCCCTCTCTCACGCTATAAAAGACTATCCCTCTCTCGCCAGACGCGCCCAATTAGAAAAAAAATAAATAAAATAAATAAATAATGGACTAAGCGTGAACTGCGATATTAGGGTTTCCGTGGCCCGCAAATGGTAGGGGTGATGAGTTCGAGTTCAAGTTCAAGAGAGAGGGTCGCCAGACTATTGAGTTCGGCCAAGGCGGCGACGGATATACCGTCGAAGCTCGAAAACTTGCGTCGATTGAAACGAAGTTTGCTGGAAGAGGACGGCGCCGTTTCGATCTCCAATTGTCTTCCTCTTCTCTTTGAGTTGCAGGCCGATCGGCACTCCCCGGTTCGCAAATTTGTGGCCGAGTATGATTCGCTAAAACCCTACGTTAAGATTTGTGTCTTTAATTTTCTCAATTGCTCGTGAAAGAAAGTTAAGAGCATTGGTTCTCTTGGCGGTTTTTTGGTTGATGTAACTAACTTCGTTTCTTTTTCTTCATTTCTTCCTTTTCTTTCTTGGCCGGCTATTCTGCGTTTCTTGTCTTAGGATTCTTGGAGAAATTGGGCTGAATCACTTGGAATTTGTGCCTGAAATTGTCCATGTCTTATGCGGCGTTCTGGAAGATCAGACGCCCGCTGTTGTTAGGCAAGCCATCACTTGCGGAATCAATTTATTTCGTTCTACTCTTGAGAAAATTGCGGTTCAGGTGCTTTTTTTTTTTTTTTTTTGGGTCCAAATCCATATTCAAGATTTTTAATTTATCTAGAATTACCTTTCTTTTTCATGTCACTAGGACTCGGGGACTTTGTGGTTTGATTTTCTGGCCAGTGTCAGTTGGCAATTGGCACATAACTTATGGCATTAAGAAGTTTACATGAATGCATGCTTCGATTCTGTGTTGCCTCTTAGGTACTGAGTGGAATGCAATGGCTTGTGTGCTTGTTTCTCTAAAATATTGCAGGGTCTTTACACCAGTGGTTTGGATGATATGTTTAAGTTATCATGGTCGTCAATGTTAGAGTTCAAGGAAAGAATTTACTCCATGGCTTTTCAGGTAATAGTGAATGGTGGTGATTGGTTGCTGTTTGCATTACACTTCTTTGTAGTCTGATTCCTTGTGTTTATATGTTTTCAAGCCGGGAGGTGGTGGGGTAAGGCTGTTAGCCCTTAAGTTTGTTGAAGCAGTCATCCTTCTTTACACACCCGATCCTCATGGTTCTGCAGAGCCTCCTTCACATGAAGGTGATTGATTTTAGCTTTCTACTTTGGGGCGCATACAGCATCAATGGGAAAATTAATTCATTTAATAATGCTACGGCATTGACATTTAGATTGCTTTTTTCACTTATGTACCATCATTATCATCACTTATTTTATAGGGGAGGTTGCGCAATTTAACGTTTCATGGCTTCGTGGGGGACATCCTTTACTAAATGTTGGGGATTTGTCAATTGAGGCCAGCAAAAGATTGGGTTTATTGCTTGATCAGCTCAGGTCTCCAACAGTGAAATCTCTCAGTAATTTAGTAATCATTGTGCTTATTAATGGGTAGGTGGCCAACTTCAGTAATCTGAATTTGTATGTATTTTTGTGTCATTATTTTGGTTTTTTATGCAGCTTTGGGATGGTGAATTATATAAAATAAGTTGTAGATGTCCAGTCATTGTACTGGTTGATCCTTAGAACTATGGACTCATTTATTATTGTGCTAATTGGCATTATCAATTTGTGCTTCGATAAAAGTCTATATAAAATAAGTTGTAGATGTCCAGTCATTGTACTGGTTGATCCTTAGAACTATGGACTCATTTATTATTGTGCTAATTGGCATTATCAATTTGTGCTTCGATAAAAGTCTTGCCACAATTGCTAAGGAAAGGCCTTCATATTATGGACGCATCCTGCCAGTTTTACTTGGTTTGGGACCCTCAAGCTCTGTTATGGAAGGAATTCATTCTCCTGGGACACATCATGCCTTGAAAAATGCCTTCATTACCTGTTTGAAATGTACTCACCCAGGTGCTGCACCGGTATGTCTCTAATTGTAAACCTTCATCTTTTTTCTTTTTCTTGCTGATTTTTTGTTAGGCATGGTATTTGTACTTATTTCCCTCTCTTTTTGGGTTATTGTGTCAATCTTAGATGGCTTTTCTAGGTTTCAATTGATTGATGCTTTTTATACATGCATTTGAAAATTGTGGTAATTTTCCTTTGTTTCTTGAATATGGCTTGAACTTGCCTTCAATTCCTTCAGAGATGCACGAATGCTGAGAGTTTGGTTTGGAAGGGAAAAACTGTCTCAAACTTGTATATTCTGAAACATAAATTATTTTTCTCTTCCATGCTCAGCATTTTCTATGTCTCTTAAGAACTTTTTTCTTTTGACATCAAATTATAAGACACTAATAAAATATGCCTTTTTGCACACAACAAATTGGTAATGGCTTGCCATACTGCAGTGGCAGGATCGCCTAGTTGATACCCTAAAAGAGATGAAATCTGAAGGGTTTGCAGAGGAATCCCTACACCAAATTGTCAAAAGAAATGAAAATGTGGATGATGCAAAACAAGATTTGCTGGCTGATGAGGTATTTGTTTCCTTATTTTGTATGTTCCACATCCTTGAAGTATATAACCTTTGAAGTACACTCTCACAGACATATCTTTAGAGCTGCTTCAATAAGAGCTTAACATTTTGTAGGAACTGCGTCCCTCAATTAGAGCAGAGGACAGCATAGACAATAGACTGGGAAGGAAAAGGTCTGGAACAGAGGGCAGCAACGATTTGGCAGATGATGATGATTTATCTGGAAAGCGTGTCAGACTGACGCCTAGTGGCTCGGAGGAGTCAACTAAAGAGTTGAGCAGGAATGTTGCAGTATCTCAGGATGACATTTCCTCAGATGGGCCTCCCATTAACAGACAGATCGATGATAGTGGACCTGTTCAACAACTTGTTGCTATGTTTGGAGCCTTGGTAGCTCAAGGTGAAAAAGCTGTTGGTTCTTTGGAGATTCTTATTTCAAGTATCTCTGCTGACTTGCTAGCAGAAGTCGTGATGTCTAACATGCGGCACCTCTCTTCTAGTCATCCTCAAGCTGAAGGAAGTGATGAATCACTGGTCAATATGACTATAGTTGGAAGTGATAGTCAAGCCAAGTATCCTCCGTCATTTTTAGCAGATGTTCTTTCACTTTCAAGTTCTTTCCCACCTATAGTTTCACGTCTAAATGCCCCTCAGTCAGTGTCTGGCAACTTGGCAGTAAGACTTTCCTTGATTTAGCCCTTCCTAGCTATGTTTCTTTTACTTTTGCCTCTTGGTGGACTTTAGTATATCTTCTCCTTTTAGACTTCTTTCTGTCACCTTTTACCTTTGCTTTTCTTAGGCCAAATGTTTTGTCTATGAGACATATTATTCATATTTAGTCAAACTGCAGGCACTGCAAGGTGAAGAGGATATTCATGTGGCAAATCTAGTTGATGGTGGTGCTGTAAATGGTGGAATAAGTCATGAAGCTGAAATTGAAATGTTGCGTGATGGATTACCTGCTTCATCAAATGTTGATGAATCTCAAGTTGAGATGGATGATTTGGCTACTCCATCTGATGTCCATGATGTTGGAAACCTAGAAAGTGAGATACCTGGTCTTGACTCTTTTTCTGGTAAGGACGGTTTTTCGGACAATGTGGTAGGCTCTTCAATGGTCTCTGCCGATTTAGAAGATCCTAGTCAAGATCAAGTTACAAGCTTGGGTGAAACGTCTACACTGGATTTACTTCCATCGATATCAACAGATCGGTCAGAGGAGCTTAGTCCAAAAACAGCTGTTACAGATTCCAGTTACATGATATCTTCAACAGCAACTTCTGTGTGTTTGCCTCCATTTGTGCTGCCTAAGATGTCAGCTCCTGTGGTTGACCTTATTGATGTACAGAAGGATCAACTGCAAAACTTGGCTTTTATGCGCATTGTTGAAGCATATAAACAAATAGCTGTTCCTGGAGGTTCCCAAGTCCGCCTTTCTTTACTTGCTCATTTAGGAGTTGAGGTGCTAATTTTAACATTTTAATGATATATGGTCCCTCTTTTTTCTAGTTGTAATGTCCATAGTGTAGCCAATGCTTGGGTAGTTTGATTAGGTGGTAATTAAGGACCATAATGGTTGTTCCTTGTTAAGTCTATCTGCATTTTCTTTGCTGCTTAGATTTAAGGAAGGATGTAGTCTCCATTTTCTACATTATGAAAGGTTCGAAACATTTATTATCTTGTTGAGATACCTAGCTGTTTATTATTACTCATGTTCAATGTTTCAGATCAAACTCTTATTATTTGTCTTAGATATTATTTGAAGAGTCTGTAATGCAATACATGTTATGGACTCACCCTAATTATTGTGAAATGTCTATAAAATATCTGGTCTTCTAAATGTTTAATTATTTTTTATCTCTATCTTTGTGTAGTTCCCTTCAGAGTTGGATCAATGGAAACTGCTGAAGGAGCACATATTGTCAGATTATTTGAATCTTGAGGTAAATGAAAGCTGAAACTCTTCTTGTTGCTCAGCTTGCTGAGTGGAAGCTGCTCTGTGATCTTTCAAGCTTGAAAATGAATTATTTCTCTCTCTCTCTCTCTCTCTTCTCTCCATTTGTGTGCTCTTGCAGTCTGTAACATAATACTGCTTGTTGTATGATTTTATATGGGATACACATTCCTAACCTTATTTTGTTTGGGATCTTGACTTGTCTTAATTTGAGGCCTGAATTTAGAAGATATCTGGTTGCTAAATGTTGCACAATAATTTCTCTGTTATGGGGCTAGAGAATTGGCTCACATATTGCCTTGACTCTTTTTGATGTTGGCAATGGTGTCAAAACTGCCCTTTAATGCAACAGGAAAGCATCACAATAGAAATTCATTATGATCTCAGATAATAACTTTGAGCATTTTGCCAGCACACGCTTACAAACTCTCTGTTCACCATGCTTCTAGCATTACTAAAGATTTTTTCCATTAATATATGCTCTTCTTTAGGTTGTCAGCAACTATCATTAGGACTTTGCCCAAATAATTTTGGCCTTTCTTTTTTATTGATATGTTTTAATATGTAGTCTGACAATAATTTCTGGATGTCTACAGGGACATGAGTTAACATTGCGTGTCCTCTACAGGCTGCATGGTGAGGTAGAAGAGGAACAGGACTTCTTTTCTTCCACAGCTGCTGCTTCTGTCTATGAAACTCTCCTCCTAACTGTGGTTTGTGTTTTCATTTCCTCTATGCCACTACCTTTGCCTATGCAGTCTGTAAATGGGCTAAATTATTGTGCAGGCTGAAACGCTTAAAGATTCCTTTCCACCTTCTGACAAATCTTTAAGCAGATTGCTTGGCGAGGCCCCTTATTTGCCAAAGTCTGTTCTAAATTTATTAGAGTCCTTGTGCTTTCCTGGAGACTTTGATAAAGCTGAGAAGGAGGTTCAAATTGGAGACCGAGTTACTCAGGGCCTCAGCACCATATGGAACCTGATTTTGTTGAGGCCTACTATGCGAGAAGTATGCCTGAAAATTGCATTACAGGTATTACTTTTTCATCACATATTTTGTCATATTAATGTCTTAATTACAAATTGCATTTCCACATTTTCCTTCAACTATCTACTTTTCTTATATCACCAGGAGTTGCATGTTTTCATCCTGCAATTATAGATTCCGTTTATGCATGCCTTAGTTGTTAAGACCTCTTTACTTAATGGGTTATTTGGTTGTATCCAATATATATATATATATATATATATATATATATATATTTATTTATTTATTTATTTATTTATTTATTTATTTTATTTTATTTTATTATTAACATTGAATTTTTTCCTTCCTCTCATGATAGAGTGCAGTTCACCATTTAGAGGAAGTGCGTATGAAGGCAATTCGCCTGGTACATAGACACAACCTGCTACAGAAGGAACAAGATAAGCTGCTATTTGGAATCTGCTTTACCATTTTGAATGTTGTTTCTTGACAGGTAGCAAACAAGCTTTATGCTCTTTCTTCCATTGCTCAACAAATAGAGAATTTTGCAAAGGAAATGTTACTCTCTGCTGTAAGCATAGATGCCGAAGGATCAGTCGCTGAATTGGAGAAGGTATATAATGTAACACACACACTTCTGATCTCTTCTGGTGGTACTTATGTTGGATGAAACTAAAAATTTTTGCTAGGATTCACTTCTCCATAACTTGGAAAGGATCTTACACATTTGCTATATCCCCATAGTGTAGATAAACCAGTACATGGTTGAAAAAAGCTGCTGTGAGTGATTAGCAATCTTTTGGCTGTATCATGCAGCATCATAGACAATTTGGTCTACAATATTTGGCATCAAAGTCAACAGCTTCAGTTTCATATTCATCATTCTGATGTTTAGCACTTGTTAGGTGTCTGCTATTTCTTTTGTCTGTCTGGTGTAATCCCCATAACATCATGCCTTTGTTGTCTTCTTCTTCTTTGATCACTGCTTCTATACTAGGTGTCTCTGGATCACCATTTTTAGTTTTAGGATGGAAGCACATCATTTACTTAAGAGATGGAAGTTGTTTGTCTTTGGATATACCAATGGCAGTAGTCCCTACAAGTGCTGCTTATTTCTGTGTGCTTTGTAAACCCTGTGCATTTTTCTGATAACTGTAGCAGTGACTAGTTTAAAATATAGCTGGGCCTGAAAACAGGCATTGGTGTTGCCGTGGTTGTTTCTCTTAATTATTACTGTGATACAACATGATTTATTGTACTGTGACCACTTATTTTCTTTCCACAAGAATCACAAAATCACTGGTTGTGCTAGATTCCTTTTATGGATATGGGTATGAGGAATAGCCTAAATATGATAACAGACCAAAACTTTTTTATCCTTTCACTGTTTCTTTAGTCTTTTCCTCTTTCCCTTTCTGCTATACTGGTCTATTACTTTACTAAGTCATGGTTGCTACTTTTACAGGATGACAGTTCAGAAAAACCATCAAATGAGCTTCAGTCAGTGAGTGCCACTAGTAAAGATAGCTCTTCTGATGCTCATCAAGTATGTGCATCCGAAACTGTTTCATCACTCTCAGTAGCTGAGGCTCAGCGGTGCATGTCACTGTATTTTGCCTTGTGCACAAAGGTATTGCCTTAACATTTACTTGGATTCTACTTCAAGCATGCAACTATTGAAATTTTGTTGATCCTTAACGAAGCAGTATTTTATCTGTGTAATATGATTGGCAGAAACACTCTCTGCTGCTGCAAATTTTTGTCATTTATAAAAGTTCATCAAAGGCAGTTAAACAGGTTTGGCTGATTTATGCTATACTGTATTTAAACTACATTGTTTTCACCTCTGTTATGAGCTTAATTTCCAGTTTTGTAGTGCAGGCGATTCATCGTCACATTCCCATTCTTGTCCGTACTATAGGCTCATCCTCTGAGCTTCTTGAAATAATTTCAGATCCTCCCAGTGGGAGTGAAGATCTTCTGATGCAGGTGCATTGATTGGTCAATCATGCATTGTGTTTGAGCTCATTACATTGGTAGTAATAAGCAATAACTGTTCTGACTTTGCTTTCCCTGTTCACATTTCCCTACTTTTACATTAGGTATTACAAACGCTGACCAATGGGACTGTTCCTCCTCCAGAATTGTTATTCACTGTTAAAAAGTTATACGATTCAAAACTAAAGGTATAAAGAACATTCTTTTTGAAGAGTAAATTAACCATTTATCAAGGGTAACAATTAATCTATGTTTGCTTTAAATGTTTGACAGGATGTAGAGATCATAATCCCTTTACTACCATTCCTGCCTAAAGATGAGGTTTTTACCTTTTATAAGCTCTCCATGTTGGACACCTTTGGGTGTGTTTGGACATATTTTCATAGATCACCTGTTTATGGGTTAGTGATTTCATGCATGGTAGGGCATCTTGGTCTTAAATTTAGTGTCTTTTTTCTCCTTTTTCTTGCGATTGACTTCCATTTTATGCAACTGTTCCTTGATGACCATCACTAGAAGTCTAATTACTGATGGGTTGGGATTCCCCTTAATTCAATGCAGAATTGGATGATAGTAATTTCAGTTCTGCAGATTAGAACGCCTGTAATTGTTATGAATAATGACACAACTTTGTGAAATCCATGTTGAGTGAGGTAGATTGCATGGAATCTTGGACATAACTTAAGGGAATGGGAGATATGTTCTAGTTAAGCATTTAGCTAAATATAGCCAGGCATATATGTGTCCATTTCAGGACTCTCTCAACAAGCTGTTTGTGAGGATGGGACTGTTACTCCGACAACCCCTGTGATGTGTAGAGCTAAACCCCACAGAAATAAATGGGCTCATAGGCCTAATGCTTGTTGGCCGCTATGTGTATGTTTATGGGTGGATAAATCCATGCACATGTACAGTATCTACATCCTCACCATTGTACACAAGATGACCTATTCCTAATATCTGACGATGTCCACAGGGATATCTAAGTGCATGCCTACTGACTATGATGTGATGTCTTTATGAAAAAGTAGCCAGTGCATAGATGTGGTGGATTGACTTTGACATGGAAACTGATGAGTTTCATTCAGTAGATCAATTGTTTATATGATTGTGTTGGAAGCTAAGATTGCCATTTTGCACAATTTTTCTTCCTCTTCTCCTCCTCTTTCTATTGTATTTCTTTCCACAAGCTAAAAAGGTTGCATGACTTCTCTTTTTTGCTTTTTTTTTTTTTTCTTTTTTTTCTACTTATACAGTATCCAAATTCATGGTTCAGCAATTCTCCTCTCTTTCATAATTGAGAATTTCTCCTTTTAGTGGAGTGGATTAATATAAAGATATTTTGCACGCTCTGAACCTTCTCTTTTTACTGCTGTCAATTACTTAAGTTATATTTATTCCAGGTTTTGCTGATCTTTCCACATCTTATGAATCTTCCTCCTGACAAGTTCCAAGTTGCACTTTCTCGTATACTGCAGGTATCCATTTATTTTTTCCCCCCTAGGAAACACTAGTAGTAAGTGCTTAAGTGTCTTAATGTTCAGTGCATCATGTATACTTTTCATGTTCATAGAACACTTGTTTGCGGCACTTAAATACAGTGTTATTAACCATCAAAGCTGTACGTGATAATGGATGATGACTTTATTGCTCTCTGATGGTGCAAAAGAAAATTGAGGATTCACACTTACCTGAAATTCCTTTACTTCGGATAAAATGTCTAGGAACCATTTAGTCTGCTTGTAGAGTTTGCTAGTGGTTTATTTAATACTTTCTTTTGTTGCTTATTTCACTTATTTAACTTGATGCAGGGATCATCTCAATCTAGTCTTTCTCCCACTGAAGTACTAATAGCTATCCATGGGGTTGATCCTGACAGAGATGGAATTCCATTGAAGAAAGTACGTCTCCCCCCTTTTGTTTAACTCTATTAGGATTGAACAAGAGTATAACTGTCCAATTTACTTTCCTATGTTCAGGTTACGGATGCATGTAATGCTTGTTTTGAGCAACGGCATATTTTCACTCAACAAGTTCTTGCAAAGGTCTTGAATCAGTTGGTCTGTATCATCCTTGGATTTGCGTTGGGACAATATTTTAATATCCTGCAACTGATCTCACAGAGTACTAGGTTCTTCCTGCAGGTTGAGCAGACTCCCCTCCCTTTGTTATTCATGCGTACGGTATTGCAAGCTATTGGTGCCTTTCCAGCACTGGTAAGGAGTTTACAGGCAATTCAAATTTTAAGAAGAAAATTTCTTATTTTTTCTGGTTGTTTCTATGTTGGTAGTTTTGTTGATTGATTGAGGAAAATTTCTTACAGGCATTAAATAGAGAAGTCTCTCAATAATTGAGGGATGCTTTGAGAATCCTGTCATGTCTTATAGTATGCAACATGAGACCCAGACATGCACAAAGATTCTCAGAATTTGAATTCTGAGTTGAAAATCCTTTGTTTAGTAACATGCTTTAGTTTCCCTAGATTTGTATGTTGTTTCCTCCTTTAAGAGGAATGGGAATTGACCATGTGCGAATTTAGTTTCTTCACGTGGTTCATTTTTCTATTTTAGCTAACTCTTTGGTTATTAATGCTGCAGATGGAGTTTATAATGGAGATTCTTTCCCGCCTTGTTAGCAAACAGGTGCATTTCTTACCATGGTAAACTGATTGCCAGTTGTTTTGTGATTCATTTAGTTTATGGTTGATGTACTGGCTCCTTGCAGATATGGAAGTACCCTAAGTTATGGGTAGGATTTATGAAGTGTGCATTGTTGACAAAGCCACAGTCATTTGGTGTGCTGCTTCAGGTTTTTTCAGCTGTTTTTAGGTGTTTGGAATGCTTTCCATTTTGATTCATACTATTTGTTAAGCTGAAGGCACCTTTTGACTTTTGACACATCTAGCCTTGTGTGTGAGAGAGAGATCTGGAGGAGATCTGGGCATTCCATATTATAGTGTGTTTGTGGTATTTATTCTTCAATTTTCAACAGCTTCCATGTTGATACTCTTTCTTTTTCAGCTGCCTCCACCACAATTGGAAAATGCACTGAATAGAACCCTGGCTCTCAAGGCTCCTTTGGTTGCTCATGCTAGCCAACCAAACATCAAATCTTCACTACCAAGGTTCAAAATTAATGGCCAAGTTTTCTTACACAAAAATATTGGAGAAAAATTTGATGAAAATCACTTTATGTCTGGAGTACGTTAGCTTGTGTACGGTTTCTGAATGGAGAATATTTGTTTTGAACCTTAAATTTTAGGTCTGTTTTGGTGGTTCTGGGAATAGCTACTGATTCTCAGGCTTCAAGTCAAGCCCAGAGTAGTCAGGCTCAAACTGGAGACACAGGCAACTCGGATAAGGACGTGCAGACTGACAAGGCAAAAGAATCTTCGAGTGCCAGCTGACAATCCATTGCCAGATGTCAATTCTGGTCTACCAGAAAATATCCGGTCCAAAGATGTTGCTGAGCCTGTCAACATGACCTCCTTTAGCATCTAGAATTCTAGACGCCTTAAGTTCTCTGGTTCGTTGATGCCGATGCAGTCATCTTCTCAATATCTTTGGGAATTGGAGGATCAGAAGCAGCGCCCATTTAATTGTTCCCAAGCTGCCTTTGCAAAGCCATTGCGGGGAACTCCTGACATGCTGAAAATAGCGATAATCAGGGAAATTTCAGGAGTTAGATGAAGTGAAAATGTGTAACATGGTCGATCGAAAATTTTGTGAGTTGAAGAAAGGCAGAAAGAGAGTTTGTGCCTGTAAAGGTAATGTACGTTTTTTCATGGGCCCGAGGCGCCAGCATAGAAAATGTCTGTACTTTAATAAATCCGTGTCTACTTGTGTGTGTGTGTGTGCGTGCGCGCGTGTGTGTATATATATATATATTTTTCCCTGCTACAATATCTCAGCCACATTCTCGACTTCTTGGTACGAGACCATCCTTCGGCCAAATTAAGATTGAAAAAAAAAAAGTCCTCTTCTCTACTGGCATGCGTCTTGCGTGTTTGTGCATATGTGCATCTTTTTGGAGTGCTCCATAACTCTGCAAGTTTTATCTACGATATGGCATGCATTTACTCGGCTGAGGGGAGCTCGCATTTCTCCTCATTGTCCAAAACAAGAGGCTTCAAGCAACTAGGACGGTCCGGGCGCTCCCGCAAATTTACGGGCCCAACTTCTTCACAAGAGAAAGGTGCCATTTGAAAGGAGCCGTGCAATTAAAGTGTTCGTGTTTCAAAATGTTGAACACGACTCCAGTGTTTCTGCGGAAAACGAACTCGAGGTACGCCATTAAAAGTGAAATCTTTGGACAAACAGGACGGGACTTCCACGTGTTCTCTCTAGTTGCCCTGATTTAGATCGATGACAAAGGTTCCGCGAGGTACATGGCGAGACATTCACTTGAATTTTCAGGGTACAGTTCAACCAGAAGGGGAAGGAACCAACGGCGATCAAGTGGCACCGTGCCAACTACAGGTGATTGCCCCGTAGCGTTCGGAATTAACAATCCTATTTTAATAAGGAAACGCCCTGATCCCCTGGTGCAGCCTTCAATCAAGGATTAATAATCAATGGGATCAGGACCATCGTGCCCCGAAGACCCGTGCAGACAACGGCTAATTAACCTGAATGAAGTAAAGGCAAAAGAAGCTGCTAATCAATTTGGGCCTAAATTCTCACCGGGCCAACAATATAAGGAACATGGGCTCTAATCCGCTAAAAGCGATGATCACTGTTGATTGCTGTTAAAACAGGGAAAAAACCGACGAGGACGGAAATGGTTAAGAGAACCATTAAAGGAGAAGAAGGACAAGGTTAGTGGTGGAATAGGAGGTGGGAGAAAGGAGAGAGGAGGAGAGGAATGGGTGCGGACTACTACAAGGTTTTACAAGTAGACCGCAATGCTAAAGACGATGATTTGAAGAAAGCCTATCGTAAACTCGCCATGAAGTGGCATCCCGATAAGAACCCTAAGCAGAAGAAAGAGGCCGAGGCCAAGTTCAAGCAAATCTCCGAAGCTTACGACGTACAACAATTACTTCCGAATTTTCTTACAATATTTCCCATCTTTCAAATTTTGATTTCTTCTTTTTTGTGGGTTTATTGATTGGTGATGAATTACAGGTCTTGAGTGATCCGCAGAGGCGGGCAGTATACGATCAGTATGGGGAAGAGGGATTGAAGGGACAGGTGCCTCCTCCGGGCGCGGGCGGGTTCGGGTCGGAGGGTGGGTCCACCACGTTCCGGTTCAATCCGAGGAGTGCAGACGATATATTCTCGGAGTTTTTTGGGTTTTCGGGTCCTTTTGGAGGGATGGGTGACCCGGGTGGTGGTTCACGCGCCAGCGCGTCTGGATTCCCGAGTATTTTCGGGGATGATATGTTCTCTTCGTTTAGGGCCGCAGCGGGAGAGGGCTCCAATGTTTTGCGGAAAGGTGCCGCTATAGAGAGGCCATTGCCGTGTAGTTTGGAGGATTTGTACAAAGGAACCGCCAAGAAGATGAAGATTTCCAGGGATGTTGCTGATTCCAGCGGGTAAAAGCTCTTTCTTTTTCATTCTTTTAACTTTTTTATTGTGTTTTCATTGCTCTGTACAATTTTGATTGGGCGACGGGAAATGAATTGTTGTAGATTGGTGTTCAGAATTTTTTGATCGATTGCAATAATTGGCGTATTCTGTGTTCTGGTGGTTTGAACACAGTTTGTGCCATTTGAGATGACAATATCTAGAGGTGGCGTTATTGCCTTTGATTTGACTTATTGAAACTCCGGGTTCAAATGCTTAATAATTTGACCGGAGGCAGCTTTACATTGGCAGCAGACGAAGGTACATAGGAGGATCAAACCCAAATGGGCATTCTAATTGTGTCAGATGCATTCAACATGGTTCCTTCAGTAAAGAGTTGTGATGAAACTCATAAAGATGTTTTTGTGTGGTAGGAGGCCTTTTTTCTGACAACTCACAAGTCTCCAGTAATTAACTTTAATAATAGTCATGCATGTACCAATTGAACTGAATCTGGGCAAATAATGCATTTTCTGGGGCATATCTTTTATCCCGGCGCTATGTATTCTTCCCAACACATTTCTAGAGATTGCATTAAAATTTAGATAGATTCTAATGGATTACTGGGATAGACGAGGACATCATGATAATCAAATCATCGTGATTTTCACATCATAAGCTTCTTGGTTCTCTTTGGACTTTTGAAGTTGTTTGTTTTTGTACTTTGCCTTTTGATTATGGAATTGTGCTTGACACTGCTCTTACACTCTGCATTATTTAATATTTGCTTGCCCCATAAGTTTCCTTCAAAATTGCTTTAAAATTGTTAAATGTTGAAATAACCCTTTGCAAAATCGCTATGTCCATGTGAATAATAATCCTTTTCTAAATTTGGAGATTTCTCAAACAGTAAATATGTTGGCCTTCATATTGCGTCCACATAATGCCTTTGCCAGCTATAACAACTAAATTTGTGATGAATATTGTGTCTGCTAATATGAATATTTAATTTCTTATGTGCATGAACTTTATTATGAATTAGTAGCGATGAACTTCAATTTTGGCTATGGGTAGGAATATGGAGTAAATTCAGCCTTGGAAATTTCTTTCCTCTTTGGCATGTGCAATTGTAGGTACACATCTATTATGCTTAATATAAGGAATTCTCTATGACTCAATAAACTCATACAAGGCAATTGATTTATCAATAGCTAGTTGTTCATCATGTTACAGATGGGAACTTGAAGGATGGTACTATTCTACATCTGTGGGAGAGCAATTATTACATGTAGGTTAAGCTACACTCCATTATTGTGATAATGGGTGAAAATGTGTTGTATTGCATCCAACATGGATTCTCATTTTAAAATCTTTTCTCATTGCATTCTGTATACTGAAAGACATTTGAGTTAGAAGAATTATGGTTTATATCTATGTGTTTGTTACACCGGATTCTGGATAATGTTCCTTCATAAAATGATTTTGCTGTGTGTCGTCTTTATACACTTGCTGTAGGATTGAAGGATGTAAGTATGTTTATGCAGATGACCAAAAAATATGTGTGTTACTGTAAGGAAATACTTTTACTTGAGATGTAGAAGCAATTCTCTGACAATGATGTGATAATAGCAACTTGCATGCAGATGGATTAGAGAATTCAACGTGGTATCTAGATTGAGATATATTAAACATTTTTATTATATTTCGTTATTTGTTGTGTAGGAGACCCGCCACAGTGGAGGAAATTCTTACTATTGAGATCAAGCCAGGTTGGAAGAAAGGGACAAAGATAACATTTCCAGAGAAAGGAAATGAACAACGTGGTGTTATACCCTCCGACTTGGTCTTCATAATTGACGAGAAGCCTCACAGTATCTTCAAGAGAGATGGCAATGACCTTATAGTCACACAAAAGATACCTCTTTCGGAAGCTCTCACAGGATACACAGCACAAGTGATCACACTTGATGGGCGGAGTTTGACAATCCCCATTAACTCCATCATCAGTCCCACTTATGAAGAAATTGTCAAAGGGGAAGGGATGCCTATCCCTAAAGAACCATCCAAAAAAGGGAACTTGAGAATTAAATTCAACATCAAGTTTCCTAGCAAGCTCTCCTCAGAACAAAAAACTGGTCTGAAGCGATTAATCTCAGCTTCATGAAATGGTGATGTTAGGCCTGCTTACAATCTTTTTTAACGTTGTGTAATTTTGCACTTATTTTCTTGAGTAGTTTGAGATGGAAAGGAAGTTTCATGGGTGAATTATGGGTACATCATAACGTTATTTAGGTAGTTGCATATTGCCTTCCATTTTTTTCTTCCAGCCCCATGCCTTGGCACAACGCCATGAGTTTTGAGTTTTGTGAAAGTAGATATGAGATACTAGAAGTTCAGCCTGTGTAGAGAGACGGGCCAGTAAAATTCTATTAACTTACTTGTTATCTTCTTCTTGAATTGGACTGCTGCAACCACATTTGCATCCGCCCGTTAGAATTATCAAGTTATCAGCCTTGACATGTGACTCTACTCATCCGAATTGTAGTGTGCAAGGAATGCCATTTCACACCACTCAAGAATTAAGTTGTGGAGCAATTAGCCTAGCCCACGACCTCCTTTTTCTCTTTTGAGAAGTATTTTCTTATGTGCAAGATATGAGATTTGAATTTTAGGTCTTATTTTCAAATTTTAAGTTTGATAACCACTGAATCAAATAATTTAGTAGTTATGCCTATGTTTTCTATTGCACTTGAAATATTTTACTAAGTGTTTGTACGAGGGACCAGGTATAACTAGAGTTTTATTAAAATGCATAACCATGCAATTTTAATCTAAGCGAGGATAATAGGTGAAAAGTGAGGACTTGACCAGAGATGAAATATTAGGAACGATCGTAAAAGTGCAAGGGAAGAGTCCATGCTTGTTTTCTTATAAAGTGAACATCAAGAAGTAAAATTGTTGCGTAACCAGGCAGGATTATTTTTCCTATTGCGGCAATAGAACCAAAGCAATCCATTGTTGATATCCGTAATTTGAAGCCGTTGTTATTAGCCGCCAGATATAGACCGTAGAGTTCCTTGAGGACAAAGCACCAGGTGCTAGATATCTCGTGAAAGCTCCGAATGGATATTATTGCTGACTCTTTGAACCCGCATTACGAGGCAGAGGAGAGCCATCTAGAATGTCAAAAAGTTCAAAAAGTGTCCGAGAAATTGCAGAAGATTCGAAAAGTGTCGGAATCGCCGAACGCAAGCAAACAGCAAGTGTCCTACGTTTCTCGTTGCCCAGCAAAGATATTTGGTCTTGGTTTCTGAACCTAAGCAAGCAATTCCAGCAAATTGTTATCGCACATGGGAGGGTTAGAATAGTGTAGAACTGAACCGTATGAAAGTAATCAGAATTTAGATATTTTTAATAAAAATTAGTTAAATATTTATTAATTTTTTTAATAATTTGTAATTAATATTAAATTTAAAATATTTTTTATAAATATTTTAAATATTTAAAATTTAACTATATTAAACAAATATAATAAGTATAAAAAAATTATTCATTTTTAATTATAAATATTTTTTATATTAACTTAATACACCTCCCTTATAAAATTTTTTTTATGTTTTTAATTTTTCAGTACTCTTAAATTTTCTAACTTATTTTTTAAAATATTTTTACTGAATTACTCAACTCTCTATTAAATTTATTTAAAACATTTTTTTTTATAAAATTAATTAAGTGATGCCCGAATTAGCACACACAGCCTAACTCCGTTACACAATGCTTACTTAAGAAAAGAGCAAAACTGATCTCGCTCTCCCTACTCTGCGTCTCCGGCTTACACTTGATGCTTCGTTGACCTTATCTGCTATTCAAAATTGCAATGCGGGAGTTGAAGTTAATTTTCAAATTTTCTCTATTCAAGATCTATGAAAATCGTACAATTGACGGTGGCAGTATCGCCTGCCTATTTCAAACAGTAGTTTTTTTTTTTTTTTTTTTGAAGCTCTTGTGAAACTTTATAATTAAGATGATGTTGGCCAAATATATTTGATTTAAATTAATCTCTCAGTTAAAAATAATTAATGAATGAACCAATGGAAATTGTATTACTTTAAGAAAATGATATTTTCACTTAGCAAAAGTTTGATGCGTAAGAAAATTGATTTGTTAGTTTTTTTTTTTTTTTTGGGCTGTTTTTAATGTTTTCATAATTTAGGTGTTGGCATACCAATTGACATCTTTGACTCAAATATCGGAAGAAGTCTAAACCGAACTCGATCTAAAATTTTAACTGATTTCAATACAAAAAATATTTTATTTTAAATTTAAAATATATTATTATGTGATATATTTTTATACTTATAATAATTTTTTTTAATTACTACATAAATATTTAAATTATCATGAATAATATTATTTGTGTGGTCGTTTCCCGACTTGGTCCACCATCGGGTTAAGGTCCCGATCCTATAGTCACTAAGCTCGATCCAAACTGAACGGGTTGTCCCTAGGCTTTTAGCAAATAGCACACTGGACGCCATAATTTCTGGGCCCCAATTCACCATCGGGGCTTGGGTCTCGAAAACGCTAGTCGGCAAGCTGGATGCAAGTGGATACAGGTTCTGGCCCAAAAAATCCTTGTTTGGGTCAGATGCTTGGCCCGAAAAGTGAAAAAGCCTAACCACCACAGAGTTATGGGTGGACAGGTTGCGAGCGATATTTCCGGAGACATTTGTCCGGGCCCGATAAGGGTCAAGACAGTTCTTCTAGGTGGGGACAAGACCAACTAACCACAGGATATTTTGTTTGTTGAGCTGTTAAATTTGTGGACGTCTCTATGTAATCTATTGGCCTTTTGTCAACTCGTCCGGAAATGGAACTCTTTCGGACATTACAACAACTCTTTGTTTTATCCCGAAAATAATTGGCATTACCTTTAAGTGACCCTAAAAAAACACACATACCTAGTACTGATCGGCCAATATTTTATTCTTTTTCCCTTGCATTTGCCCGGTGGCTGCTCTCTATAAGACTGCGTACAAAGAGGCGCATTTGTTCGTGCATTGCTGGAGCATTGCCGCCCCCCCCCCCAGCACCATTATTCGTGATAATGGCTTCCCATCGCTCCGATGGCTCCGGAAAAGAGCGTTTACGTTGGACGCAGGAGCTGCACGATCTGTTCGAAGAGGCTGTGACTCAACTCGGCGGGCCAGATAGTAAGTCCAGAGATAAAGATACATATATTTTAATGTTTTGTTTTCCAATATTGATTCCGGGAGAGAGAAAAGATAAAAAGGAGTACGTGCATTTATGCTATTTTCCTGCAAGTTCTCTGGTATTGATTGATTGGGTAGCAAAAGAGATTTTCAGTGACGATTGGTACATTGTGCTTTTATGTATGTATCCATGCAATTGGCAGGGGCAACACCAAAGGGCATCTTGAAAGCCATGGCCACCCCTGGACTCACGATCTACCATGTCAAGAGCCACTTGCAGGTCCTCTTTCCCTCTCTGACCCTGCATAAGCAAACAAAATTGAGTCATAAAAGACCGCACCAATCTTCAGCCCTTTCCCCATATTCATAAGATCAACTTAGCTTCTTGCGACAACTTGATGACTAAATCTTGAAACTGCAAATAAAAGAAACTTTTTGATCGTAAGCAATAGCAACGGAAGGTATTCCATTGATTCCTCCTGACATCTTCCCACCTCAATTTTGGTTGTCATTGGGCGTCGCTATTGGAGCTTCCTTCTTCTAAGCTGTAGGCATTCTCTCCATTGGTTTTACCCGACTTGTTGATGCTCTAATATTATTTGTGATTTCTTTTTTTTATACATTGTCAGAAGTACAGGATCTCAAAATATATCCCGGAAACCACCAACAGTAAGTTCAGACCACTTATAGTTCATAATTTGCCAATTACTATACGTTTGACTTGAAAGTGGCGGTTGGTGAATCTTGACCTAAATGACTGTTTTGTTATCCTTCTGCAGGAGGCAAGTTTGAGGGGGGAAGGATTTCGGAATTACTACCTCATTTCAGCGCAATGTCGTAAGTTGCAAACATTAGTTCGTCCAATTTGATTGCAGGCTATCGTTTGATGCATTGATCTAAGTTTTCAAATTGACGCTGTGATTACAAAATTCTCGCAGATGGTCTCAACTTAACGAGGTACTACAAATGCAAATGGAAGTTCATAGGCAACTGAGCGATCAACATGAGGTGCAAACATACTTCTGAAAGTTATTTGGCTAACGAACAATTTTCCGTTTTTAAACGTTAGGCTGATTTATGTTTGGGTGGTTCGTATGCGTCAGTTTCAGAGGAGCCTGAAACAAAAAATTGAAGCCCAAAGGAGATTCCTGGATAGGATCGTGGAGGAAGGTAGGAGTCGACCCACAATTTCGAAATCATGCAAGCCTTTTTCGTTGCCTCCCCTCTGCGAGGAATCAGAATCAAATGCAAAGGAATGTGAATCAGATTCAGAGGGCAACAGAACCGAAATACAGTCTCGAGAAGATTTCCAAGCTGTGAAGAGGCTTAGAGCAGAGCACGATGTCTGCTTCCAGCCGCAGTATAGATATCAATCGGCAATCAGCCCAGATCCTTACGGTCAAAGCATGGTCCTTCAAAGAGAGGCAAAATTCTCATACCCAACTCACAACATCAACATCTCCTGGAGTATGATGGCCTGCTCATCGCCTCTAGTGCCCAGCTTTTTCTGATACAAGCTTCTGTTATCTTCTGTTAATATTGTGTGCAATAAGACGAACGATTGCGTTGTTAGAGATTTTTTGGTCGCTTTCAGAGTCATTCAAAGAAATTGATGAATTTTATCTAACCTGGAATTGAAGACCTTGAAGGCGACCAAAACATCTCTAATCGTTGGTTTGAATAAGGCTCTGCATCATCATCATGCTGATGCATGTGATTATGATGGGTGACATCTGCTTTGTTCTTTCTCTTGTTCATTTTTTCGGGTCGGCATACGGGCTGCGATATAACCCACTATCGGGTATTGTCGTCATTTGAGCAAGGGTTGCTCAAGTTTGTATTGCACGTTCTATCCCAGTATGTTTCATTTGTTAATTGATGGTGATAATTCATACACATTTACACTAATTTTCACTAGCCCACATACATTCCAATCCTTTTATTCTTCCCGTTCTTAAGAGAGTCTCCTATGTTTTTTCGACATTTCTCTCTCTTTCTTGAGATGGGAGTCTGCATGCCGAGTTTTGTCGAAGTCCATGAGATCCTCCACTCCGTCTTCAATAGGATTTCGCTTGGACCATCATATTAAAATACGAAATGCGTACCGGTTCGTACTGGCCGATTTATTATCTGCCATAGTCTTTCTTTAATTTTAAATTTTAGAACCATGGAAAATAGCTTCCATTTTTTCTCATTGAAATTACTAATAATGTTTCTACAGAAACATTTGTTGAAAGAAAATTTAAAGATCATAAAATTTTGGCATGAAAGGCTATTTTTCTGATATTCTATAATTCGTTATGAAATTTTCAAAATCAAATACTCCCAAAGACATAAATTTAACGTCCCCATAAAATTCCTTGGAAATAAGTTGACTGGAGAAAATATTTTTAAAAACATATTTTCTTTTCCTTTTACCCAGGCGTACCCAGCCTCACACGCCAAATCCCTAATTTCTTTTCCTTTTACCCTTCTTCGTCTTGAGGCGTATGGATTCTCGCGGTGCCCATAAAAGATAATAGGCGTGTTTTTCATTCGTATTTTTCGTGTGATTCGTGTATTTACATGTGCACTACAAGGCACCTCCGTTTTGCTTAGGTACTTGCTCTTGTTTGAGAAAGGAAAAATAATTAAGAAGGAAAAAAAAAATAATAATAAAAGAAGAAAAAATGGATCAACACTGATAGCGGGGTCACGTGAATCAAGCTATTTTAGACTCCAGATAAATTCACTGCTATGATCAAAGTGTATTTCAACAGGCAACCCCACAACAAATAGCATACACACCGAAATCAAGGATGTCGTATAGCAGCTTTCCTAGTGCACCCCGCAAAGCGGTTCACATGGATGACGATAACGATTGAGATCGCAATGAAGACCATAATTAGCCATTTGCCCAAAGGTCCCCAGTGTCATTAAAATTTCAATCCTCGGACACGGACGGCCCAGATTCACCATCGAACTGAGGACAACCGGCCCAAAACCCTGCTCTCTGCTCTTCAACAGCGTGATAAGTCTAGGAGAATCAGTTAGTACCTGCACAGCTGTATAGTACACAGGTCACATCAACCAATGTGCAGCAGCTTTCAATACTTCATTAAGAGGTCAGGGTTACAAGCTATCACCTCTTCCTCTCAAAAAAGGGTGTCAGATTAGGCATAGAACACAAGCATATCACATACTTAACAAATAACATAGGACAGCCTCCGCGAGCAACCAAAACAATTGCTAAAGATTGAAGTGATCTACAGCTGACGGAGTCACGCATGGCACAACACAGCTAGAAAGTACACTTTTACCCAGTTACGGTTTGCAGATACAGATGCATGTGCTCTGCTACCATGTTCCTTGTAACCTTCCAAAACAACTAGGGCCACTACTAATTAAAATAAAATAGAAAAAAAAAAATCAAACAACCCCCTTCCGGCCCCCCCCTCCCCCCCCCCCCAAAAAAAAGAAGTCAAAGATGTAAGGCAATGATCTACAACTATGGCTGCATGGCATAAATTAAAGACAAACCTTGTATACATGTTACTCATTCCCCAGGTTTAGGGAACCATCCTTCATCAGCTTTATGCTTAGACTGTTGAATCTCCCTCTAGAGTAATGACGAGAAGCTTTCCTCCAATCTGTGCCTGTTTTCATCATTGCAACAAATTCATTGTAGCTGATTCTCCCATCCTGCAGGAAGCTCAATGATGTCACATTAAAATTTTCTGAATCAGAACCATCCAATACCAAAAATTTGACTGGCTCTTCACCTTGTCTGTGTCCACTTCCTGGAAGATGTCATTTGCTACATCTGTACAATTGTCTGCTCCATCTTCCAGTAAGGCATCCCCAAGTTCATCTGGTTCAATGAAACCACTGCCATCCTTGTCGAAGTAGGAAAATGCCTTGTGAAGATGCTCATCATTGGCCATCCTTTGGAGATGAAGGGAAACAGCAACAAACTCCCCGTATTCCAGGGTACCCTTCCCATTGGTATCTACCTGTTGCCAAACAAATTGGCCATTAAGAATCACAAGAACATGAAATAGAAACAGAAACAGAGCATTATTTTCTGGCCACAGCATGGTTGCTACTGAATCCTCAAGATTTCAAATAAAAATCATTTACTCCTGAAGGTTCCGTTGTACTTGTTCAACAGGAACGCACTTAAACTTCAGTCCTTCATGATCAAACTAAACATCTAGGAAAAATTAATCCTAGTTCACAGTTCCTCGGTGGTCAAGAAACTTACTCATGGAAAGCACCTGGAACTGGTGGGCTGCCAAAAGGAAAGACTAGAGTACATGCTTCTTTTTTTTTTTTAACTAGAGATTATCTTATAGTACAGTGATACAAAGGATTAACCAGACAATTAGAGAAGTCTGATGCTACTGGCACAGTTGGTAGAACTCATGCTTGATGTTAGCCGTTCGTTTAACCGTACATAAGAAATTCTTGAGAGGGGAAAAAAGTACTTTCAGATAAATTCATCAATAATGACATGGATAAGATGCCAATTAGCTTACAGCTTCAATAAGCATTTGAACTTCTGACTCTGCAAGCTGGGAGCCGAAACTTTGAAGGCCAGCTTTCAATTCCTCAATTGAAACAATGCCATCACTATCAGTGTCCATCTTCTTGAACATTTCTTTGATGTCTTCAACTTCTTCAATGGATAAGAAATCAGCAATCACCTATTTGAAGGTCAAAATTCAAGAATTCAGGATGGAAGTATAAAATCAATAGATAATATAAAAGACCCTGTACGAATAATGAACCAACCCTAAGGGCTTTTCTTTTGAATCTATTCATCATGGAAAACTGCTTCAATCTTGATTTAACAACATCTCCAAGAGGAACATTGGAAGCTTTTTTAGCATTTTGGAGCCACGGATGCTCTGCAAGTCAAAAATACATATTAGGCTAAACACAATCAACACTCATGCACACGACAAAAGACATAATTTGCAAAGCCAAATGCTTAGCAATGAACATAACATTGGCATAGAATAACCAAAGCCTGGATTGTGGCCAATATGTTAGACTGAGATGTTTTACTAGATAATCAGAGCAAACCAGTAAAGCCATCTGTAAACATGCTAACATAGCTTCCAATTTATGGCAATACTCTCAAAGAGGGATTAAAAATTCCCAATTCCTATAGAAGTAACGTTTTCTGGAAGTTATGTTGAGCCCAGAGCATTCTAATGCCGGTTATACCTACCAAATAATCAGCCGTCCGTCATCCTCGTAGAATGAGAAAACATTGCCCCTTTAAACACCTAAAGAGTCATCTCATTTGATCCTCCTCTTCTGCTTCTTTCTGATTTATTTCGTCATTCCTCAGAGGTGAGTGCAGAGGTTTGAGAAGACTTAGTGCCACAGTTGGTTACTCATTATGTCTTATATCACCAGCCGAAAAGATGATAGTACAAATAATTTTTTTCAAAAAAAAGAAAAGCCAAATGTATTTAAACCTTAGATCAAAACACTACACATCCAGAGATGCAAGCAATTATCAGAAAATGCATAACATGAGACAACAATCAAGGACAAAACAGTAAGCCTAAGAAAATTTCAAGTAATTCAAACAAAGAAGAAGAAAAGGAAGAAGACGTGCACAATGTTCAAATGTTCTAACAAGTAACAAGTTATGTCATGAGGTGCACAAAAGAAGAATCAAAATTCACGTACCTAGCACTTGCCTTGCAGTTAGTCGAAGCTTTGGGTCTGGCTCCAACATTTGCCTGACCAGACTTTTGGCACTCTCAGAAATATTTGGCCATGGATCCCGTTTGAAATCTATAATCCCCCGAAGAATTGCCTGAGCAACCCCTTGCTCAGATTCTGCGTCCAAAGACAAGTTAAATCAAGAAACAATTTTGCCTTTCCCCCAAAGAGAGAGACAGAAAGAGAGCGTCAGTAACGCCATTACCAGCCCAAAATGGGGGAACTCCACATAATAAAATGTAGAGAATAACCCCTGCACTCCAGATATCAATTTCAGGCCCATAGCTTCGCTTAAGCACTTCTGGAGCCATGTAGTACGGACTTCCAACGATTTCTGAGAACTTCTCACCTATAATGTTCAACAGTTAGGCACTAGATGCTATAACCAATAGCATAGGAACTGACAACTTACTGACATGGAGACTACCTAAGAGCCTCATCCTGTTGGCTAAAAGAATATATCAGAGACTGACAGCAATGATGGGAACAAAAAAAGCATATCTAGAACTTATGAGAAACATTCACTAAAATTCTCCAATGACTAACCCTCCAGAGATAAAAAAAAGTGCTCTTGAACAGAACATCTATCCAATCTTCTTCCCAATATTTTATTGTGGGAGTTTTGCATTATAGAATCCCCTTACTTAAGTTTAAGAGTGTTTTTCAGAGACACAAAAAATATTTAAGGTATCAGAACCCTTAGATACATGCCATTTTATGCTTCAGCCTTTGTATACCTTGGCCTATTGAACCACCTCAATAGATCATAACTCACCACCAAACAACCACTGAGTTGCTTGCATGAAAATAAGAACAGAACCAATAAATCTTTGCTAAACTAATGAGGTTTTTCTTCTCTTAGTTTGCAACTTGAAATAGATATACTAACTCAACATCTAAATCCAATCTTGGAAATCAACTCAATTTCCCAACTCACCTTGCGCTGAAATTCAGATTGTTTCTTATTATGTTTAAAAAATTAGGCAAATCAAGCCATGATTGGCATTTCAAATTTTAATATTTAGCACAGGCCAAACAAGACAGCATTTCAAATCTTAATGCTTAACACAGGACAACCAAGCCAGTCAAAATTAAGCAAACCATGCTATGATTGGCATTCACTTCTTCACAACTGACAAAATTTGGAAACACCTGAGAATGTAAGATGGGTGAGCCTTAATGTAACAGTAAGGTTACTTCACTATGACAAAAAGGTCATACATCCAAGTTATGGAAAAAAGCTTCTTTGTAAAAAAAAGGGTAAGTTTGTGTCCATCTGACCCTTCCTCCACTGCACATCCCACAGTGGGGGAACTCATGTTTTGGGATGCCTAAGAATGTAAACCAACAGTTTTCTTTATGTGCAAAACCAATGTTCTGGTCCAATAACTCCAAGATCAAAACTTAAATTTATTTTTTTCATACTCAATTCACTGTCATAAGATGAATTATTCAACACTTCAGCTCTTTTTCTTACTCTAGCTTCTGCCATGTCTTTCCCTTCATACTCTCAAGTATGGAGTTGCAATCTTAAGCATGAATCATGCAGAACAACCTCCATTACCGATGAAATGGAGCTTTACCATATAATAGATAGGCACTCTCATAGCTATCTACATTTGATAAGCTGATAGATCGGGTAGACAAATCTTGGGCACTTGTAATCGTAGCCTGGAGTCCCACAATAAAAAATTTTTCCCTTTTGTATTTCTAATTACTTGGGAAATGCAAACACAAAATGAAGTGGGTGACTAGCCTGTAGAATCTGATTAGGCTAAGAGGAAATCTTCAATAGAAAATTGCTATATAAAAGTAAATATGATGAGCTTCGTGTGTCTCTACTCTCTATCCCCTTTGTCTGGCAGAAATGGAGCCTTGTTCGCAACCAGATTAAATTTCGAATGGTTACCTGGCCTGAAGAATATAGACAAGCCGAAATCAATTGCCTTCAGAGGAGAATTTTCCTTCTTATTCGCAAACAGAAAATTCTCTGGCTTCAAGTCCCTATGAATCACTCCATGCTTGTGGCAGAGCTGCACAACATCGACAATCGTCCGTGTAACTGTTGCAGCCGCTCTCTCCGTGTAATGCCCTCTGGCCACAATCCGATCAAACAGCTCCCCTCCCTCGCACAATTCCATCACCAAATGCACCGCACAGTCATCTTCGCACGCTTCTTTCAAGCTCACAATGCTCGAATTCTTCGGCAAGTGCCTCATTATAGCCACTTCGCGCCTCACATCCTCAATATCCACCGCGGTCCTCAGTTTCCGCTTGGAGATACTCTTGCAAGCCAGCAACTCTCTGCTGCTCCGGTCAATACAGAGGTACGTTACGCCGAACTCCCCGCGGCCAAGCTCGCGGTCGACGAGGTACTTGTCTTCGATGTTCTCATTGGGGACTTCGGCGAGGACAGTGATTGGCGCCGCCTTCTTGCTGGCGGCAGCTTCTTTCTTACCGTGATCATGGCCGGAGAAGTTCGATTTCACGTCTTCCCTTGCGACGGTCGCCGGAGATCTGCAACAATTTCCCATCCACGCAAGCTTAAAAAAAAAAAAAAAAAAAAAAGGAAACTCTGCGACTATTGCAGATCTAGCAAAAATAGCTAGCTACCGTTTCACTTTCACATCCTACGAAGTGAAACCCTAACCCCCAACTCCTAGAGAGAGACCGAACGAGAAATGAAATTATCGAAGTCAGTAAGAGTTGAGAGTGAACAAGTGAACGCTAAAGAAGTGAAGAGGAGGCTGTGAAATTGGCGACTCGTAGGTGGCTTTTGGGAAGAGTTCGTCTTTTGATATATTTTTTTTATCATTTAAATTTACTTATTATTATTTTTTTATTTTATTCTTCTCTATTTCAAGAATATTTATCGGCGTCTTTGGTTCTGCGCCTTTTGTCGGCCAACCGAGGTCGGAACGGGACGGTGCGGGCAAGAAGCACTGGACGGGGAGGACGGAAAAACGAGAGGTTTAACCGTTTGGAATGGATTCGCACAAAAACAGGGTTTTTTAATTATCATTGTATTCACTCGTCAGCCTTCACAGAGCACGTCATAATAAAATTAATGAATATATTTATGAAAAAGGAACGTACTGCGGCAATTTTTTATTTTTATTTTTTTTGTTCAGTACTAATTTTAGTAGGAAAAAATTTCTACTCCACGGGGCACTAGTGCGACCGTTTCGTGATCAGCGCCATCATTTAATTTAATCGAAATTAATTCTGCTCGCAGGTACGTTTCCTCCCGCTGCATCGAAATTTCAGGACAAAATGATGCGAGGGAGGATGATTGTATGATATCTTGATTTGTTTCCTGTCTACAATGAGCCCCCTCAGCCTTTGCGTATCTCTTTTTTTTATTATTTTTATTTATTTTTTTATTTTAAATTTTTCCTTCCCCTCTCACAAATCTAAACGCAATTAACACATCCCACGTGGAATAATTTATGTTTTGGAGGAAAAAAAAAAAAACTTAAATAACTTTATATACAATCAATACAGTGCATGATATATCGTCAATGAATGTGTTTTCTTATTGGAGGTTGTGAGAAAGAAACGAAGAATAGATTTGGTCTAACAGCATTCAAACGTTGGGGTTGGACCTTCTACTTTTATCCCTATTAATATTTTGGTCCGTCGAGTAGTTGCCACCCTGAAATATGTTCTCAGTGTAACTTAAACTTAAAATCCAGGTTGGATTAGACAAATATTGTACTATTAAATTTTTAAATATAAATATGTGAGTTATATAATAAAATTTTATATTAATTTTAAGTTTGTGAATAACCACATTTAATTTTTTTATAAGTTCTATACCGTTCGATGTTTATAGAAAATAGTGAATCATGTGAAATGCCAAGCTTTGTTGATATAACACTAAAATTTCGAAAACCGAAATGCAATGATTTCCTTGATTTTATTTTTTTTATTCATGATTCTATTTTATTTATTCTATGTTCCTGATTAACTTCACTTTTCTCATGTACTAACGCTGATCGTGGCTTCATGCGGTGAATAGGCTGAACTGCTCCCCCATCTTATCGGGAACGCTAGTCAAAGAGGTAACGATGAATGATGCTGGGGTTTGTCAAAATAACTTAATGACTAGTTATAAGGTGAATGCTCAATTACAGAGAGTGATGAAGCCAGCGTACAAAAAACCCATTTATAGAAAGAAAAGTTTGGGAGAATTAAGAAGAGGGTATGCCATTTGTTGTATCATTTATTTGCAAACACTTCAATTCAGTGGGCACCTGTTGTCTGCCATTCCCTTGTGTTTGTTAGTCCAAAAAAGAGACAGCCTATCATCCGGTTAGTGTTTAATTGGTGCTTTTGACAGTCTATCATCCGGCTTCCTTCTTCCTGCACTGAAGCTTTGCATCTGGTTCGTGTTTAATTGGTGCTTTTGTCTTACGGCAACGACCATATTTGCTATTTTGCTGTCTGCAGCAGTCAATCGTGTTTCCTGTGGAAGACGCAGTTCCGAGCAATAGCTAAACCAGATGTCTTCAGGATTAAGCTTCTAAACAAGACAGTAAACCCAAGACTTTTGTCAAGGTCTTTGATTATGAATGTATGTATTTAAATGCTATTTTTTCCGGTCCAATTGGCCAAAGCTTTTGCCCAAAGGAACATGATTAGTTTTGGAAATTGTAAATTAATTCAACTCAGAAAACTTCTCGCTCACTCTCTCTCTCTCTCACTTTTGTAAATTTAATGCTATCAAAAGTTCCTTCGCAGAATATATGGTCGCCTTTGAGGCTTTGAGATAGGTCATCTCGCATGTGTCGTTGTTGCTCATTGGTAATCATATTCCACATGAAAAATTATTTAATTTTACCGGGAGTCTTGTTGCATGATCTCTTGGGCGACCTTGGTCAGAAAGCTTTCTCGTCGATCCTGCGTGGAAGGCTTCAAGAAGTACAGAAAGTACGGTCGCCGAGCGAGGCCAAAGGACAAATTGACTACGCCAGGTGAGACAACAATCGAATTCTGAGGATCTTGCATCCCTGTATTGCTTACTACGCCCACCAGCCATTTGGACCAAATAGAGAGGAAAAAAAGTACATTTTTTGCGCTCGAGGATTTGGGGGTTGAAGTGAAATGCTGTTGTCCCATACAGAACATTCCATAGCTAAATTACCCTTTTCCTATCCTCTATTTCACTATCAACACAATCAGTTTATATCCAGAAGTCAAATCCTGAGCCGTTTTGGTGCCAAAAATAATCCCAACCATCTATTGCTTTTAGGGTTAAAAGTGTAACGCTCTCTTACGTCTGACAAAAAATATATACATATTTAATTTCGTCTGCAACATGTGGGGATTTTAGGGCATCCAAACAAGGCAAAATCATGGTAGCTATCAAACTCATTTGTCGTGCCAGCACTGACCGGGTAACAAAGAGAATCAAAAACTATAGCAGCACGCATCAAACGGCAACTAACTAAGAAAGAAAAGCATGGCGTTCGTGTTTGAGAAAGTAGGATATGCTTGCGAAATCACGTTGCTGTTTTCCTTGTATTTTGTTGATACGTCTTGTATAGTCGTAAGATATCTTCCAGTCCAAAAGTAGTTTTTCAGTTTAATGGGTCTGTCACGCTACACTAATTTGATGTAAATACATATAGTATTGATTTATTATGTGTATCGAGGTCTAACAAGATTGGCTATGAAAATTTACGTTTTACAGTGAATTTACCACGGTGCCCAAAATGCCATCCTTCGTGGGCTACAGACAACGAGATAACTCAATTGTAGAAGACTAGAGATGATACAGGCCCACGGCATTCGGGCTTCAGCGCCTTCTTCATCTTTCCACTCGAACAAATGCTAGAGCTCCCATCACTCGCCTTTCGCAGGATCTGTTTTTATGATTTTAGTGTAAAAAATGGGTGTGGCCTGTGGAGTGCTTTTTCTTTTTTAGGGGCATAATTTTTTTTATCATCAATTTGTCAATTGCAAACCACTCATTTCGGCGCATTAATAAATGTCCTTTGTTAAATCCATACGCGCATTTACGGTTACTGCGAAATTACCGTATTCAAGAAAACTAACTGTGCGGTCAAACATTTGCGGAAGGACCTGGGCTCGCTGGCGGTCCCATGGTGTGAACGTAGGAAAAATGGGTCCCACGTTTTCGAGTGGATCCGATCGCAAATCTCCGCATGTATGCCACGTGGAAAGAGACATTTCGCATCCACACGTGGCATACGGCTGATAGAATAACGCGTAGGCGTTTATCAATTAAAAATAATTAAAAAAAAATATTTCTTATTTGGCTATGGGTCCAGTTGCGTAATCGAGGAAGATTTGACGGGAGCACTCGGCGATGGTAGATTTTATGTGAAATATTTTAAACATGATGTGTAGACAATGGCTACACAACATTAAATAATAAATATTATATATTAATTATTGTACAATTTATCTTATTTACTATGCATTTCATAGTTTTTTAATTACTTTTTAAACGCAGAATTTCGGCTGCCAAACTTTTTCGTTGGGCTATTGCACGGTTGCCCCTTTTGGGCAAGGAATTCCATGCACTAATCGGAGCGTTACAGCCCAGCCTCCGCGCAGAGTCTCGAAGCTTTTTATTTTCCTTGTCACCTTTTTACGCGGTTCAAAGGGGGGAGGACCAGAAAGTTGACAAAACAATCGACAAAACAAAACAGAAAAAAACAAGAGCTTAATAAATTAATCCATAAAAGAAATCAAAACAATATTTTGAAACGAGAAAGAAAAATCTTAGATTGTGTTCCTTGTTTTCTAAAATTGGTCGCAGAGAATAAAGCCCCCACCAATGGAGGCTTCTCGTAAGCCTGACGACAGCTGAGCTCAACCTGAACAAATGGGACCAAAAATTAAAATTCTTGAAAGGGTTTTTGACGGAAAACGAGGGACACAAAATTAAGTTTCCGCGTAGACAAGCAAAGACTGGGCAACAGGAAAGACTGTTCCGTATAAAAGAAGATAAAGAGGTGTGAGAAAAGAGGAAGAGGGCGTTTGTCTTTCATTTTCCAAGTCTGAACGAGCTATAATAAAAACGCTCTTCTTGACACCAAAGCAAAAAGAAAATATTTTATTTTCTTCCTTTCCTTCTTCCATCTTGAAGATATTCACACTTCTTGTTTTGTATTCACACCTCCCCCTGTATAGATCTCTCCCTTTCCCTTCCTATCTTTCCTTCTTCTTTCATCCATACGATTCAAATCGATATCGATTTTCCTAAATTATTATTGTGAATTGCGTGTATGGTGTTAGATATGGAGGGACATCACCTGCATCAGCATCAGCATCACATCAGTGTCACTGTTGATGCGGGTACGGATAGGTTTCCTCAATGGGGTATTCACGAAACAAAGGAGTTCTTGATGATCCGTGCTGAGCTGGATCAAACTTTCATGGAGACAAAAAGAAACAAGCTTCTCTGGGAAGTAATCGCTAATAAAATGAAGGAAAGAGGTTATCATCGCAGCGCGGAGCAGTGCAAATGCAAGTGGAAAAACCTCGTTACTCGATACAAGGTATTATTATTATTATTATTATTACTTTCTAATTATTAATTAAGGCATTTTTTGCCTGTACTGATTCAATTTGAAATCAAGCGAAGCCTATAATTACCTGTTACCTAATGATAAATATATAAATTGATGGGTTGTTGTCCTTAATTAGGGATATGAAACAAATGAACCCGAGTCCGTGCGGCAGCAATTCCCACTTTACAACGAGTTGCAAGCGATTTTTGCGGCAAGGATGCAAAGAATGTTGTGGGCAGAAGCTGAAGGAATAGCAAGTGGGTCGAAAAAGAAAGCGGTGCAGCTGTCTTCCGAAGACGAAGACGATAATGAAGAAAGTGAGGGAGAGAAGGGTGGTGCTAGCTCTAGAAAGAAGAAGAAGGCCAGGAGCAGTGCAAATCCTGAAGTTGGTAGCAGTAGCGGCGGGCGAAATTTAAACAATTTGAGAGAGATATTGGATGACTTCATGAAGCAACAGATGCAGATAGAAATGCAATGGAGGGAAGCCTTCGAGGCAAGGGAAAACGAGAGGAGGATAATGGAGATGGAGTGGAGACAGAGAATGGAAGCGTTGGAGAACGAGAGAATAATGCTGGACAGGAGGTGGAGGGAAAGAGAAGAGCAAAGAAGAATGAGAGAGGAAGCTAGGGCTGAGAAGAGGGACGCACTTATCACGGCACTTTTAAACAAGCTCAATAGAGACGACGTTTAGCCTAGCCCAGCAGCTTCTTAGCATGTAATTCGTTGTTTTGAACAACAAGAAGAAGCTTTTGAAGAGGTTTGTCCTGAAACTCTCTTTTTGAAGACGTGAAAGTTCTTTAGATTAGACATTGCCTTTGCTTTACTTTGATCCCCTCCTTTAATATTTTTCCATTGTAGCTTCTTTTTGCTTCTAGAAACCAGAAAAAAAAGCCTCAATATCCCTTTTTGTATGTGTATCTACCTTTTTTGTTATCATTGGGTGGGAGGACATTAGCGTAAGGCGCATCTACATTCCACAATCCTCCCTAGTCGGCATAAGCCCATCGAATTAAAATTAAAAGTACAAATACTCTTCAAGCCAACAAGCTCTCCGCGTGCACAGCTGTAATGGTCCGTTCTGTCGGCAAGAAGTGGGAGGATTTGAAACTTGAAAAATAAGCAAATATCTTAGACCACATGTACATAGAGAGGTTCCTTGCATGGTAAAACAAGAGAGTTGCTGCCAGTTTGCCAACAACGTTTAAAGAAAGTGGAACCAGCAATTTCTTTTATTCATTTCTTATGCCGTGTATATGTACTTCTGTAGTACTTGTTTTCAATGAAGTGGTTGTTGCGATGTTGGCAAGCAACTACGCTTTCTAACGCAGGATTGATGGAAGTCAACGAATGTGCATGACTTATTTTCACTTCCGGAAATGTATTGCCATGGGAGCGGGACAGGTTTAGGTTAATTTCTCTAAAACCTAAAATGAAATCTGACGATTGATTTATTCCTCCCATAGTCTATCTTCTGGAAGAGTGGATGAACTAAAAAGGTCAGCATGCTTTTTCTTTCTTCGTTTGTTTTTTCTTTCATTTTTTTTTTTTCCTTTTCCAAACAGCAAAGTTAGCATGCGCGAAACCAAATTCCGAAATGCCATGGAATAATCATCTAGGAGGCGTTTTCACAAGCTATTATGTAAGCACTATGCAGTTATACGATGGGCAACAATGACACACACGCACGTCGGTTCTTAGTGGATGTTCTATTTTATATAATGGGCTTTTGGAAGACAAGCAGTTCTTCAAATTTAACACTGGGACGCAACTTTTTTTCATCAATTATTACAAATTGTAGCTTTATTTTGTTCTTGGGGATCGGTGAACTCGATCTACCGTTTGGCCAAGCATCCAGCACACGAACGTGTAACAAATCTGCTGAGTACGAAATTTTTACTGCGACAAAAAAAAATTTTTTTTTTTTTTTTGGAAGAAATGATACTAGTCGTTTACATGGATAGATCATGTTTACCTGAATTTTCCTCCTTTATGTAAGTTTCATGGCCTCGTTGTGTCACCAATATGAAGTGAGATTGATTCTTTTGCCTTCTAATTTGATTGTCAATAGCGGACTTTCATTCTTCAGAATTGAATATTCAATTTGCTAATACTTTTTAGCGAGAGATATCTACAAGAACAAAATATGAGGTGCGAAGTCGTTTATTTATCTTTTATGAAGTTTAAGGTCCTGAATTTTGTTTACTGCATCCTATTTTATCTGAATGGTAAGTACAACTAAGTGTCGTACAATCTTCCAAGCTGATGCTTGCGTTATACCTTTTGATAATGCCAGAAATATGTAGTTTTATGCAGGAAATTTAGAGGACGTGTCCTGTGGAGCACCATGTACTTTTGGCATTTTTGGGATTCAATTCCAGTTGAGGGCTCGCATAGAATATACTTTTGGCATTTTATAGCCTTTTTGTTCGATTAGCCAGGCATCTTGTGCGTAATTGAGAAGCATTGTTATTATTTCACGTCGAATATGCATGTTCTGTTGCATATCTTCGGCACTTGATTGTCTTGTTTTCTCTAATTTTCTTTTTATGAGAAAATATGGGGTATTTGATTACTTTTCACTGGGGGCAAGTTTCCATAATATATATACTCTGGTGGTTCAGGCTAAATAAGCTAGCCAGTTCCACTTCTTTGCAGCCGGCGGTTGAACAGCTCGCTCCATTTTAAGGTGATCATCATCGCCTCGAAATAACAGAAATGAGTGCTTGGAGCGCTATTTTGGATGCCTCTCTAATTTTTGCTGCTCATATCCGAAGCAGCTCATGCATATACGCGTAATTAAGGATTCGACGCGTGTTTAAGGCTTATACAATTGTTGGGACGTGGGACCGCCGAGTCCAAACGATGCATGTGATTCAGCATATGGTCGGTTCATTTTTTTTTAGGAGGGGGGTCGTTCAATGTTTTATTTTTATGTTTGTTTATTTATTTACTTTTTGATTTTTACTTAATTTTATATACTTTTATATTTCTTTTTATTCAACAAGGATACATAATTAACCTTTGTTCATATTATAAAATATAAATCCCCCCGCCCCCCCCCCCCCCGCAAAAAAAAAAGTGGGGGGCTGCCAAATTCAGCTGTACAACGTATAAACCGCGTTTCTGGCTGGATTTGGCTTTTTACGCCGACATGCCGTGTTCCGCGCCAATTGAAACAGTCCATTGGATGTACCAAAAGAAATGGTCCAATCTCACAGCCTAGAATTACTCCTAGCTGAAGAATTCCAATCAGGTTAAAATTTTTGCCCATCTTCTCGCAATCTCGAAGCTGGGAGTCCCTGTTTAAAGTTTTTTTTTTAATTAAAAATAAAATAAAATTGAATCATATTCTTTATTTCATTTTTTTTTTAATTTTTAAGATTCACATAAAAAGAGGCAAATTTGAATTAGACATCAATAGCACAGGCATGGATCACGTCTCCAGCAATACCCCAATGAATTGCCGTCGTATATGGGTCTCCTATAATATTATGAACACGGGGCGGTGGCCCTACGAATCTACGCAGGGCGCCGACTCCTAGCACCAGGTGTTGTTTCTGTGGGTCCTACCCACGAAGATGTGAACGCAAGAATCTCTCGTTCATTATTACTGCAGCATGCAAGGGATCCGCTCGACTTTTGTATCTCAAAGACCAACATCGACAAATCTTTTTTTTTTTTTTTTTTTTTTTTGTTGTTGTCTCCGGGAAACTTAGTTTAGTGGATATCACCATGACACCACATCTTTTTTATTTTTTATTTTTTATTTTTTTAGCAACACCATAGTACTACATCAAATAGCAAAATTTACATTAAATTTTTAGTTTAGTGGTTTTTGTGCAACAAAATATTTACCCGTTTCTCTTTCTCTGTATGTGTGTGTGTTTGGACCTCACAACGTTATTTTTATTTATTATTTTTAATTAATTGTGCGTATTCGTTAGGCATTCATAGGAGAGGAAACCGATTAGCACCATCGAGTTTGGGCCACGAACGGACCCAAAAAATGTTTGGGCCATGGACTTTATATGTTTGCGTGGGTTTATATGAGCATACTGTTTCTTGACCATTAAGGAAAACAAAAGTCCAAAGTCAGAACCTCCTCGGCCTCCTTCCTTTCTTTTTTACCTTTGCCCTTTCACATCATCTGTCTCCTCCTCCCTCTTCCCGGGGGGGGGGGGCAGTCTTTTTTTCTTTCCCGTGCCGTTATACGATCGGGTGGTTGACGTTAAGGGTTCAAATTGTGAAAGATTCAGTTTATGTAAAAAAAATAAAAAATAAAGACTTGCAAACGACAATTGCTCAGTCTTCAAGTTTTATTTTATTCCTTTCGGTTTATGGAGTTGTCTGCTCAAATGTTGAAATCTGTGGGCATTGTTGACTGCCGGTTTGATCCGTCCTTTCAGAATTGTTAATTCTTCAGATTGTGTACATTAGCTTCCGAAGAGCTAAATAAACAATGATTTCAACGTTGAAAAAGATTGAGCTGATTAGTCTTTAAACGGCTAAACAACGTGAGTTTGGGATGGAATTTTCATTTGAAAGGGTCTAACCTTAATTGGAAACACTAGAGATGTTAAGATGCCAGTCTAATTAATCAAATACTAGTTCTCACTCACGAGATTTTGGCGGGAAATCGTTATAGCTAGTTTTCCATTTAAAGAAATCATTTGTTCACGTACCCCGAGTGTAATATGTCTATATTCATAATAACTACTTTTGTGTCGCCTCAAGAGTCATGGTGCCAAGACTCATAAGCTCTTATAAATATATATATATATATATTATTTTTTATTTTTTTTAATATTGCCGTTGGGTTATGAGTTAAGAGTGTTTTAAACTAGTAGTTGAAGTGGTTGACAATTGAAACATGAAAAGTCTCAAAGGTTGTATTAGGTAACAGACGATGAGGAAGACGCGTGAGTCCTGATGGTTATGAACGGGGATGACGCCTATTAATTTGCTACGTTGCCATCTTTTTGGATGGGCTTGAGTGCGACGTCCCTAGGGGGAAGACTTGGCATTGAAAAAGACCTTTCCTTTTCTGTTGAATTGTGACATTAGAACAAATGTCATTGACCGTACGAGCACTTACGCGCTTTATTTAATGGGTACTCACTTAATTAGTCGTTACCACAGCTGCTGTCCAAGAACTTGCAGGAATTATAAATCAATGTCAATTGTTGAATCGAACAGCAGAATTAAGATACCGTCAGCATTAAAAAAAAAAGAAAGAAAAATAATAATCTCAATGTAAATGCCCTTATCTAATTATTATATCCACAACTTTGGGGTTCAGAAACGAAAATCTCCAATTTTATTCTCATTATCGCACAAATCGGGATTGCTTGCTAAGTTGCCACAACGTTGCGTTTTCTGGCATAAAGCTGCCGTAGACGCCTTAGTGCGTTGATAAAAGTCCTCCTATGTTATTGTTAAGAAGAATGAAAAAGAATTTATTTCTTTATTTATTTATAAGTCCATTAGGTCGTGCATTATATCATAAGAATAATTTTATTTATTTCTATAAATTTCTCACCCCCTTTTAGTATCAAAATATGAAAATTTTAAAATAAAAATTTAAGTCTTTCGGTTAGTGGGTATCCAGTAAAAGAAGAGAACAAAAATTTTGTGCTTTATGCTTTCCAGCTTGTTCGGCATGTACAAATATTCTAACAGGCCCAAAACTTAAAATTTTCCAACTGGCCCAGAGGCCAGAACCAATACAGAAAGGAGTATTGTTAGACGGCCCGACAGTTAAAGAGTCGTTGTTCGAATTGATTGTGCGGAATCGGTTATTTATGATAACACAAGTGTGTCTCTCTTTCCATTAAAACAACAAAAGGAAAGAGAAAGTACGCTCGAATAAGAAAGCGGGTTAAATTGTGTTTATCTCAACCGAAAGAGCTTGTCTGTCGAACTTTAGGGAAATAAGTCGACCTGTTTTTGCAACAACCGTTGATATCTCTTCGTTGTCGTGTCTTCTGGAAGTGCTTCGATGCCCAGCGCAAAACGAGAAGCCCAAAAATTGCAATTTCCACAATCAGCGTGCGTGGCACCAATTTTCCCCATCTACACGTGTTGACGAGGACAATCTTAAGCCCACGTGATTGCAACTACTTTCTGCATCCAGTGCGAATACATGAACTACACCTGTGTGCGAAATTGGCTAACGCATTCACATTTGGGTTCCAATAGAGAACAGGCTTGGGATCAAGACAACTGTTGAAAGAAACTCTCCACAGTTTACACGTTTTCAGAGATTCTCATCTACCAACCGAACAGAAAATTTCCACGTGTCAATCCGCAAGACCTTCTACCACTTGATTTAGAAGCAGATCAAGAATTGTCTGTTCCATGTCCGCACAGATCTCTTCAAATTCTCCATACCCAGAAACGTTCTTCGCTCTCCAATTTAACTCTGTGATGTCTTCTTCAGTCATCTTGTAGAGCTTTCTCGCCAGTTCAACGTAGTACTCCGCATTGAGAATCTCTGATGACACATAATCATTTTTCACTGTCACTCTTGTGTGAAACCCACCTGGGGTAGAAATCCCGGTGGGGTGCGAAATCGGGAAGCCAGTTTTGGCTGAAGATCTTTTCTTTGATTTCAGTTTCATTGACCTTGTAACTGTATTATCTGTTTCACAAGACACAAGAACCAACTATAAGTATATCAAGTTACTCGACATTGATAACATGGATAAGAGTTACAAACAAGAATGTTTCTGGTGACCACAATTATATGGTTAAAAAACTGACCATATGATGAAGTCTTCTCCTCGTGAAATTCACTGATTCCTAGAACAGAAACTGGACCTGAATCTTGCAAACCACGATCAGGAGACCGTAGATTTTTAATTGTGTGCTTATGCTTAATTTTCCTCATGAATTTTGATTCAACCAATACTTCCTTCTGATGATTTCTGGGCCTCACTGGACTTCTTGCATTGGATTTTTCATCAGATTTCCTACAATCCTCTTTTCTACGAGGAGAAGCAGAACTTGGTGAAAACTGAGCTTCTTTGCCGCTAATTACTAACCTTGAAGATTGTTTATCATACGTCCTCCTTGGCTCACCCTTTAATTTGGAAATCTTCTTCTTGTTTCCATGATTCATCTCCTTCTTTATGACACAAGCCTCCTTTATATGTATCTTTTTCTCGCTTTTCTCTTCGTTCTTAATTTGCTTCTTCTCTGCGACACCCATTTCAGATTCCTTCTGTACGGGTCTCATTTTGTTAGCATTCTCCGCAGCATTCAAGCAGACGACGAAGAAATCATGATTTTGTTGGTTCACCAAGGCGGGCACTTCGCGAAACGACGCCGATGTTCTCACGCGGCGATGCTGGCCCTGTGCCAAGTCAAATTCAAGCATGTAATCCATGAAATTCACTGACCTACTTCGTGTGACTGAATCTGGGGTTCTTCCTTTTGGACACCAGTTTTCATCTGGCAATGACTCCAAGCCCATTAGCTTCGCCACCACTCCAGGAGTTCCCGGAGGTTGGGCCTTAACTTGACCGATTGGAATTGAATCATTCGTTACATGAATGAACTCGATTTTGTTGGGCTCTGTAATCTGATATGAGGAGTGTGTTTGGAGCTTGCCTTTACACAGAAGCAGGCGCACAATGCTAGAAAAGCACCCAGAACTTCCATCTTGGGATTTAGTCATGGCTTAGTTTAGAGGGAGGAAGAGCCCTTAACACAAGAAGCAGACAGAAGCTTTAAATTGAGGGATGGTGTAAATTATGACAGGCAATGGCTGAAAATTATTGTCAGCAGAAACAATAGAAAGGACTGCATCAATAACGCAGTCGGAAGAAGGCTAGAAAGAGACAGACAGAGGGAGGCGGGCTTGATTTAAATGTCCCTCTTGGACTAAGTCGGTGTGTAGAACCATTTGGTCGTTGAATTCACGTTGTGATAGAAGGAATTGCCTTGGGCCTACGCGCCATAAGAAAGCGTCACCAAATCGACAGTGCAGAAGAGTTCGTCCATAAAAATCTTATGATAAATTTAAATCTTATAAATATAATTTTTATATCACATAAATTTATTTTTTTATTTTAAATAAATCTTATTCATTATATTATATAACATTATAAATAAATTATATTTAAAAAATTAAAATAAAAATCTCCGCGACACTATATGATCCTCTTGCGCACAGAAAAATAAACGAGACAGCGTCACTGGTCTGTAGTCCGTAAGATAAGGTACATTAGGACAAAACGACGTGTCGTTGGTCCTCCTTCTCAGCTCCCTGGGATTTGCTGGTTCTCGCCTTCCACAATCTATGCTCTTGGGATTATAGGAGGGATTTTTTTTTCTTTTTTCATAATTAGATTTATTAAATTATAAATCATATAATAAAAATATTTTTTAATTATCGAATGTTTTTTAGAAAACATAAGAGAAAACCCTTGGCCGTTTTTATTGACGTTTAGGGGTCGAATGTCTTGATCCTCGTTCGTCCACCGTCAAAAGAAGGGTCAGGACTTGGGCAGAATACAGATTCTACCCACCAACCGACGCCCCCAATCTTGACCAACTGCTCTCTCTTTTGTGAATAATTAAATAATTGTCGGTGATAACTAGGGCTCAGTTGTGATGCTAGAATTAAACTGTTCTAAAAATGAGCTTCAGTCTGCCTTGCCCTTTTATTAAGATAGAAACAAGACATAAACGGACCTCTCCTTTTCCCCTCCTGAGACTCGGAGAGGAAAAAAAGACGTAAAAGGTCAGTGAGTTGCATTTGGATTTGAGTTTTTTATTTCAGATTATAGGGGGAAAAATCCAAAATTTTTTTCTTGGGCCGCAGATTTCGTTTTCTCTAAGATTGGGAGGACAATTGTTGATTTATCTGATGTATTTGTCAAAAAAATATTATACTTGATGTTATTTTTACTTATTCATAGTTAAGATATGTGGTTGTCTGTTTGTCCTTTTTTTCTCATTAAAAATAGTGTAAAGAAAAAAAAAATTAATGTGTACACAGTAAAAGCTTACTGGCTGACTTTTTTGGGTTTTTTCTTTTTTTTTTTTTACGACGCCTTTCGTTTATTAAAAAAACCTGTCTTCTTCTAGCATAGCATTAATATGTATAATATAATACTGATTAGAAGGGTCAAATTGGTATTATAATATATTATTTTCTTTTCTTTTCAAATAAAAATTTTTGACTTTCCTTCCTCACATTATCTTTTGTCAAATACAGAGACGATGAAAATTTTATTTCCTCTCTCCGACTTTTTTTTTTTTTTTTTTTGGTCCCAATCCAAGCGCGAAAGCTATAAGCGTCCTTCGGGGACGCATGCCTTGATAAAGGGCTTCACTCTTGTGGTATATTGAAGCCGAATTATACACACAGATACTTGCATTACTATTAAAATTTTAAGTTTTTTATAAAAGGGAAAATTAAAGTTGAACTTGTAATTGTGTGAATAGACATATGGTTTTAGGTTTTAAATCCTTTTGTGTGCATTCATGAAACAAGTAGAAGATGCTACTGTGAAAGTTGTGCTAGCAACCCGCAGTTTTCCTAAAAAGACATTTCACAAAATCGAATATCATTTATATAAAAAAAAAAAAAAAAGAGCATTCTTAAAAAGAAACCAGACAAATGTCTAACTCAACCTCCTCGGGCTTGAAAAAAATAATTCTATGCTCTTGCATGAGAAAAAAGACCCACCGAGAAAAATAATTCTATAAAATTGGATGATATGAATCATTACATACACTGTTCCGTGCAAGCAGAATGACAATTGAAGACAATTATATAAATAGCCCATGTAATTTTACGAGGCAGTCATCCTTCCTGGCGTTCTTCCATAGCGCAGATGGGGAATTTTTTAATAACTGTAGTACAATATGCAGACTATAAATTTCAATGCACTATAAATTTTTGTAGTGTCCTTTCATTATATTTATAACGCCATAGAGAAGTTTTCAGAATTAACACAGAGTACAGTGAAGAAAATCCAAAGTAACCGTAGTCGAAATTAACGTAAGGGAAACAGAGTAAATATATAGAAATTTAGGTCTTGTCAAAAAAGCGAGTAGAAGATGATGACATCCGTGGAATTTCAGTCGGCATGTGGAATATCACAGTGACACTTAGGAGAATGATGTTCAACTAAAAAGTCTGCGTGGAATAATTATTCTGTAGTTCTGCCCCTTTTTAGCAGGTGCTTAGGGGACCCACTTCTCAACACGAACTCGGGAGCATGTGCCAGCCAAATCCGTGCTAGAGGAGGACTGTGTGAAGGGGAGAAAAATCACGGCAAATAAGACTTTTTTTTTTTATTTGTGCGTCAATTTTACTTCCAATATTCAAAGAATTGAAAAATACATGATAATCTCTTGTGATGGGACGATTTTCTTCCCGAGAAGAATGTGAATTTACATTATTTCGTCCTCTACCACAGAACAGATGGGAAACTACCCCGGATGAAATTTCTAGCTTGACCATATTCCAGGCAGCCGCAGCAAAGGTAAAATGGACACCGATAGCAGCCACACGCGGTAACAGTGCGCAACGCGCCAATGTCTGCTCGAATAAATGGTTTAGGCAATGCTAGACAAATTTTATTGTGTCGACGAGTTGCTAAAGTTGATGATCGTTCTGGTAGTACAACACATCCCCAGTGTCACTAACATAATGGTCTTTCTTCAAGCTCCTTGTCAAACTTCCGATCAGGTGAAAGGGTAGAGGCCCTGATTTCTCTGGCTTCCGGTAATATTTTCCCAGCACTGGCTTGGCAGCCTCAGTCTGGATGGAGGGTGAAAACACAAGATCATTGGGAACAAAATTCAAATAAATCGGACGGTATTAACTCTCTCATAATATGAAGAAATACTCACTGCTTCAATTAAGTGATAGTGTGGGATTTGAGGAAAGAGATGGTGAATGACATGAGTTCCAATGTCGTGATGGATATCATTGATCCATCCATAGTCGCGATCTAATGTTGTCAAGCCTCCCCTCAAATAACTCCATTCCTGTCCAATTTATGCAAAGGAAGAAAAAAATAAAAAAATTAAGAACTCAAGACTCGGGCTTAACAAGTCAACACTTCTCAATAGACATTTCTCTTCTTCTATTCCTCGCTAGGTAGTTTCCTCCAAAATTTTGAATTTGAATTTGAGGACAGCATAACAGTTTGGACATGGATACCTTTCCGCGATACCAAGGAAGTTTATCTTCGTGGCCATGGTGATGCAAGTACGTAACAAAGTCCAGCCACATAACAAAGACCTACATTGAAGCCACACAGTTTAAAAAACTATTTCTTCAGAAAATAGGATATATGCCTGTTCAATCTTGACAAGAGATCGCAAAGCAAAATTTACCCAATATGGAATTCCGTAGAGTTTAAGCAATTGCATTGGACCCATTACAGTAGATAAGCCTACAAGTAAAGCAGTCATGGCCGCCCAGCATATGGAGGAGGTGATCACGTCTTTCCTTTCACTTGGGACAAACAGGTCACTTTCTGGGTGATAGTGAGAACCAGTCTTCCCAGGACTCCTACTCCACTGAAATATCAACCATGTCAGCAGTAAAACTTCTGCAATTATGAAATCAATTTGCACAATAAGGCGGCACAAGCTTACAAGATAGAAAGGAAATGCAAGCAGGGGAAATGGCGCTGTAAAACGCAGGGTTTTTGTGATGGCATCCAAGCTCTTGTATATCTTCTCAGACAGCTGCAATGGAGAATAGAGAAAAATACATAAATTTCAGACACCCGAATGCCCAAGCCCAACAGATATTGTCAGGAAAAAAAAAAAAAAGAAGAAAAGAACGTGGAGATGTCACCTACCGGGTGCCAGGATTCATCATTCTCCGCATGCCCATGGTTTTGATGGTGAGTCCTATGGCTGATCCTCCTGCGAAATAAATTGAATTGCCGTGTGCTTCCTTGTTAATATCAAAGTCCAGAAAACAAAATTTCAATAAGATAAAGGGAAAAATGACAATGAAAAAGACAGGAGCCCAATGAAACAAGGCCAATATATCAAAATACAAGACATGTCCTTACGTACCATCCATGATAAGGTACAAGAATTGAAGAGTGCAGGAGATGCCCAACCACACTATTCAAATTGGGATCATTTGAAAAGCTTCCATGTCCACTGCGTAACCAGATTCGCAAAGCAAAAACAACTTATGGTTCAAATTCACTAAAGAAAATTACAAGAACTAGCCAAAACAGAGATAGGCCAGATTCTAAAAAATTAAAGTGATTACCAGTCATGGCCAAGAACAAAAAGAGCCCAAAACATGGTTCCCTGAGCAGCCCAGTAGAGAGGCCAAACAAGCCAATTATCCAAATGAGCAGCAGCCGCAGCCAAACCGAAAACCACGAGGACATCCCTCACCACATAGCTCATCGACCTCCACGGATCCTTAACCCAGCAATGCTTTGGTATGGCAACTCTAATATCGGCCAATTTGAACGGTGGCGGCGCCCCTGGGTCGAATTCCCCTCTTTCATCTTCTTCCAGTCCAATCCCCTCAACGCCATTGATTTTCTCGTCTTCATTCTCTTTTTCTGTCGATGCAACACTAAATGGGGCACTCACTTTAAGCCCCCAGTTTCTCTCCCTCAAACACCCATCTGAGAATCCGACAGAGCGGAGGGTAATTAGACCGGCCCAGGCCTTTCTTGTGCTCGAAGAGCTGGGCTTTGAAGGGATGGCTCCAGTTCTGGGTCCAGGGAATACGGGAGGGAGAGGCTTGAAGCCACATTCTGATAACACCCAGCTCCCCATTAGAGACCAACGTTGGAGACCAACGTAACGTTTCTCGCCTGCGTCTCGCTCTCAGGCTCAAGGAGCAGCGAGAGAATAAAAAGAAGCCGGAGAAGCGAGGGCGCATTAATTATCAAGAAACACAACAAAAAGATAAGAAAAACGTGCGGCGAAGCTACCTAACAGGCCTCGGTAAAATAAAATGGGAAATCTCGTCTAATAGAGGACAGAAAGGTAAGAACCCTGCAGCCATTACCTGATGTGCAATTTTTAGTTAATAATTTGACCTTGTCTTTAATATCTCTAAAATTTATTTTTAATAAAAGAAATAAAAATACATTTTAATTTAAAAAAAAAAAAAAACGAGGCGTAGAAGAAGTCCACGCAACCCCTTGCAGACCTCTGACTATTCTTCATTCTTGCAACCACCACCTCGCGTTTCGTACTTTCGCAGGTAGCGTCAACTGAAGTGATGGCTCTTTGATTTTTTATTTTTATATTTTTATTTTTTCCCACAAGAGATGACTCCTCGGTAAATATCACGTGGAGGAAACTACACCGGATAACCCAGAGCGAAAAATCAACACAAACTTAAATAATAATACTCAAAGATCAACATTATAGTTTGGAAGATAAATTAATTAAAATTTACTTAAATTTACGAATAAATTAAATTAAATTAAAAATATTATAATATTTTTATTATTTTTATATTACTTTTTAAGTATTATTATATAGTAATATTTTTTAACATATCCATAGCCTTGAATTTTTGCACGTGGGAGATAAGGTTGCATTAAATGCAAATATGTAAGCATGCACGACAATTAATTCAGCCAAATCCATAGAGGGCTTGTTAAAAAAAGCAAAAAAAAAAAAAAATCCATAGAGGACACTTTATGACAGAGGTGAAGTTAGAAAGTATATATCTTCGTGGGCATAACCAAAAAAAAAAAAAAAAAAACAAAATAAACAAAATAAGAGGTTGAGAGTTGCACATAATGTGCAGCGAGGGTTACAAAGGTTGAGAATATTTTTGGGTTTGAGAGAGACGCGCGAGAGATTTGGAATTGTGGGATTTTGTGGCTCAATATTTTAGGGGTTTTTTTTTTTTTTTGGGAGTTAGAAAATATTTAGACAAAGATTTGCTAAATTACATAAACATTATTGTGCTCGTGTATTCCATTAAGATTATTTTTCTTTTCACTGAGCTTACATATATGCATATTTATAATTGAATCAAAATTTTTGTAGCCAACGATTGAAATTTTGATACATTATCAAATAAATTTCAATTGGCTATGTATTCACTAAATTTGATCAAATAACATAATTTTAGTATCCGTGTAAATTATCCCATTCTTAAAGAAACTCGATGCACTTTTCAATAGATTGGCAATGCATCCAAGGCTGAACAACCAATCTTGACCTATCGAATGCTCCATTAAATCGAATTATAAAATTAACAAGAATACTTCCCGACGTTGCATTGAGCTCGAACTTTGTTTCAAAGAAGGAAAAAAAAAAAAAAGCTTGTGCTTTAATTATTGAGTCTAAACCAAAAATTCATATGCACGATTCTCCCCCCTCCCCCCAAAACTTCTCTTTTATTTATTTATTTATTTTGTTTCTTTTTTGTAGATCGCGATTTTCCCTATTGAGACGAAAGATACTCACAAACAGCTCTGTCGTTTATTATTTGTTTCCTTCGGATTCACCCAGCGGGCTGTCACTAGGAAATGTGGGAGTTCAACAGTGCTTTGTCTTGTTGACTAGGCCTGATAGGGGTATCAATTACGTGGCATTTACTTCAAGGGTCGGTGTCACGATGTCGCCCGCGTTTTCACGGTGACGTTGACCGCAGATCAAAATCAATTGCACTAAAAATATTTATTAGGCTCAGAAGAGGAGTGATAGGTATAATTATATATAATTAATAAAATAATATAAAAAAAGTTAATACAAATAGAGATAAATAAAAAAATAAAATATATATATATATATATATATTTTTTTTTTGTGTTTTCTTGACGGTGATGCTGATTGCAAATTAAATTTTTGTTTTCACGATTTTCAATTTATGTCGAGTATGCTGGGATGAATCACATACATATCCGATATCGCGTGACAGACAGTCTGACGGGTATCTTGGGTGGCTCGTCTGAATTGCATCCACATATTTGGGGGACCGGTGAAAGTCGTTGTCCGGATGACGGGGGCATCCACACCACTTTTAACTGTTGTTGGCCCCCGCCCGCGGGGTTATTTGACTGGCTCTGGTTCTTCGCAGTGTTTGCTCTCTGGCATATTAAATTTAAACGTGGAGGAAGTTTAACGATATGTTTAGAGAAAAAAAAAGAGAGAGAGAAAAATTAAATAAGTGAAAAAAAAAACTAATAGGAATGAAAAACAGAGAATAAGAAAATTTTTTAAATTTAAATTATTTATTTTTAGTATTTAAAAAAGTGTCCGAAAATCACTCGATATAAATATTTAATAATAATTTAACATATTTTTATATATTACTTTAAATTTGAATTTTTTTAGCGTGTTCTCTTTTAAATAAACAAAATGTAAATTAAAATATACTATTAAATTTAATATTCAATAATTATTATAATTAAATATAAAATTTTATTTAAATTTATTATTATTTTAATGATAAATTTCTTTATAAAAAATATTAAATTAAATGAGTGATTTTTAATTTAAATTAATGATAATAATAATAATAATAAATATTTATACGTTATTTTGTTTGATAAAAAAAATGTAAGAAGAAGGAAAATAATAAAGAATAAAATTCATTGTCACTTGCGCGAAAAAAATGAACCGTACCTTTTTCTAATTTAACACGGATAATTTATTTATTTATTTTATTAAATTCAATATTGATAATATCAAATTATATAATTATGGCCATCAAAAAGCCAAATTATATAATTATTGAAAATTCAGCCCCGGCTCCATATTGCTACGGGTCATTATTAAGTTTTTGATCGACCATGAGCATGACCAGTACGCGCGAAATGGGTCCGGCCGGATTCCCTGTATATACAAGATAGGCCAGGACCGGCCCGGTCAATGCCGGCCCTGCTAGACGAGAAAATAAATAAATAAATAAAAACGCTTTCTTAAGCATCTAATTAATTAATTAATTAATTAATTAACCTCCTGAGCCTCCCTGTCGCTCGCCTCGACTCGCCTGTTTCGGCGGTATACCGATAGAGGTGAAATGGATCGATCTCGGTTTCTGCTATCATGGCTACCGATTTTCCTGTTTTGCTCGGATATTATAAATCTCTTAACCGTAGCGCCACCTCCTACGCAACCCACTCCGCAACGCCACGGCCATCCCAAACCCCAACAAGCCCTTCAATTTCCCTCACAGGTTCCTTCACTTTTAAATCTCGTTTTTATGGGGTGTATGTATGCCTAGGCTGCTTCTAAACGTTTCTAATTGTTTTTGTTCAAATTGCAGAAATCGAGCGCCATTGGAGGATTTGGCGGCAGTGTTGGCATTGGAAGCATTGTTAATATCGACTTCTGCGCTTCTTGTTCCTACAGGTTTTCTTTTCATTCTCTTCTTCTTTTCCCGCTTCTTCTTATTTATTTATCTTTTCTTCTAATTTTCTACACGTTGCTGCCTCAATTACTATCAAATGATTGTTTCTTTTTTCCTTTTCTTCTCCTTTTTTCGTATTTTGCTTTGGGGTATACGTGTACTTAATTGTTATGGCCTTCAATTTTGCGATTTTCTTATTGGGTTGTTGGGGGAGTCAATATTAACGTGTAAGCTGTGTTGGTTTGGGCAGAGGAACTGCCGTAAGAATGAAAAATATGCTGGAATCAGAATTTCCCGGCATCAATGTTATATTGGCGAATTTTCCGCCGGCACTTCCTTAACGCTTACTATGCAAGGTCGTTCCCGTTTTTCAGTTTGGAGTAATCGGGATGATAATGGCCGGTGAGCAGATTTTTCCGAGGTTAGGATTTGCGGCTCCCTCTCCTTGGTACCATTCCTTGCGCGCAAACAAATTCGGAAGTGTTGCCAGCACTTGGTTTTTTGGAAACTTCATTCCTCCAGACATCTAATGCTTTTGAAGTATATTCCAACGGTGAACTGGTAGTCTCCCGTCTTTCTCATTTAGCAAAATGTATTATGGAATGTGATGCTTTCAGTTAATGGTTGTTAGAGATATTTGCTGAACATTATGTGTTCCCTGATTGTTGTTGTTACATGAAATTGTAGGTTTTCTCTAAGCTGACGGTGAATAGGTTTCCTAGTGAAATTGAGTTGAGAGATCTCGTTGGCAAGAAGCTCGCTAATCCTGGAATTGTCCAGGGCAATGGAGGTGTCTGGTCCTAGTATTGCCCTGAACAGGCTAGCCAAAGTTCTGGTTGAGTATGAGTTACACTTCCTATATGACAGGAAACATGCACACTTCTAATTCCTCCAGAATTAGAACCCAAGAACCACTGGGATGTTCCTTAAAATAGAGGAGTCCAACTGCGCATAGTTGGGCACCTGGGTCCTGGGCTATCGATATGTAAGCCGACGTTACTTATGAACTTTGAAAAGGAAGTCTTTTAGAGTTGAAAGGACCAAAACGAAAAACCACTTCCTCGAGAAAATGAAAGCTCCAATTTTGTCGGTATTGACCCAACTAGTGGCTTTCGATTAAACCTTTCAGAGACGAAGACAATTTTCCCGGGCATTGATAAGTTCAATCAATGTATCGGAATTTTTCTTTCTATTTGGCATTCGTTTAACACGATGTCCTGGGATTGGATTCCGGCTAATGGGCATGTGGTTGTGTTGTTTCTTAAAAAGGGATTTCCTGCTTGAACTGCTACGAAGATAAGGGTTTCAGGATTACAAAAAGACGCTGTCTTCTGGAATACTAGTCTGTCGGCGCAGAGTTATCAGACCCTAGAGTCATTGAACCGGGAGTGGGCAGGTTGGACTACGTGCTTTACCAAGCGGCTCCATGAATCTGTTTACTTTTCACATTAACACCATGGCTCCATGAAAAAATTAAATCTTATTCTATAACCAAAATTGCCAGCCACAAGAAATGAAGATTATAGTGGATTATTTGGGCAGCCTCAGTCCGAGTTCCTACAATCCTATAAAAATATTTGAGCTGTGGCAAAAATAAGCTAATCTACATGAAGAAAGGGTCCGAATCACCCATAAAGTGAGCTTTCAATTGCCTGCGAAACTGCCTACTGCTGTTGCGTGACAGATGCAACAGGCCTTGCAAGTGCCTCCATAAGAATCCCTAAATGGCCAAATATGAAGAGCAAATTGGGGGGGGAGGGCAAGCAATCAAAATAGATACAAATTAAAGCCAGACATCCCTTGATTCATATTTGCCACCATTTTCGATTCTCCATTGCCTTGACAAGTTCATTGGCCAATGATGCAAAGTCTTCAGCCCCACTTTGCAGCTCTGCAGTGCGTCTGCTGATTCTCTGGTATTTGGGTAATGAGAATAAGCAACCTTAGGAATCATCTTCAGGCAACAGGTCTAGAACAACAAACTATGATAACTACACTGGGAGGTTCAACTACTTGACAGTGATGAATAACCAAAAATACTATGAAAGCAATATAATGATGTTCCGTTTGTTTCTTTCAGATTGAGATAAAAAGGGGGTATCATGGGAGGGAGACCCAGCATTTAGGACACCACAAAACTGGCATCATTTTTCTCTCATCATTGGCAGCTTATATTTCTAAACATGGCATGAGACAAAATAATATACCGGTTCATTCATGAAAATCTTACCTCCAACTTTTCCTGTCTTTCTGCAAGCTTGTTTCTCGCATCAGCTGCAACTGAAGTGGCATCCTGAAGTAGTTCCCACAACAGACAAGCCAACAACTTAAACAACTGTTTCTATGGAGAACAAAAGTTCAATGCAGAAAATATCACATTATATTACCCCAGCCTTTCTATATTTGGCTCTAATTTCTTCGGGTGTTCTGAGTCTGGGCTTCATATCATCATCACTCATGCCTAACAATTGTTTCCTTTCAGCTCCCATTACTGCAATTTAATAACCGTGATCTTCAAAAGTTATAAATAGAAAGAAGTGTTTTGCACTGAAAGCCAAATTTACCTCTCTTCGTACTTCTCACATCTTGTGATGATGAAGTTGCAGTGTGTGGAGGAGGTTCATCATCAATCTCAATGTCATCTGCACTCAAAGAATTGCATCAAGCAACATACAGAAAACTGAAATGGGGGGGAAATAGAGTAGTAGAGACAAAAATGCATGAAACCTATGTCAAGTTCTGCAACTTCATTACTATCTTTGACAGTTGGAGATGAGTCTGGGAATGGGGGCTCTGCAAAAATTCCTTCTAGATGAGCAACACTAGATTTAGGATTCAGAATAATGTCCACAGTTTGGTTGACCTTTCGCCCTTTCAAGCTTCTCATGAAGCCATTTATAATCCCAGATTTAGCACCCTATCAAAACACAGACACAGTTAATTTGAGACCCAGGCCACAAAGATTTTAAGACAAAAGAGTAATAATAATCTCTCTTGATTTTTCTTGTCCAAATTACAAAATGTTGGATCCATGCAAACTGGTACTATTAAGTTGAACCTGCTTTTCCTTCTGATTTAAAGAGAAACCAAAGGCAGCATCTGCAGCAGCGGCTAGGACTTTATCGTGAAGACATGGAAAAGAATCCGGAATACTGGAAAGAACATTTTGTACAATTAGAAATCATATTAAGGATAAATTTGCATTGACTTAAAATAAAAAACTACCTACCTGAAAAAATTGTCACCCGATAAAAGTGAGATGAATACCAACTCACGTCCGTTTGCCTATAAACTTCAGAACATCAGAGTGGCACATCAAGTGCATAAAGGATACGGACAGATACTGGAACACAAGGAATTAAGAACATGTCTAGAGCTTAAAAAAAGGAACTGTTCTCTGAACTAGTTTTAAAAATGCATATTAAAGGAAATAAAGAAGAAGCGACTTATAAATAGGATTTTTTGACAATTTTAATAACCATAAAGAAATGATACCAGCGTGATCTGCCCATCTTCAGAACTCATCATCTTCTCCACGTTTGCTTTGAAACTCCACCTTAACATTGACATTAGAGAGCTTTCTTTCACCAATTCCAAGTCTGGAAATGATCTGAGCAAAGAGGGGAATGGCCCACATTAATCACTCAACAACTAGTAGTGTTCACTTGACCTGCTCTCAGAAGCATTAAGACTGCATTATGCATCACTCAGAAGGCAGTTGATACTTGAAAGTCAAGTTATTAAGTGACTTATCACTCTAAGCACTTTACCTGATTTCAATCACTCCGGTCTGAAACAGCAATACCACACCAATAACCATGTCATCTTTTGTAAAAGTTGTAGTCCAACAGCAAAGTTTTGCATGCTTCACTTTACAAATAGCTTTCTTGTTTCCCTGAACAGAGTGGGGTTAAAATGACGACTATCATTTTGTTGGCCAGTGAAATATAATTTTGTTGAAAATGGGAGAGAAAGGGAACAAAAGTAATAGAGCTACCTGAATGATATTTTTTGCAGAATACAAGCGCAATGAATCCTCACAACAAAGCAAAACAAGTGAATCCATTGATCCTTCTGCAGTGATTGCCAAATTTGAATAAAACTGCTCTCTACTGTTATGTGAATCAATTCCTGTTGAGGTAGTTTTAAGCAGAGACTCATTTTTGACAGCTGCATCCTGCCCAGAATCCTCTGGTTGCTTTCCATCATTTAAGCCAGAAACTGGTGGGCTTTCCTCTGTGAATTAAAAAAAAGAAAAATTACAAAATTTTTGACTTGTAAGCCCTGCCATGATGATGACAAGTGTGTTATTGCTTTCTGATAAAGATTATACTTGCCTATGACGTACATGGAAATTGCAGTTGATTTCTTTCTTGGACGAAATGGATGAGAGCTGATTAAGCCACCAGAATCACTGTCAATGATAGTAATAGTGGCATCCCTTGTTAATAAAAGCATGATTTCATCCTTAGAGTTGGATAGAATATTAGGTTCTGAATGCTTTGGGCTTCTCACTATGCTGGGAGTGTTGGAATATTTTATTGATGACACAGCAATGACTGGAGCATTTGAGGGAGAAACAGTGTCTGTAAAGAACAGAACTGATGGTGAAGTCACGTCAAGCACTGCAACCTGAAAAGAAAACATCAAATTCAAGAACCTATCTAAAGAAAGAAAGCTTAAGAAGTTACATACAGCCCAACATAGCATGAAAATAATGACAATAAATAACCCAAACAAATAGAGAGGATACTTACACGGCCACATTCAAAACCCACAGCAAGTTTGGCTCCAGAGTTAGCAAACTCCAGTGCATGAATTGGGGAACAAACCAAAGAAATAACTGCACTGCACTGGGATTCCACCCCTTTAGGCAAACTGTGAACTATGAAGCAGAAAAATGTATTAGTTTGGGAAAGTGAACTGAAATATAGAATCTCAAGACAACATAATAGTGATGTCTGACAAAATCAAAGAAGAGCCTTAGCAGTAAATGTGCCTTGCAAAATGAAGAACCCATCAATTTAACTAGGAAAATAAAGCAATAGATTTATTGAATTAAGCTCACATTAAACCTTCCAAATTTAACTCCTTATTTAGAATTCCCTTATGAGTTACCATCCACACGAAAACTGTAATTAGGCTTCACCTAAACCAATTCTAGAAACTTAAAAAGAAGACGTTCTAAAGTTAACCACTCAGAGTTTTAGCAAACTAAACATTTTTCAAGAACCTGGAATATTTTGAATAGAATTTGATTACGTTATAAAGCCAATCAGCTTCAGTTTTCTGCAAATAAATTTCTGGTTTATGTCCCATTGAGTTATTATCTGGAGAGGAAGCTGATAAATAATGTCAAAACCAGAACTTAGGACATGGTCGCAAAGTTGAAACTTTTGCTTTGAAAAGGTAAAATTGCAAGAAATTAAAAAGTAGGTAGCTTGCAGAGACAGCATATCTCCAAACTTACCTTCATTTTTGGTCTCTGTCAAAATGCAAAAGTTTTTCTCATGTGAGCTGCCATTCAAGTTATATATCCGAACCTGTAAATTGAGCACCAGTTGTAACACATATAAGATGATGGCACTTTGTAGCAAAATGGTAGAGAGAGGGGGGGGCTAGGTGAGTGAGGGAAGCAGGAAGAATTAAATAAACATTACTTACCAGCCCGTGTGTATTGCCAACAGCCAACCTCAAAGTGTGGGAACAAAATTCCAAATTTGATACTGGAGCACTAAGCCCTGAAACATCTAGATTTTGCATCTGGCAATGCTTTGAAGTCAATAACAGTATATAAAATGCATCACACACACACAACCAAATAGTTAACTCTACTGATCTAACCTCACTTTCTATTATGTAAATAAGCAAGAGAATCGGATATGTGGCATTCCATAACCTAACAGATCCATCTTCATAACCTGCTACATACACTCTCTCAACAGTAGCATGTTCTGCAAATGCCAACTGACTAGGCACACCTCCTGTCAATGGTGGCCACTTCAAACCACCAACTTGGGCAGGTGTGGCACCATTTTTCCTAGCTGTGGCAACCTGAAAGATCACTTGAAACAGTTGAATGATATGACGATATGACATTAACAAAGAACTGAGTGATGTCAATAAGGCAGACATAATCATTCAGGCATACATACCTCTTGGAGAACTTTTGATGAGTTTCCTCCAGGGGGCAGTATCACAAGTTTTGCCACTGTCATAATTGGATCAACTATGGGAACTACTGCAGGACATTTCTCAGCAAAAATGGGGGTCTGCTTCTCATGCTGTGATGGTATGACAGACAAGCTACCATTGCCATAAAGATGCAACTGTCCCGGATTTGTCAACATAGCAAGGCCAGATTTATTCTTACTCCCTGCCAGCCCAACACTCGGTAACAAAATCATGTCAGCAAAAGAGCCATCCATTGTAAGGTCCACACGACCGGCACATCTTAGTGTCTCCATCTTGGATGACCATTCTAGATTCAGAACCTGTGGTATCAAAATTGCATTAAGGGTTCTAATAGATGGAGGAAAATTTTCAAATACCACTTGAATAAGAAAAGATTTGTGAATGAAGACACCAAGGTAAGATGTGGTTGGACTTGAGTTTTTTCATTAAGTGACTCCGAATGCTTAGAATCTTAATAGTCTCAAATGAGTCTCACTTCAGGGGAAAAAGGATTTTTCTGACTAAAAAGAAATAAAATTTGATGAAAAGATTTAAATTACATGTGCAGGAATGTCATCTAAAGGCCTTATTACCTGGAAAAGATACTAAAGCTTCATTGATGTGAGAACTTCTTACAACCAAAAAGCCAAAACAATCCAACTTTAAAAGCATTCACAGACTCTCCTGATCAAGTCTAGCCACATACTTACCACTGACTATGGTTGTACTACATCACCTCTTTTAAAAAGCAAATGCCGTCAGGTGAAACAGAGGCAAAGAGAAGAGATCAAACAGCAATGTCATCTCTATACCAACAGAAGAAGAAGTTGAATGGTCATGAGATAAATAACTAACCGTCAGAACTTCATCCAACCCTATTTCATCACCACCATAGATAAAGAGCTGGCCGTCACAGTCATTACTTGATCTATGGCTTTTGGACCAGTCCAAGACAATAACAGGCAGCCTCTTTTCAGCCGTTGATAATTGTAGCCTAACAATATTGCTAGAAGATTCATTTTGTTGAGTTTTAGTTTTGGAAGAAGTAGGTATTTTCCAAAACAGGATGTCGCCATCTATATAACCAACTGCAAGAATAGAGCCAGTGGAAGATACCCAGCAAAGAGCACTTATCTCTTTCTCTAATAGATGATAAGATGTATTGTCTTTGATATTATTGTCCGCCTCGCTTATTGTGTTGACAATTCCATCTTTCAGTTGGAGATCATTACCGCCTCCAACAAAAAGAATTTGAGATTCAGAAACATCCCAAAGGATCATTAATCCATTCTGATAAGCAATCAGCACTCTGCAAAAGAAGTAGTTTAAAATTTGATACATAGAGGAATGAAATATAGGTTTAGGTATTTTGCCACAGAAAAATATCATAAGGACACCAAATTTGATTAGTTGATGGTGTTACACTATGGAATAAAAGGCTACTAGGACACAAAGCAATTCATGTGACGAGAAAATCTTCTTGCCACCTTTTATTTTCATGGTCTGATCAGAATAACATTTGGGAGGAATGCTGTTTGAGAAATGAAATAGGCAGAGTAATTCCAAAAACTTCAGCTAATATAAGTGAAAATAAAGTTTTTCTGTGCCCTAAGAACGAAGAAAAATTGGATCATAAAACAATTTACCAAAAGGACACATTTAAAAGGGAATCAACTTGGGACAATGAGAAATAAGGGATGATCATGCCATAATTCTGTGCAAATTTGAAAAGTAAAAGAAATAACATGAGTCTAGTACTTGTATCTTGCCTATTTCCAGAAGAACAAGGTTGAGGAAGAATTCCAACAATAGATTGGTGATCAGGAGATGGGTATCCAGCAGCTTCTGTGAAATAGCCCAAGATACTGGAGTTAATTATAAGAAGCAAACTGAGGAACAGCAAAAGACTCAGTAACAGACAGAAAAGTCTAACAGTCTTACATGTCTTAAATGATAAAGAAAGATACCAATATCATCTATATTCAGCCATTTTTACAATGAAAGATTTATAGGCATCTAAACAGAGTAGATTCAGCTGATAATGAATAAAGTTCTAGAAAAAAGGCAGGCTCATAAAATGATATCATTGTAGACATACTAAAGGTTTCATATTCATTATGGTGTGATGGGGAAAAAAAAAAAAAATCAACTTGAAGGTTTTGTCACAGCCAACTTAAAGATGACTTCAAATATACCAAAACCAAATTTTATTTAGATCTGCAGGCTTTCTTGTAACTTATATAAATACCCATGCTAGACTTATCTGATATGTTACAACGGTGAGATCATAGATCACACAATTACTGAGTGCAAAACTACTTTGCAAACACATAGAAATGGTAGATGTTTCTTAAATTGTCTTATGCAATTGAAATTCAGCCTGTACACCAAGTACTAGTGTACCCACAACATGCAGAAAATTGGGAAAATTAGAAAGTTTCACACAAAACAACAGAAGACAAGAGAGCCACATGAAAAGACATAATCATATGATTTATGCAACTTTGTTTTCCAGACAAGTGTATGAAAGTTCCTGTGATCAGTTTTTCTCATTGTAAAATAGATAAGAAGCAAACATGAAATCATATGAGAGTAATAACATTTAGTGTTGTATTTTAGTAACAGAGTAGAACGACAATTAAGTGAAGGATATCAAGTGCACAGACCCATGCATCCATAGTAAAGAAGAAATTACCTTTTAAAGAGTTAGCAGGTAAACAATATGGAAGCTGCAAAAGTTGAGGACCTTCATTGTCATACTTCACTACAGACATTGTACCACATTCATCTCCTATGAGCCTGTGTGCAATACACAATGCACTGCATCATTTACATGGTGCTATCTTTGATTACCATTCGCTAAGGAGCCTATTAATATGATCAATGTGTGACATTTTATATGCTATGTACGCTACATTAGGTAGGAGCCACTGATTACAGAGAACGCAGTTATATTTGATTCCCATTGCAAACTACATGCTAGGCATCTGCTCTCCAGATTCCAAACCTGCAGAGATAAATTGAGATTTAAGAATACAGACAAACTCTGAACAAAACTACATTATAGCCTATGCAATACTTTAACAGAAACACCAAGAGGCTGGAGAGAATGAAAACCAAATCTGGAGTAGTGATATAAAGAAGGTGAGAATGATGGAGAAAAAAACTGACCAAGAAGGAAGAAAAGAAAATGCGCAAATGTTCAAGATGCTTTTCACCCCATTTTTTGAGCATATCAGAACAGGGAAACATGTGACAAGAAACAAGAATTAATACCTGAATATCATTCTCGATCGTAATGGTGACTAAGAACCCCTGGTTTTGTAAAAACTGCAAAAAACTAGGTGTTAAATTTCCAGGAAAAAATAAGCAAATAAAAAAAAAATTATTTACATATAATAAGTATAACCTCTATGTTTTTAAAAGGCAATTGCTTTGGAGATATGAGAAGTCCTTCAATACCATCACCACCGATAACTTTGATTCTCCCATCCCTACAGTAAATATGAAACAAAGCGGCATCTTTAATTGGTGTGAGTGAATTACCCATTCATGCACTGCAAATTAATAAGTTACACTGCAATGCAAATTAAGGGTGTTGTATGTCATATAATTCATTAAAAGGGGAAAAAAAAAAAAAGAACGAGATAAATAAAAAAAAAAAAAAGGACAAGGGCATAACTTACAGTGTCCCAACGGCCAAGAGACCTTGGATTGGGTCAAAAGCGAGAAGCGATGACGTTGAAGGAATGCCATAGTGGATAGCAATTCGCAAATCCAAGTCTTCTGGTTTCAGATTGCCATGTTGCATATTTTGCTGCATCACAGAGAGAGAGATAGGCCTTTTATTTATTCATTTATTTTACAGATACACTGGAATTTCCACTAAAGATATGCAATTCAGCAACGTTCTTCATTCTTCAGGAAATTTCTTTCGTTAACAATTATTCAAATCGTTGCCCGAGAAAAAAAGGAAAGATATTTTAAAGAAGAAAAAGGAACAAGATAAAGAAAGACAACGAAGGCGTATTATTGAAATTTTCGGTCAAAAAATTGAAACCTTCGATTAACTTCGATCATCGGAAAAGATTCGTGTTAATAAGTAATACCTGATGATGATGATGATGATGATGCTGATGGCTCACGGCTTTCTTTATAAGTCGCTTCGCCGCTATCATGGCGAATTAGATTTGATTTTCTTGATAAAATGGCGGATTTAGATACTTCGATGCCTGGGAAAGAGAATATTCGGTTTAATTGAGTATTTATATTGACCAACTCTGGGACTTGTTCGTTTCCACTTCTAGGGGTTAAACCAATGCTTCATTGCTGGACTTACTCTTCTGCTTTACCACCACCACCATCACCGCCCCCGGTCAACGGGATGCAAATAGATTTTGAAGCCGTTGATAAGGGCACTATTCTTCTACAGCCAATTCTCGCTAAAGCTCTCTGAATCATCCGTCTCTAGACAATCCCTCTCCTGCCACGACAATTTAACGGGCACTGCGCGTGCCTCCGATCCTACGTAACGTGGAAAGTAAGCGAGCATCCGTACAAATCGCAGTCGTTTAAAATTATGTTGGGCTAAACTTCCTTTTTTCAATGTGGGCCGTTGTAAGAAACATTTTAATGGGCTGGGCTCGTATAACTAGCAGCTCTTCTTTTTCTTTTTTTTTTACTACTTAATATTAATAATAATAAAAATATTATTATTATTATTATTATTTTGTTATATGGACAGCACGGCAGAGACGAAAAATGCAAATCAAACTTTTAGTTTGCGTGTGTCAGTTGCGTTTAACATAAATCTGTGGGCAAAAACTTATCCGTCATACTTATTATTTGGAAAATCTTAAATAAATACAAAAAATAATAAATTTAAATAAAAAAATTATATATATATATATAAATTTATTATCTTTCAGTCGCATAGTTGAACTGATCTAAAATTGTCTTGTTGGACTTTCTCCTCTAAAGCTCATCAAAAGGCGGGGCATTGGCAAATAGCACCATCGTTTAGTTGTTGCTCTCTATACGGTCTGTGTGCTTCTCACTCTTCTTGTCTTTCCATCCAATCCATCCTTAATCATGACCGTCAAGGCTCCTAAAAGTCAAGGTTCTTTTCGATTCTCTATTTTATTATTGCCATTATTTTGTTTTGCCAAATGCAAATTTCTTGTTGAGATCCGAAGTGAAGTGTTTATGTGATTATTTCATTTTTAACATTGGTTGCAGTACGATTTCGCTTTGAAATGTTGGTTTCAGCTCATTTATCATTGTTCCCTTCGCCTGCTTTACCTGGCGATTGAATTGTAAATTTGAAGGAGAGCCTCGATATCTTTGTCGACCTCTTCTTCGTGTCTCTTATTTTTCATTTCTGAGTTATAATTCTAAAATTTCGCTAGTGTAAAGTAAGGTCACGAGTTCGAGTCTCGAAATAGCTTCTTGCTAAAAAATAAAATTGCGTATATCTAACTTTTACCAAAACTCCTCGGAGCTCTGTGCACTTGAAACGTTTTAGTTGAATGGGTCGAATATAATATCCTGAGAGAAGCGAAGATCCTTCCGTGTCTCTAACGGTAGCCCTAATCAACCGGTGTGTCTCTTCTCCTATGTTTGATTAGGTAGGATTGAGAACTACAAGCTAGAGACACTTGTACTTACGGTGGATTTGGGTAGAGTTGTATATGAATTTTCAATTTAAACTAATCCAATGGTTGTAGCCGACCCTGATATCTACTCTGTGTTGCGAGCTAGCTGAATGTTTTATAAATTGTTGTTCTTGTTTCTGGTTTTCCCCTCAGTGATTAATCGTTTTCTTGAATTTAGTTGGTTAGTTTAAATCCTGAAAATATTATACCATTATGTGACCCATTGATCTCTTGCTTGGCTCCCGCAAGATGTTAAAAGTCTGCCTTTTCTTACTGTTCACTTCACTGTTTTTCAGGTGATTTTGCTGACAGGGAAAGGAGTTCTTATTTTAATTTACCACCATTAGATGTTTCTGTTGCATTTCCTCAAGCAACTCCAGCATCCATATTTCCTCCCTGTGGTAAGAATTTTCTCATTTATGTATTTCTGGTAAGATTTTATGTTGATGTTTTCCATTATTTATCAACTTCCCACTGTTAAGTAATGACTGCAAGAAATTTGCTAAGCTAAAATTTAGCTGCAAGTTAGTGTTCATAAGAATTTATCTTTATCCTTAAGTTCAAAACAAATCCGAATCGATAACTTTTTTATTTTTGGTTATTTCATTAGGGATGTGGGTTGTTTTGTTCACTGATCCTTATGCTTTGACGTGCAAAAATTACAGCTTCAGACTATTATCACTTTGATGATCTACTGACTCCTGAGGAGCAATCAATCAGAATGAAAGTAAGAAACTGTATGGAAAAAGAAGTTGCTCCTATAATGGCAGAGGTATCTTGCTGATTCTGTGCCTTACTATATCAGAAGTAAGAAGTTTAGTTACTAAGCATATGTGATACCTATATTTTGTTTACTGTGCCATGTATTGTTTCATGAAAAAGAGCTAATGTTCTGTAACGCTATACTTTTGCCCAGTACTGGGAGAAAGCAAAGTTTCCATTTCACATTATTCCAAAGCTTGGTGAACTGCATATAGCTGGTGGCACAATCAAGGTAATTCTTGCATTTATCTTATCTTTTATTTTTATCCATGCCATAAAAAATGTGGACAATCAGATGATCAACAATCACCTCAGGGTTATGGGTGTCCTGGTCTCTCTGTCACTGCAAGTGCTGTTGCAACAGCAGAAGTTGCTAGAGTTGATGCCAGCTGTTCTACTTTTATATTGGTGCATTCATCTCTGGCAATGCTCACAATAGGTGCAATCTTGGTTGAGCCTTGTTTCCTGCTGTTGATACCTGTTTTCTTGATTTGCTCCATCGCAAAATGTTCCAAGTCAATTAACATGCTGCTATTAAATTAATTGTTTTAACTGTCAAGAACAGCACTTTGTGGGTCTGAGGCACAAAAGCAGAAACATTTACCTTCTTTGGCACAGTTGAACACTGTAGCATGTTGGGTAAGCAGCTCCTAGTGTAAACATGCACCTATGATATCTATTTCTGCTGCATTCAAGTGACTTGGGTACATTCTTCCACATTTTAAGGGGTTGACTGAGCCTGACCATGGAAGTGATGCAAGCTCTTTGGAAACAACAGCAACAAAGGTCTGAGCTGTTGAACTTTGCAATTTTTGGAATTTTATTTATCTTAAGATGCCTGGCTTCCCGTCTCATCCTTGTCAAAAATTTTAGCAATGTATGATTTCTTTTTTTTTTTTTTTTTCCTTGGGTAATCAGGTGGAAGGAGGTTGGATACTTGAGGGGCAAAAGCGCTGGATAGGGAATAGCACCTTTGCAGATCTGTTGGTCATAATGGCACAAAACACATCGACAAACCAAATTAATGGGTATGTTAGATGACATATCAATTGCAGAGCACTGTTTTCTTTATGATTGGCATCGTGGGAAATTTCTTTAACTTGACCCTGTATTGAAATTTGATACATGCACAAAGCGTTATTCGCCTTCTTTTAGCAGATATGTCTTCAAGGCAACCAAGTCCTACTGGACATGTGCACATATGTAGTCATATTTAATGTGGCCCTCATAGCATATTGTCCTTACTTTGTTGTGTTAAAACATTTGTCTCCCCGGTCTGTCTAAATGACTAAATATTTTCTCCAGTATGGTATATAGGTATGGGATTCAGCCCTTTTGATTCTAGCTGTAAAACAACTGGACAAACTGGATGTCTTAACTGTGAAATTCTACACAATGGAACTACCAGTTATGTGTTCTCAATCGAATCAGATCTTGATCCACCATATAATAATTCCTGCCTGGCTTGAGAATCTGACCATGTGTGTTGGGATTGATAACTAGGAGTAAAACTAATGAACCTAGTGAGATTTCCTTTTGAATGCTAAAAAGGGGACTTAAAGCCATCGTACATGCCACTATGTCTGATGAGGGAGTGGAAAAGCATTATCATGTAGAGAGTTTATCCTCTCTCTATAACATCTATGGGACCATTTATTGCATCTGCAAAGAATTGGAATGAATCATTGAATAGAGAGTGCCTGTAGCAGAACCTGGTTCACAACAAATGTGTGAAATTGGATGTTGCTCAAATAATCTGGCAAATTGGCATACTCAGTCATTGTTATACGGGCTAACTGGAACTCAAAATAGGAAGCATAAAGCTCTCAATCAAAGTTTGAAAAGGTGATAACTGTGGTCAAGGTCATGATCTGCACCCATATGTAACTCACATTATCCGTAATAGGACTTTGCTATTGTGGATTAATCTCTTAAGTCCATATTTTATTAGTATCATTCAACCTTGAGACCTGAACATTGTATGCGGTAGTATCCTTCAAGATTGAAACTTGAACATTGGACAAAGCTTTCCTTGTTGGCTTTCTGTTCTAATACTTAGATAGATTGCTTTGTATTTGGTGTCAGATTTATCATAAAGAAGGATGCCCCTGGATTAACAGCTACGAAGATTGAAAACAAGATTGGCTTGAGGATAGTACAAAATGGAGATATTGTCATGAAGAAAGTTTTTGTCCCTGATGAGGACAGGTTGCCTGGTTTGAATTCTTTTCAGGACACAAATAAGGTGCTGTTATACCAGTGTAACTATATTTTTGTCAGGACTGTCTCTTCTGCCTCCATATTACTAATTGTTGGTTTATCATGAACTAAAATGTGGACATCAAATAAAAAAAAAAAAAATCAATGAACTAGCTTAAACACTTCACACAGGTTTGGCTATAAATATCAATCTGAAGAAATCTTGGGTGCTGGCTTTTGATGGTTAAAAATTTTTCATGGCTGTATATTCAGATACATTTTTCGTTGCCTTTTATTCATGCTGGGGAGATTTTAATACCACTAGCCTGGTTACTGCTGTTAAATACTAGGTGCTGGCTCTTTCAAGAGTAATGGTTGCTTGGCAACCTATTGGTATATCAATGGGGGTCTATGACATGTGTCACAGGTATCATATAGTAAAACTGTTTCCTCATTTGTACCACTTCAATTTGGCTTTTTACATGACACTTTGGGGATATTCACTGATCGAAAGGTATCTAAAGGAGAGGAAACAGTTCGGAGCACCACTGGCAGCTTTCCAAATCCTCCAACATAAACTTGTTCACATGCTTGGAAACGTTCAAGCCATGATACTTCTTGGTTGGCGCCTTTGCAAATTGTATGAAAAGGGTGAAATGACTCCTGGTCATGCCAGCTTGGGAAAGGTACAACAAAAACAGAAAAATCATTGGGACTTCATCGGTGATTACTTTTTGAATCTGATCATAGTCCTTTTTTTTTTTTTCCCTGAACACAAAACTATTCAGGCATGGATCTCTGCCAAGGCAAGGGAAACAGTTGCCATTGGGCGGGAATTACTTGGTGGGAATGGAATTTTATCTGATTTTCTGGTTGCCAAGGTTAGTCCCTGTTGAAATATTTAGTCACTGCTTGGGCATTTGAAAGAAATATGAGAATGCTATTGTCTGAAGTATAAACCCAATCCGCAACCTTTATCCCTTTACTTGCGATGAACTAAGAACTTGATCTGGCTTTGGCCATTGTTATATATGTGGCCTTGATAAATTTCTACTCATTGCTTCAACTGGCCTGTCTTTACTTTCAAAGCTCTGACTCCGTGATAAGTGATTACTTCCTCGTCGGAATATCTTAACTAGTATCGTGTTTTAGGCATTACTTTTGCATCGAAACTACCAATTGAGCTACTGTTTGCCCTTTTCACATTTTTTAACTTGGTGATCATTCTGGGTGACATTTCAGGCATTCTGTGATCTGGAACCCATCTACACCTATGAAGGCACCTATGACATAAACAGCCTGGTGACGGGCAGGGAGATCACTGGTCTTGCCAGTTTTAGGCCAGCTGCATTGGGCCAGCGAAGCCGCATGTGACCACGCATTGTGTTCCCTCGTGCACACCTTTTGTCATTCAACTTAATGTCACACAGTTTGTTGCAATTGAGGAAACTTTACCCCTGATTTTCTAAACAGGAAAACTGTATAATAAGATTGTGTATGTACTACATTTCCAATTATCTAATAAGAGCTCGGATATGTAGCATGTTGTCATGTACATCATCGCATTGAGCATTCGTGACCTATCCTTGCTCATTCAATGGCAAGCGGTAAGCTAAGAATAAAAGCAGAGAGAATTGAAAATTCTGTTAACGTTGTGCATTCTCGCTTTGTTATATGACATACAATATTTCAATATTGTAGGGTAAAAAGGAAAAAAAGAAAAGGAAAAAAAAGAAAATTTCAGAGAGCATAAGTAATGGTATTCGCTGAATTAATAAAACAAAAACAAAAACAAAAAACAAAAAACCAAAGAAAGAGAGAGAAAAGAAAAGCCTGCCACCGCAGTCATTGTATCTCTTAACACGCGCTTGACGCGCCTCCCCAGACGGTCTTCCTGTCAATCTATCTCTAAGCATCTCCAGGCAATGAGACGCCCCAGCTCCTAGTCCTGAGCTAAAGCTGCGCAATTGCAGCCAAGAACTGAATGTTCTGTACCGGATTTGAGTATCTTCACCACTTTTGCCACCGTCCTGGTCCTCAGCATGTCCGCGTTTACCACCACCGACTCCATCGGCGACCTAAGCGGCTCGAGCGCTGCATCCGCCTCCTCTAACCCTCCCTCCATCAACAGCGCTGGCCGTTTCGCCAACTCCGGCAACAGCGGCGCCGCCACGCTCCCTTGAATCTTCGCCAATTCGTCACCCAGCATCTTCTCCTCAAATCGCGTCACCTACGCTAGCCTGTTTATCCTTATGCATTGATGCGGCGACAAATCGGTGACTGAGTGGTCGAGGACATGGAAAGCGAGCGCCGGTTGGAAGCCGGCGACCCAAAAGAAGGATCGCTCAGAGGAGCTGAGCCACGTGGGAGAGAACACGGGGAAAATGTCTTGGGTGAGCGAGTCGGGGTTTTTCTTCGTAGTACTTGTTGGTAATGTGCGAGGACTCAAGCGATCAAGTCTCGGAGGTAGTCTTCTTGGGCTTCGTGACAACGTTGCTCTTGCCGCACGAGCCAGCCTACAAGAAAGGCCTCGAATGGAGCCGCAGCAATGCCGTTGCCTTCTGGCATTGAATCCAAAAGCTCAGACCACGAATGCAGAGCCAGGCTCAGAGTGTGAGAGAGAAGTTGGGTGCATGTATAGAGGCAAGTGCTTTTTGGCGGAGGTAAGGGGAGGGCTTTTTGGGCGAGTTGCTTTGTTGGAAAGTTCTTCTGTGAACGCTTCAAGAAGAAGAAGAATCAATTGTTTGATGATGTGGAAAACGGACAAGGCGGTGTGGAGACATGAATAAATGGTCTCAGGTGAGGCGCACGTTAGTTAAGACATCATTATTAGGGTGGCTTTCGGGAGTTTGGGACACTGGAGGTGCGTGAGTGAATGGTGTGTTTCGGCGGACTATAGGAGGAACCACCGACTGAAACCCCACAGATAGGAAGAGGGAGAGAAGCTTGTGGTTCGGGGAATTGTGTCGCTCAGTGGAAAATTTTGAACCTCAAAAGAGCACGTTTTCTTGACGACAAAATAATGTTTTATATTCTGTTTGAGGAATTATATGGGTTGTCGATGGTTGAATTCAAAAACAAGAAACATTTAAACTGTTAGATGTGGTTACATAAACTGCATGTCTACCGTTAAAAATGAGTCGGGTGGTGCAATATTTCATCGGAGGTTCGGCCCTTCGCTTTTGCTGATCTCCCGATGTTTGTAACTGATGTGGAGACGCGTCTCCAGCTTGCAAAGTGTCGGTACAATAGGAAGCCAAGTCGCCAACTCCAATTCCAACGCTGGAAACTGCCGCAAATTTATTCTATTTTCAATCGATTAGCAGCCCTGGAAAACGAAGAGAAATTGCCCGAGATTTTGTTGATTGGCTGTTTGATCGGCGGCCATGGGACAAAGTGATGGAAAGTGGCAGTCGCTGCAGGTCTGATGGGGTCGATCGACTAGATCTGAATAAAGGTTGATTCCCTTCCCTTTGCGGGGGCTCAAAGCTCCGATGTATTTGCATCCAAGCTGAAGCGGCAAGGACCTCTACCATCAGCTTGAACTTCTCCTGTCAACTCTTCCTTTAATCGATAATGGATCGGGTACGTGCGCCTGCTTCCGCGACCGAATGATGAGAAGAAAACAATGCTTCTCCCTTTTAGACAGACAGTTGCCAATCATCGCTTATTTGTTTCGTCAAATTTGTTCCACCTCAACACGATGGAACCCAGGACGATGTGCAGAAAAATTTAGCTTTTACCAGTCCCGGTGCTCAACTCTGTACACCGAACCAAGACCATTCGGCTCTGATCGTACGGCATTCAAGCTAGATTTTAAAGCTAGAGGCATTCCTCTAGGGTGCGAAGGGATACAAAGTGGACTACTGTCACCTTGTTCCAGTTTCATACGTAGATTTATCATCCAATGCGAAAGCATTTGACTTCACATAAACTTGCAGCACCCACACAATCTTTGGAGGCTTTCCAACTAAAGCAGACAGCTGCAGCTTAGTTTAACCAGGCTCGCACACGCAGTTTTCCAGCATCATTCATGCCGCGAAGCAATTTCTCGTAGGAAGCAGCATTGATGGTAAAGACTATACTGAAATCAACTAAGAACTAAAATCTAGTCAGAGCGAGATTTCTTCAGAGCCAACGAGGAGGAGGCCCCTTAAGAAGAAAAACGAGAATAATAATCACGCGAAGCGTTGAGGGCATGGGAAGTGGCATTCTTGGGATTCAAATGATACGAGGAAATATAGGAAGGACAAGGGAAATAAGAGACGTGACTTTGATTCTGACTCTTTAACAATTTAACTTTTGATGCTGCGCTGTTATCTTCTTTTTCTAACTAGAGATTTCCCTATTTCCGAGGAAGTGGAATCAACATCTGCCATGTCAAAAAGAATAAACAACGTAGTTTCCCAGAATAAATGAACAAAACATCTTGTAGTCCGGCATAACTCACAGAAGGCCACACAAACGAGGCCTAGAACAGAACTGCCTTCCATTCGTTTTAACAACAGCCATTACTCCGGCAGCCACTCCAGCCCAGAGCACAGAAGACAAATATTGCTGCGCATTCCGCCCCGCTGTTGAATGAACAAGAGAATGTATATCAGCTTTTCCTTAAAATAAGAAACTCTTCTTCGAGGAAATTAAGCATAAAGGCCGCCGGAAACAGCAAAGGATGACTATGGTATATAGCATAACATAATAAAACTCAACAACACTAATACCTTGCTGAAGTGTGAAGGATGTAATAGTCAGACCTCCAATCACCAAAGCCGATGCTACCGGGAGATACTGCAATATTTCATTTTTCCCCATCAAAACAAAAGTACCAAATGGAATAATGGTCCAACCAGCATATTCAATTGATGCATGTTTCAGAAAACAAATCAAGCAGGCAAATAAACACACATACTGTTGGTGATAATCACAAAACACTACTACTGTTCAACTCCATATCGCCAAGATTATTCATCATGCTTTTACAACTAAAAGTATAGGTACCAAAAATGCATGAAGCAATATCAAGCCAGAACTTGAATTCTTAAACACGAACAGAGATTTAATGTAGTGTGCATACAGAAAGTGAGTCAAATCCATTATGGAATGGTGAAAGACTGCTTCTGTTGATGGTATATCGACCACTTATAAGATCCAATGCATCCTGAAAATATTTGATATATGTTACTTTAATGTGTGCAGCTCTAAAACATACTCTTTTAAAGTGGGGGAAAAAGAATGGTTGGTATTAAAAAGATTAAAAAGTGGCTTGCCTGCCGGACTCCATCTTGAAAATTATTCAGATAGTATCTTGAGAGAGCACTTATCCCATCTTTGATTACTCCACCTATAGTCTGTCTTCCATACCTGCAGCATTACACTTTCAAAATGTGTGGCAAACAGGATATTAATGAAGCAACCCCAGAAAACGCACTCAGTCAATCTTGACATACCTAACCAAGTCCCCTTTAAGGGCATGTGTTCCAGCATATTCAAGGCTTATCTCATCACCGTGCTCAGCCCATACTGATGAAAGTTACAAAAAAGGAGGAATAAAATGTTATACAGGTACTTGCAGTGACAGAACAAGGCAATGACTTGGAAATCACATACATATTCTGAGTTTTCCATAATCTTCACCAAACACTGAAATGCATTCTGTGGATACAAGTACTCCTACTCTTTGTAATTGTACAGCCAAAGACTTCTGAGCCAGATAACTCTGTTGAAACAAAATATGGAACTAGATTAGGTAAAGGAGACAGAGCAACAAAAGTAAACACCAGAAGTGAGTTGAAAAATCTCACAGTACTTTCCACCAACCTGGGTCACATTTGTTCGATCAAGGCAGTCAATGCAGTTGCATCTGATGATTCCTTTCTGCTCCTCTAGTATGTTTCCTTCTACATCTACTAGGAAGTATCTGCTCAGCTGGAATAGTAGCGATTATAAAATGGTATCATGGATAGCTAATATTGCTGGGTCATCAACTAATAAAATTATTCATCTGCATGATTCACCCTTGCTTTTCAAATTCTTCTGATATTTGATCATACAGTATTTGCAGATTTTCCAACTTTGATTTGCCACAGAGGTGGTGAAAGTCAAATGAAACATATCTGCATTGAGCACATGCCAAGTATAAAATTGATAATGAAACTATGTTGTCAGTATAATGACAAATGGTAAAATATGCAGTCAATAAATTGTTACAACTGTTTAAAAAGGGAACGTGAAAGGGCAGGCATAGGCAAAATGATTCAAGGAAGGTGGTCAGGCACCAAAATTGCTTTCATTAAATTTGCATATGCTCAAGAAACTTTAAAAGTAACTATCCTTGCAGACTTCCATTAATTTTCCTATACATCTCTTGTGCAACATCTTTATATGCTTTACTGCATCACTGAATACCAACTCCAAGACAATTTGCTTTTCCCTCACAACCTTTATTTTGTAAGTAAGATATAATAGCTTACGTATAGCTATCCAGTAGTTCTTTTATCGAAGCAGGTAACCTTGTCAACTTTGGAGCTGATTTCAAAGTCTCATATTCACAATATTTATGTACACATAAGTGCAGAATGTCACCTCACATTTGGAAGCTTCTGCATTTCAGTGGCATAGGCAGAGCTTAATTGACCTTCATCACCATGCTAAAATTGAAAAACAAGCCAAACGTGAAATATTTCTTCATGTAAAAGCACATAAAACTGTGTGAGCCTGCACGTTTAACTGTCATAACTTGTACGTATAGAATGCCACTATAATCTTTTGCTCACAAACATTCCCCGATGAAGCAGTTTGTAGTACACTATCAATCAACTAGCCAGGTATGTGCAATAAAGAGAGAGTCACAGAAATAGCTCTTACTTTGTCAGTTAAGTCAACTGCCAGGGTATCCCCATATCGTTGGAAAAGATCACGGAAATGGCGCTCTACAACATTGGACTGGAGAAAAAGGGCCACAATAGCCAAAAATATCAGACTCAAAGCAAAAAATAGCCACATGCTTCAGGTTATGAGCATAATGCACTCTACAACATTGGATTGTAGACAAAGGGCCACAATAACCCAGAAGCAAAAATAGCCATATGCTTTGGGGCACAAGCATACCTTTTGCTCATGATCAATAATTTGAAGATGTGGTTTATAGCTCAAATCAGCAATCTGCTCCCAAAGAAGTGGAATGGAACCTCGAACCTGAAAAAAAGTAGCCACAAAAAGACAAAAGAAAGGAAGTCAGACGTGCAAGCATGCATAAAAGAACCAAAGTTGACTTACACATAGCAAAAAAGTGGATCAAATAATGTAAAGCTGAACACTGGATACACAAAGTTGAATTGCAGCGAATATAGGATATGGAAAAAAAAGTTTCATCATACATAGAACCTTAAAGAAGACAGATTTGAGGTGAATAAATTAATAAATTTGTGATTTAACAAATATGCACAACCTGACACACAGATTATCATTACTCTTATAGAAGGGGTTGATGCCTTAAATTTGAAATGGAAAAACTCACCATAGTAAGATTCATAACTGCAAAATATGACAATGTCAAGTATGAATTAATTTCTGGATACGGTCAGAAAAAATTACCTGTAACAGCGAGGACCTGAAACCTTGAACCTCTAATAATTGCTCAGTTTCAATAAAATTAGCCGTGTCTCCATTGAGGTTAGCTCCTCTTCTCCACATTCGCGTTCCTAGACCACCATACAAGCAGATATAAACCAATATCATGCAGATAAACATATGTAGACCATTGAAATGTAGACACATATATAAAAATCAGGAGCATCGAACTAAAAATATTTATACCTAAACGCCGGGTGCACCTTCTTGACAATAATGTTAGCATGGCATGTGACCCGTTTACATTTACTCGTGCAGCTCCAAAACGTAAACTTTTGTTAAGCGAAACAGGGAGAAAAACTAAAATTGTGTAGACACTGAATGCATTTACAGTTTCAATGTCCATTAAGGTGCACAACATGTGTCAATAGGAAGCTAAGGGAAAGGACATCCCGATGCACAAGGCTCCCACACTGTGGGGTCTTGGGAAGGATCAAATGAGTATCACCTTATCCTTGTTTTGACAAAGAGGTTGTTTTTTCCTGTGATCTCCAGATCACAATGGAGTAACCTTACAGTCACACAATAGTCAGACAAGGGGAAAAGCAAATAAATGAAATAAGACATCAGAGACTGAGGATATTTCCTTGCAGAATAGGGATGATGAGCTCATCAAACTGCCAACAAAAATTTAAAAAAAATGTGTTAGGAAAAAGAAAACATTTTATGATTCTATTGGTTCTAAAAATGATTAGGCTGCATTTGTTAGAAAATTTAGACATCCATCTTTATTTCTCACAAATGAAAAATAAGCCAAAAATTCTAACCCAGTGATGATATCATTTGAATAAATGAAACATCTAACCTTAAACTCAATAAGTTCCTCCAAAAGATTTCTGTTCCAAACAAATCGAGGGTCAGCCTGAAATGCAAAACTTGAAGTTCAATGTCCTTGGCAAACTTCAATGATTGCAGATCATTTCCATGGCAGGTAAGCATCAAGCAATCATGACTCATGAGCACTGCTCAATGTGTAGAATGATAGACAGAAGCCCAAACTTATAACAAAAATATTGAACAACATTGCAAAGCATTTAGGATGCCCTAAACGTGTGCTTTCAGTATATATTCAAAACTTTAACCATAAAACCAATATTTGAAAAGGAGTTCTCAAATTTTCTCACAATCGCTTTTAGACAAAATTATACCAAGCAACACTAGACAGTGCACAGGCTTACTGTAACAAGGTCAACACAGAGAAACTGGAATCAGTTGCCATGGACTTCTTGATATAATGTATTGAAAAACTACTAGATCTCACATTTTTCAAGTATGAACACAAATAAGCTAGAGAAAACCCAGGAGTGAAATTGTTATTAGACACAAAACTATTGCCTTATCATTTATCCACAGCAAATGATAGAAAAACTCACCTGCTTCCAGATTGGTTTAGCCATCCACCCTTCTGCTAATTTGGATCTTCTTTGTAAGCTGGAGACACAAGATTCAACATAAACCATATTGTAACTAAATCAATAAGCAGAGTTAGCCACGAACCATAATGCTAATAGAGGGAAATAACACATTGTTAGATGAAACTGCTAAACAAAAGAAATTACTTCACTGTTAAATCTGTTTCATATGAATAGTACAACCCAGGAGTTGACTCCACTGTTTTCAAGAGATTCGTGAAGTACGCCTCATCTCTTTTCTGCAATGGACATGTTACAGCAAGGTTTGAGGCACAAAAGTTGCATAGGTGGCCTCAAAAGATGTGGAAATAGAATTTGAGTTATGAACGGAAATGGTAGCTTACTTCTTGCGAAGTTGAAAATTTCAAAGCCTCATTGCAGGACAGGAATTTCATGGACATTATTCGGAAAACGGGAAAACCAAGAAAATTTCCAACCTCCTTCCGAGACGTTATTACGAGCAAGTATGTCCCTGCATCAATAATAGAGGAACATAATGCAAAAGCCTCAAGTAACAACACATCATAAATTCAAGGGTATTTAATACCATCAAAGTACAAAAGAAAAAACAGAGAAAGAGAAAAACGCCAGCATATTACATAACCTCGACCGATTCACAGAGAAATAAATGTTGAAATACATATTGACATGCAAATACAATCTCAAGCGCATCCATCGATACGCCCTCAAGATGCCTGTCCACTTACTAAAAGAGTTATCATCAGGGATTACCTGCAAGCAATCTTATGGTTCCAACCACCCCGTAGATTATCGAGGTTTTGGACGGACTTCCAAAATTGTCTTCTTCTGTCACAATGAACGCCAGCAATAAGAATTCCATTACAAATACGTACAGAAGAAGAACTAGTAAAAATTCTTAAGTCTTTATTTTCTGGTTTGGCGCTGTCCTCTTTAAAAGGCTTGTCAAAGGAGAAATCAAAATATCTTAGAATTACTGCGATTTAAAGCTCCGTTGATGAAAATTTTCCGGTGAAAGAAAAAAAGAAAAAAAAAAAACAAGAGTCCTACCGTTAAGCGGCACGATGTCGCCGCCGCGACGGCTAATCAAGAAGCCTCTACCGGGAGATTCAACGGATTTGATCACGTACTTGTCCTGAAATTCCTGCAGTTCTAACTGCTCATAAAGCTTGAATCTACCTGAAGAAGAAGTAGGAGGAGGAGGAGGAGGAGGAGGAGAAGACGGCGAGGAGGAGAAGCTGCTTTCCATGATCGAAGGAAGACGAACCAGAAGGTATGGCACGCTGGCGAATTCGACTTTGATTTATTTGACCAATTGACGAAATAGAAAAGTAGGGAAACCCAAAAAATGGGCCACATGACCCATAATAGCTTTGCTTCGGCTCAAGTCAGGCCACTCATTTTGAGATTTCCAAACGTAAATGACGTTACTAACCCCGCTCGTGCGGGATTAAGGAATCTCCATCGTTGTGACATCATGGTTAGTTGGGGTAGTTTCTTGTCATTATGAAACGACAATGATGTTGTTCTACCTTAGAACTGTGCCGTACGAGCAACCTCCCTGCCTCGCCCGTTGACCCGAACCCGATTCTTAAGATGAGAGACATTCTGCCCAACACAATGTTGGACGGTGCACCCACGTTACGTGCCTCATTTTCGAAAGAGGATGCGCTGTTTACCCGGAAGCGAAAAACTCCATAAACGCACAAGTAGCCGTGTACGCAATTACTCGTTGGCTTGACAGTAGCCGTGTACTGCACGTCTATACCACCGTAGCAACAACGTTTATATTTCGTGTCAGTATTCCGGGTTTGCATAAAAAATTTTTCTCTAATTAAACAACATCGTTATTAGTTGGACTAGGCAATAACATCAGCCCTTCACTGCTCTCCCAATAATTCGATGAATTCCCAATTGTTTGATATCCAAAGTTTGCTGCGTAAGATTTCCAGAGTCAGGAGGAAAATAGTCTAAAAATTGCTACAAACCTGGATTTGACTCATGCTACCAACAGTGAGTACGACTTGAAACTTTTTGAAATATAACATTCGGCCCATTTTCTCGGTATTATATATGTCATAACTTCTTAATGAAAGTATTTATCATTTTTATGATTTATTTACACAGTGTGTGTCCAATTATACCAGGCGATTCCCGCTTGAACGTGCCCAGCTTTTAGCCGCGTCCAATTACAAAGTTGACACGGACCTCGGCACATTGGCTACAGCCGAAAGTCCGCGGAACCCTACGTACTCGACAATCTAATCCTAACAGAAGCCGTATCCAACCAGCATGCTGTTTTCATCGGGTAGAACTACAAGTGCGGTCCCTTTTTTTACGTGGCATAAGAGGAAAACACAATCTAATGCTATAAGCATGACAACTACCTGACAATCTCCGTTGCCGAGCGTTATTGTAAACAAAATCTAATCTACCATACATCTCTTATTGAAAGAGTTGGGAGAGCTAATCAAGAATTTACTTTTTGAATAAACCGGCAAGCTCTCCTTTTTCATGCAGGGAAGTTAAGATGTCGCAACCTCCGACCAGCTCACCATTCACAAAAATCTGAGGGAACGTAGGCCAGTTGCTATACTTCTTCAGTGTCTCTCTTAATCCGCCGTTGTGCTCTTCATCAAGCACATCAACACTCTCATAATCTACTCCCACACTTTCAAGAATCTGTACCACCCTTTGAGAGAATCCACACAATGGAGCAGTACGTGATCCTTTAATGAAGGCCACCACCTTGTTCTCCTTTATCAATTGACCAATCAGTTCCTCTAGTGGAACAGTTAGCTGAACATTGCGGCCAGGTGTAAGCCGTAAGTCAGCCTTCTTCTTTGGTGGCTGCCGGACCCATGTGATGTTCCCTGACTCATTACCTGGTGGAACTCTCCCAGTGGCCTTTATATGTTCTTCCATCCATGACTTCCAGGCTTCGGTTAGTGCTGCTCTATCAAGTTCATCTACAACCCCAACCTACAAGACGTATCAGAAACAGAATAACGTGTCTGCAAGCACATATACACAATTGGATTATAAAGCAGACAGAGATTGGCCAGCCAGTCTTTACTCATATGGCAACAAGAAACTATCATAAAACTCACCTTACATAGAGCGAATTATTTGCAAAAGAAAAAGATTTCAACAACCAAATCGGACAACAAAAGACTGCTATATCACACCCCAAGAGAAGGCATTTCCACAAGCACAACAAAAATCACCACAAGAAAATGTATAATGAAAAAGAAAAAAAAGAAAAAAAACATTGGCAGTTTCCCATTATTGCCTTGCATAGCAAATGAAATGATGCTAAAGTAGTTTTCCGTGTCAATTTCACTTTCCTTAAAAGGGTTTTTAGTCACAGCAACCACAGATTCAAGTAGTAAACAGCCGAGTTTTGACTGTCCAAGCAAGTTTAGAACAACTGAGGCACTCAGCATGCTTACAACTATAACACCAGTTCATGGAAACATCCAACTCCATGTGGTTAAGGTGTAGCCTTACTACTGACCTCACTACTTCAAATGCTTCCTTCCTACAGCTATATACAAATGATAGAGGCTGATAAACTCCTCACTAATAAATACGCAATCTCGTTCATCAGAGGCCTGACCAACTAAAGCCTGTTAACTACTACAAATTTTGGAGCGGGTTATGTATGCCTAGACCATCAAATTCTTCCCCCTGGAATCGATACAATATTTGTTAGTCATACCCCCGGAAGGAGGGGTTGTTTGGTGCATATTCCCCCAAAGCAAATGGCTGTTCCGCACAAAACAACGTCAAAATCTGAACTTTTACACAATTTAGTGGCAATTTAGTGGTGAAAAGTTTGGTTAAATTAAGCAGAGGTCAGTTGCAACAAGTTTGGTTAAACTACTCAAAAAGTGCCTCAAAGCTAAATTTCCTTCAGCGCCTTATTCTAACAGTGAACAGGCCAAAACTCGAAAGCAATAGGGCTCGAGCTTAACAACACTGCAGACAGCCAACTTCAGGCCTAAGGAGAAATCCGAATGTTCAATATCTAGAGGGGGTAAAACAAAAGGAAGAAAGGCACCTTAATGGAACTGCATAGCTCTGGCGCCGATTTAAAGTGAGAAAGAACGCTGGCAGCAATGTTACGCGATATGCCGATGAATTGAAGATCACTGTTCTTGTCATAAACGGCATAAACGCCGGAATCGGACGGAAATTGTGAGGAGAGTTCCTCCGATGTCGATGGAACGGAAACTGAGTCCGTCTCCGAGAGGGTTTTGACAGCTCCAGCTATAATCAGCGAGCGAGGTCTTATTCCATTGCGGTGCTTCATGGAAATGGACCTGAGGGAGATGGATGGTGGTCTAGAGAGTAAAAGTAAGGAAATTTTGGGGTTATTTTGGGGAACATACAAATAGAACGGGGAGGCCTGCAGCGGAGGGTGGTTGATTGTAGCCATTGAAGGCAGATGGGGGAGAAGTTTGGGGAAGACGGAGGTCGAACAAAAGGAGCGATCGGGCCAGCACCATCTAAATCTGAAGGACAAGTCTAAGGTGGAATTAAAGGCACAAGTGGGCTTAGTTCGGGTCCACAACTAGGCCCACTAGTTCGGTGAGAAATTTTCATTAGTGGACCTGATTCCCCGTCTAATTACAAAAGTTTACAGGCCTGGGCCCATGGGCGTCATCTAAAAGTAGGCCGAACCCTACGTTCTCGCATATACTATATAAGCCTCAAGGAAGATTGGCCAATACTCCAGTTCGTAGATCTTCGAAATTATCGGGCGCTTTTGTGCGCAGGTGAATCAACTCCTAATCTTTGACAAGTCTATTCAATTCATTTGGATTTGCTTTTGTGTGTGTGTGTGTGTGTTTTTTTTTTTTTTCCTTTATGGAAAATCTTAGGAATTGCAGGTGTTAGTACATTTTTAGGGTAGATTTGATCTGTATTTTGGATTTGATTGGCTCTAGGGTTTTGCGAAATTGACTAGTGATTTGTGTTTGTTTGGTTTCAGTTTCGATTAAATTTCTGAATAAAGGGAGGACACAAGAAAAGGGAAATAGAAGGGCAGGACATAAGGAAGGGACGATGGCGGGTGGGAATTTCATGCAGAGAGTCATATCTTACGTTGTGAATGAGGTCATCGTCGATAGTCTGGCCAACAGGTCTTAACTTCTTCGATCTCTCTTCGTCTTGTCGTTCCTTGTTTCTTGCTTGGATCGCTTTTCTTTTCTTGAAGATATTCTTTTGCTTCAATTTCCTTTCTTTCTTTCTTTCTTTGCTTCTTTCTCTGACCGTCGAGGATAACGAGTTCCTCATCGGTTCGTTCATTTGAAGCTAAAGTGACTCATGTCTGTGTAGTTTCGTCTGCAGCGTCAGAATTTATGAGCTGCAGCATTTCAAATGTGAGGAAATGTCACTTTTCCTTATTTCTATATACCTTTTTACCTTGTATTGTAAATCCTATTGGATGACGCGTCTTTTGAAGTCATTCAGAAATTGCAGTTGGTGGATCTCCTGCTGAGCTTTATTGACCCTTTAGATTAGTCTGCTAAAAGGTTTTTTTTTTTTATGTTGTGGGACCTGCCAATTCTTCATGGTTTTACTCCTTGAGTCAAAACAATCTCAGCACTTCCAAATATATATTCTGCTTGCAGTCTCAAGAAGGAAGCTGTGATAATTTTGTCATCCACCTTTGTTGAATCCCTGTAGCTGCAAGTTTAGGATAAATTCTTTTGCATTTTCTTGTGACTGGATCTATATCTGTTTGTCTTTTCTTTTTCCTTTAATTGCCTGTGATGACTCCATTTCGTAGGCTTGTAATGATTGCGGTGATGAACGCATTAATTAAAATCTTGAGGAGCTGAGGCTTGTATCTGTTTACTTTTTGTATTCCTTTATTCCCCTCTCTGATTACCCATTAAGACTCTGTAGGCTTTTAATGATAGCAGAGATGACTGCATTAATTGAAACCTTGAGTACCTGAGGCTTTTTCTCTGTCTTTATTACCCTATCTCGTCTGGCCCTTACAAGTTATTTTCCGTATAGCAGCTTCAGATCTTCAATGATACTGGTGGCTCTTCATATGCATCAACCTTGGTATTTCATTAAAGTAACCCTTTCTTTTGTGGTTTGCAGTCCTGCATTCCAGAGATTTGCAGTGAGAACATCAAGGAGAATTGAAGACATTTCAAAGATGGGTATGTTTGTCTAACTCTTGTAGTTGCAGATGCTGTTGCATTTTCATCGTGCTATCAGTCCTGATGCTATTGATCGATTGATTTGTGAATGCAGCTGACAAAAAGAAACAAGAAATTGCTGAACAAGTTAAAGATTTCTCCAAGAATCTAGAGGTGAATTGTTTTGTGTGATTTAATACCTGACGAGTTGTCTTCCGTTGCTCGCTGCTAATTATGTTGCAATTTTCTTCTGCAGTCTTTTAAGAACCAATAAATGAAATAACAGCAGTGGATCTAAGACTGGTTTTAACTTCCCCATCAAAGAAGCAGATGGAGCCTCTCACCAAAACAATAAATTTCATTTTTTGATGTAAAATATTTTTCGGTGCTGGGGGTATATAGTGAGAAACAGAGTTAAGTTCAATAAGTATCTTAATGTTTGTTCTAGCAGATGAACCAAATGGGATGTAATTTTATAGCTCCCGAGTAATAGTTTCTTTATTACTGTTGTATTACTTGACGTGTTCTTCACCAAGCTCAAATACGATGAGGCATTCCTCTACACTTTGATGACTGGGAAAGAATAAAAAAGGCTGAAAACATTCGTATGAAATGTTCCACGTCACAATCGAGTTCCTCTGTGGAAAAATTGGACGCGCTATGTTTCAAAAGACGACGTATTCCCAGTGTAAGTCACCATAGTTTGGTGCCCAATCCAATTCATTGGAGCTTTGGGCTGTTAATTCGATCATTGTTCTCTAGTCACCAATGCGATTGTAATCTGTTGGGCTGGGCCGGACCGTGCCTCCTAACTAACAGAAAATTTGGAGCCTAGCCCACTTATAGCCCAAGTCAACTACGGAGCTGAAGAATTTGAAAACAAAACGGGTCTTGAACACACAGAGACCGGCCCCCGCCCGACCCACGATCAGCAATGTTAACTGCTCTGTCGAGAAACGCGCCAAACGCCCATCGCTATTTGTCTCCTGTATCTCTCTCAGCCGATGCAGATCGCTGATGACATCATCATCATCCTCTACGTCAACGCTTTCTTTCTTTATTATTTTTTTTTAATTTTCGACAGTTTATGCCTGCAGTTGTTGGTCTAAAAACCTAGAGGTATTTGTTTTTCGGAGAATAAATTAAATTTATTTAAATTTAAGATATAAATAAATAAATAAATATTTTATAATTAAATAAAAAATAATAAATTTATAATTTATAATTATGTAATTATAAAAATTTTAATATTATATTAAAAAATTAAGCATTTAAGCTTATTTATTACATAAAGTGTTACTTTTTTTTTTTTAAAAGTTAAGTATTAACTCTTTTAAGTTTCTTAATTTAAGAATACAAGTATTTTGTAACACTTTAGACTCATACTTAATAAGATAAACGGGGAAGCAAAGTGTATGACAGTTAAGACGGAGGAGATTGGATTTAGACTATGGCATTGACGGTGAGCGAAATTATGAATGAATTGCGGTAACATGCAGTAGTGTTGGCAATAAGAGAGAGAAGAAGCATTGGGTTGATTGATTAGTGGGTAACGGGCGACGAGGCATACTAATACATTATCGCTAAACAGAGTGATAGTTTAAGTGAGTGAGTACAATTTCAAAACCCACAAAAATATAAAGAGATAATGAGCAATGCTTCCTAAAAATATAAGCATGTGACTGATTAACGATAAGTACACTGATTAAATTGTTTGCGGCATCCATTTACCCTAAAATATAGCTCCAAGTGGAGAGATTATTAGCAAGAAAACGTAACAGCAATTTTGGACAATTTGAAATAGGCCAAAAACGTCATTGAAGTGGAGAATGAGAATTAAAAGAGTACTACATAAAACACTTACGAAAAAAAAAAAGAAAATAATTATATATATATATATATATTATTTTTATGCACATATTTTATTTATATATGAATTTAATTGATATCAAAATATATCTCATTGTCGTAACAAGTTCAAAAAATTTAGAATAAAAAAGTTGACCGCGGAACACTAAATCTAATGGAGGCGACAAGTCTGGGGATTCGCGTCAAAGCGGTGACGCGGGGAAACTTGTTCGTGGAACGGTAATTTCCTCTCTCTCTTTTTTTTTTGTTTTATTTTTTCATAAATAATTGTTATTTATAATTTTGTTTTCTTATTACCGAATTTTGATTTTTTTTTATTTTTTTTTCTTTTCCTATTTTGTTTTGATTTGGCTGGAATTTCGTCTGTCTGCAGCCAGTTTCGTGGTTGGGTTTTGCCTTTTTTATTTGATCGTGTTTGTAGATATACAGGTGTTCATCATCTAGTTTATACGGTGTCCGGCGACTTTGGCTAACTTGTTGAGTCAACATTAACGTTCTGTTAAAGAGCGATGCAAGCTGTGACAGGCGAATGTATGAGACTCGTTTTTCATATTGAATAAGATAGGAAGAAGGAGATCTTATAACATATAAACATAGTACTGAATATCTTAAAAAATTATCTTTTGAGAAGAGAGTAATGACTCCGTAACGAAGAGAGAGTAATAACTCCGTGACAAAACGCAAGTAATTTTACAAAAACATATTTTTCGGAAAACAACTGTATTTGTATATGACAAGAACATTCTCTTTTTTTTTTTTTAATGGGTTTTTGTTTTTGTATCACTGCTTTTCGGAAAACTGCAAGTTAGTTGTCAATTTTGACATTAAAATGAGAATGAATTTCGTATTCGTTCTATGCGGTAATAGTTCTTGTTATTGTTGTTTTTAGGTACATTAGGTAAAGAATGTTTCTTTTTCTTCGGTTCTTATTTTCTTTCTATTTTTTGTGGTTGGAGCTGAAGTACCTTCCTTCGTCGACTTTGCAGGGAACTTGATCACAACCGGACCATTAAAAACCGTAATAAATTCAGAAATGTTCGATTGACTCTCTCTTAAATTTTATGAGGTCGTGGTGGCCATAAAGTCCATGTAGAAGCAAACCGCCCGTGGCATTGCCCATAAACTTACGGGTTATGGACTCATCGCCGAATGAAAAGCCCAGAGCGATTGGATGGTTGCGTGGACCCGAAAATTGCAGACTCAAAGTAATAATCAGCGGGTCCAATAATAATTGAATCCTCACGATTGATCTGGAAAGAAACGGGTTTAATTAAATGGGTTCTTTGGAGATTAGAATTACTATGATTGGTGCTTTGGAATTCTGGCTTCCGTTAATGCGGTCTTTCGGGGTTCAAGACGGTAGTTCTCTGGCTATTGAAAGGAATCGAATTAAAGAATAAAATGAAAATAACAAGCACATACACAAACAGAGAGACAGAGAGAGAGAGGGGTGCCGCTTCCGAGCAAAGGAGAACGAGAAGAAACTGAGACGCGAATTGCAGACACAGGAGCAGAGCAGTGAGCCAGGCACAATGCAATAAAATTAGGTAAAATAACAAAAAGGGAGAAACGTCAGGCAGACTGGAAGACAAAACAAAACTACAGTTTCTCACTCTTCCGTTGATTATTTAGCCGATCTGGTGGGGAAGAATCACTCGTTTCTCTCGAGGGGCAGAGTAAAAACCATCGACTACAAATGATCGAACGAGTAAAACACGAAACGCAGCTAAACAACCGACATTACTCCGAGTTACGTCTTGCAAAATTCAAAGAGATATTAGATATCAACGTAACAACTAACTTTGGAAGATTCCATAAATCCCTGCATGATCCAACATTCATCTACAAATGATAATTTTAATATATAAATAAAAAAAACAAAACCCTCATTATTTTAATTATAGTTTATACGTAAAATTTGGATTCAAACCCTAGATCTTATTCTAAATTTTAAACAACCACTACACTCTAAAGTAGTGAATTAAATCACACAAAATTTAGGTGAGGCAAAACTCATCCTGTGACGTATTATACTATTGACCTAATTGGGCTCTCACTATCATAAGGGGATATCATTATTAGCTACTTGCAGGGATACAGGGTTGGAAACTCAATTCTTTAATCTAGATTCCGCCTCAAGTGCTGCGGACCTCTCTTGAGTCGATTTTGTGTGCTAGACTTGGTTGCCCAACATGGTTTGCCTTTGCTTGGTCCGTTGCTTGCACCAAGCATTTCCAAATTTGCGTAGCCAAAAGTATACAGTGCTTCTCTGGATTAATGAGCAACAAAAAAAATTTTCACCTCCTGCAATACATCACAGAAGCCCCATTTTATCAAATTCAATTCCACAGAGTAAATGATCACAAAAAGATGAATCGAATCAATCACACCTTTGTATTCATTCAATACCGTGAGAATGGGCAAAAACCGATCCCTTGCTATTTACTCAATTTACTTCTCCACTTCTTTAGGGATGACAGCCTTGCCAAGATAAAGCTGCTGCATCTCCTCTCTCCAGATCTATATGAGAAATCATTAGTTAAAAGTAATATGTCCCAGCAGAAAATTTGCCCATAAGAATAGCATTCTGATTAGACAACTGCTCTGTCTTCACCAGAGCAGTTTGCTTATCGCCAAGGTGCAAAGATACCAAAGCCAGAAAATTAGAAAGAGAAAATGGAGAAGAAACAAAGGAAGCTCATAGAAGTAGCCTCCTTTGACGAAACCCCGGGCAGAAACCATGGGTTTCAGACCCTATTTCTCCAGAAGATTCTTGCATTTGTCACCAATTTCATTACAGGTAAATGGCATCTGCTGACAAAACCATTCAAGAAAAAGCTGAAAACAGGCCCTTACCGTCTCACGAAATTCAACCCGGATATGAGGCACATTAGTCTTGTGAATATCATTTCCATCTGGTCCTCTCCTGTAGTACTCTTTCCCAATCCAGTGTGACTGAAAACAGGATATTCAAAGGCATTGGTGCACACATAAGTTAGGAAAAACTTTTTGTTACAAAAACTAATGTCAACAAAGTAAATATTTTAATAAGGAGTTAAAGCTTGGCATTAGTTTATTCTTGGAAAGTCATTAAAAAAAGTATTCCTAATAGGGACGATAGGCACAGTTAACCCTTAGGCTACTTTACCTGATCACATCATTGCAAAGTAAGAAAGGCAATAATAAACAAGAAATCAAGTGACACAAGCAAGGACTATCAACTAAGGAGTTGGCCAAGTCAACAACAGCCATCATATAGTCTAGGTAGCATCAATCAATAACCAAAATTCACAAGAACAATTCATTTCAATAATCCAGGATTTTCCAATGGAATCACAACATCCACAGAGAATTAGCCACCTTCCAGGGCCAACCAAATCAGACTAGATTTAATAATTATTTGACACCAACGGAGGTCAAATCATTTAAGACCAGCAACAGGCTCTTGGAATCTTCTATATGGCTAAGAAAAAAGTAGCATACCTTCAAAGCATGTGAGAAACCTGATTGGTAGACTGAATTCCTAGCAATCTCACACAGGTCACAGGAACTCAACTTCCACACCTGTTCATGAATGTATTAATTATTCATACCCAAACTACAAATGCTTATGTTTAGTTTAAGGGAGAAAAGAGAGCTCACAGAAGCAGCTATGCTATATTCTTCCACCAAAGGTTCTTTTGTTAGGTGGATTTGGAGTGGATCATCCGTGGAAAGGGAAACATTGAGACCCCTCAAGAAAAATGTAGGAAAAGGGTTTCGATGGTAGTCTAAGAACAGGGAATTGTTGCTCAGAGGAGACATGGCCAGACCAATCTGTCAAAAGAACCATGCCATTAATGAAAAATGTATATATATATATATATATGTATATTTTTTAAAAAGGCAGTAATTAGTGATGTGAAGTGGAACAGAAAAACATCAGCATCCTCACCTGTGCTAAATAGTACAAATACTGAAGTACAGGAGATTTTCTCAAATTTATCCCATGTGCAATATTATGAGCAGTGAGAAAAGTAGCAGCAAGGTGGTCAATGTCACCAGCCTGATGATAACATGAATGTGAGGCACCCAGAAAAACCAAATATTTACATAGATTATAATGAAGCCTCTGAATACCTCTCCAGAATGTGGACGGAATTTGATAGTTGTCATGCCCTTTGACTCGCGAAGCTGAAAAAGAAGTTTCATATAGGTAAGTACATTGTGCATCAAACATAAGGCATTTTTCTAACCATAAAATGCAGGCATTCATAACATGATATTATCTCATCCAAAACAATAAGAAGCGATAATAGACCATAAGGCCACATGGCCAAGTTTGCAAACAACTAAAGTGGAAAAAACACCATTTTCAATCACAACAAAAAAATGTTTAGAAATTTTAATTGATTAGAGGTTAATAATCACACAAGCGAGAATAATGATCATAGAATGTTCAACACTTAGCATGAAAACTATTCTAGCAGAATAAGGGATTAGACTTTGATAAAAAATTGTTTATGAAGATGGATACTACAGACCTTGTTTAGAGTGTAAAGGTTGGCATAGCAGTAATACACATAATATGAGAATGCAGGGTTGAATACATTAGTCCATTGAGCCGGTGTAGGCATGTGTTTCGTGGGCCGTCTTTCAGGCTTGCTCTCATCATCAACTAAATCCAATCCAACAACCTGAGTATTCAAACAGATGAGAAGTCACATTAGATATTGTTTTAATAAAGGCCAACATCATGGGGGCCTTGGGAGACTCCCAAGGGAAAGAAAAATAGTCAAACAGGAGGGAAAAAGGTGAACCCCCTCCAAGTCATATTTTACACCCTTGGGGGAGTGGACATATTATAAAATTTGCCAAAAAGAATATGACAAACCTGTTTCAGAAAAACATGCAACTGAGGATGTGAATCTGGGTCCACGGTAACCTCAAAAAGTGGAATAAAAATATTATCAAGAATGTTCTGAAATGATGTCACAATCCCCATTTCCTTGTATACATTGTACAGTCTTGGAAGCTGAAGAAACAAAAGATAAACACAAGAGTGTAAATATCATGATGAGCTTAAGAAAGTTTTCCTTTGTGAAAGTACAAAAGATGACACGATTTTGTAAATGCCAAACTGTTGTTGAGCCACATAGGGAGACCAAAAAATCTACATCAAATAGAGTGTACACAAATGGTCAAGGGTTTAGGGTTTTAGGTTCTAGGATTCAGGAACACTACTGTCTGTACCTGGATTAACCAAACAACATTCTCACTATACAATTCATTATTTACTATCCAGCTAGCAAGTTGGTCCCATTCACTTTGCTTCCTGCCATATATTGAGATTCTGTATTCAGTCATCTGCAGCAAAGACAAACTGCATAAATAACTCCCTCAAAACTTTTTATGAACAAAAGCAGACTGATAAATGTGAACAAAAGCAGACTGATAAATGTGACTCAAAGAAGCAATAAACATATATCTTTTTGCAGAATGCATATATTAGTTTCATTGATTTCAAAACTTGAATGGCAATACTAGACCTCTAACCCATTTTGTCAATAAGAACACACACCATGCTACCTGGAAAATGTTGTGCCTTACACCTTTTCCCCTTAGTGCCAAATACAAATTCAACTATCATGTAAATTGAATCAGCCACTTCCTTCGGCAGTAAAATAAAGTGTTAATAAGAGGCACAAGCAAATCCAGGTTTTACCATCATGGTGTTCACAAGAGTTACCTAACAAAACACCCACGGGAAATACAATCTATATCTGTGCACCAAATTCATACAGAAAAACTGAAAAAGAAAAGGAAGCACCTGATATTTGCTGGCAGCAAGATCCACAAACACTTGTTTTGTCAGTTCAGCAAGAAAACGACCTGCTCATCAGCAGATAGAGATAACTGCTGATATGAGATTCCTTATCTAATAGTTCAGTAAAGAAAGGCAATGCCAGAGTCATTAAAACAAGACATTTTGACCCAAACAACAATGCAGTTAGGAAAGGAGAAGTAAGCATGCAAAGTGAGAATTGACCCGCGACACTTATCAGGAAAAAATGGAAGAGATAGAGAGAACTGAATCTCAACAACTGTGATAGCAGGATCTGGAGTTTTTTTTATTTTTTTATTTTTTTTCAAGGAGAAATGCTTTGCATCTTCTTGATGCTCTCTCTTTCAATACTTGATGAGTCAAGCACACAGAAAAGTGAACATTCTTCTCCACGCACATATCCCCATCCTCAAAGGGAGGAAAGAAGGAATAGAGACCTCTATAACAAACACCGACACACATGGCCACACACAAAGAAAACAAAAGGGAGAGAACTGGATGTTTCTAAAGCTCAGAAGAAATCACTCTTTTCAGGTTGCCTCAGCATCTAACCCTGCTGCATGACCCATAAAACAGACCGGAAAAAGGATATACCTTGGATAAGATTGTCCTGCTTAAGGAAAATCTCCCTGAGCCTACTCTGTCCACAGGGATTATATTTAAGGTTGAACTTATCAAAGCGATGAAAAGTGCTCTTGTCCGCATGAACATCCAAGAGATCAACATTAAGGTCATAGCTGTCTAAACAAAAGTGTATTAGATTACTCCTGCTAACTCAACAATCCAAAAAACCAAAAATGGGACAAACAACACAAAATTCATTACCCAGTCAAATCCAGGCTCTCAAACACTTCTTTCAAAGTCAAGTATGTCCCATCTCTAAATATCACGACCTGTAGGTGATACACAAAATTAAAGATATGAAAAACATTCTATGCATAATTAGTATCTTGCCATGTTGCATATATGTGTGCTCATGCATGCATGCATATAACAAAAATTTCAGCCAACTAATTAAGCGAACAAGAATTGGCTTCCTTAGCCTGATAGTCAGAAAAGAAGAGTGGAAAGCAGGGCAAGGGGGTGTTCTGCACAACTCACCATCACTGAAATTCAGTATATTACCTCATCAGGCTCGTTCCTCAATTTTGACTTTATGAACCTCAAGAGATGTTTCTGGTTCATGCATGCTGAATGATGAACATGCGTATCAACTTTCCTGACATTATAAAAGTCACGATGTGGAGCACTTTTCTGAGCAAGAAACTCCCTATCCGCATTAAGCATCAAATGAAGTTTGAATTTCTGAAACATATCCAAGCACACAACGTCAAACTTCTATTGTCAACAATATAATTAGGTTGTTCACCAATGCAAAAAATATCTTACATGCTCCAGGAGATTCAGCCGGTGATGGCACAAGGTTCTCATATTCCCCAGTGCAATGACTTTAAGTATATGATGTAAGTCAGTGAAAAATGTTGTTGCATCAGCAACAGGAAAAAGCTCTTCCTTAGCTAGAAAAGGCAGAAAAAAGAAAAACTCAAATGCATTAGCAACTAGTCATGAATCATCATGAACAAGAAAATGAACAGAAAGATCTCTGAGCTTACAATCTTTACTCAGATAGACATGAATAACCCCATCTTGCATCTCAAAAAAATGCTGTGGAAGATTACACAAAAACAAAAAATAAGTAATACTCCTGAGTAATTGACTCTACGAACCAAAGGAAGTATATAAACTCACATCAGATTTCCCCTCAGATGTATAGGCAAATGGCTCTGGATTAGGCTTTGGTGTGCTGGGATCAGCAATGATTTCTATCTCCCAAGGAGCAGTTGCTTCCCTGAAAACATACCTTTTTCGCATTTCAAGGCATTCTTGAAGAACTACATAGGCCTCCACTTCATCAGGTGATGGTACCTCTGTTGCAAATCATGCTTCATCAAACTTTAAATCTGACTGCATATGCTCTACTTTTAGAATGCCCTCCTCAAAAACTTAAAACAAAAGATTCTGCTCCAATTAAACTCTTTTGCTAAATGTTGAGATTAAAAGTACATTATCTTGTAGAAAATTTCATACATGCAATATGACCAAAATTTGAGATGTACACTTCCATATTTTAAAAGAATTTTGAGTGCAGAAGATAATTATATGCCATATATGAGTGAAAGGCAGTAAATACCAATAGGGGAAATCTTAAGTCGTGCAAAAATTTCTTGCTCTGGCTCTTTCCGCAGAATATCAGCTGCAATTGGGTCAGGCTGGACACCATGCAGGTCACCTGATACACTGTGGGATCGAATCATGCTTGAAGCTGCTATAGACATTTGCTCCCCATTAGCATTAATTTCTTGGCCCTGGATTTACAAAGATCCAAAAAAATAAAAATAAAAAAATTAAAAAAAATCTGATTTTTACTCAAAAATGCATTGAATTGAGTCACAAGTAACAGAATGAGTACTGTGTGCACGAAAAGACAAATTCACAGGCAGTTAATTAGCTCACAGCATTTCCATTTGTATGCAGAAAAGTAGTATCTAGTTTAGAATTTTCAGTCATATCATCTTCTTCATCTGATCCTTCCATACTCTCAAAAGCACTAGCACTAGCAACAGGAGACTTTGGAGAAGTTGGTCTGATAAGAGCTCCAGCTCTCTTCGCATACCCAGTAGATTCCCCTGCAATAGAAGGCTACTGCATGAGAACTCCTACCAAAAAGTTAAAAATGAGATAATTATGAAGAACAGTCTATTCAGTGAATTAAAGCTACAGCCAGTGCCCTTTCTAGGCAGCAAGAAAGCAGGTAAGAATTAATTTCAAGAAGAGAAAGGTGCAACAGTCCATATGTTGTTGATTACCCACAACGCAATTAACTAAATAAGGAAAGCCAATAAAGACTCTGAAGCATCCTCACTTTGCATATGAGATGAATTGTCTCCACATTTTTTATCAATCCCTATCTTTGGATTCCTAAATCATCTTTGTGACATAAAATTATTCAAAATCTGCCTTGAAACTTCAGTGCATACATTACTCTATGTTTATTTTATTTAGTTTTCCCATTATATTTTATTTTGCTGGTTTTTTTACTTTGTAGTTAGGAACATGCAATTCTTTGCAAGGTGGTGGTGTTTATGCCCACAGACATACTACACCTATTGCTACTCATGGTCGTTGAGGTCCCAATCATTTTCCCATAGAAAGATGAATGTCATGAAGGGAAAGAGGAGTGACATGATTGACTAGTATCTTTGATAGAATACCAAAACAGGGGAAAGGAGTGGCGTTTGCTGCGGTTGGACATGTCCGGCCACACCTAAATCCAGGTAGTGATGAGAGAAAAAGTAGAAGACAACTTAATGAGAATCTTTGGTTAGGAAGAACAGACCCCAATGAAATTTAGGATTTACAATAAAACATATATCAAACAGCAGATATCCGGTTACCAAACCAAATGTAATTTTGCCCATCAAAAGTCAAATTCTCCCTTCGTACGGGTACCAAAGTATCTAAAAACTGCTCTAATATCAATGAGCCCCAACAATCTGATATATTCAATATGGTGCGTGCGACAGAGCATGTATGCCAGCACATTTTCTTCATATTCGGCTAAATCTGACTACACTAATGACTGGTTTTATGCAAATCCTAAAAATAATTTCTCATCATCCAGCAATTTGACAGTATTTTTGTCCACCTATATAGAGCCGTCAATTCAAGCCAAGTTTATCACTCCGGCGAGAAGTCCGACACGCCCATACCTTCAGGCAGATTGTGCAACCTCGGCAACCCAGGCAGGATTGCATCCACGTGTACCAGCCCATTCCGTTTCTCCTCTCCATCAATCCCGCCACCAGAGATGGCCGTCACGTCGGGCAGCGACCCCGGGCCACGCCGGTAATAGCCGTTCCCCTTCCTCCTACCGTGGCTGCGCCGCTTCTTTAAATGCTGAGGCAACGGCGATTCTCCTTCGGAGTTATCGTCCCTCTCCCTCTCTCTTTCCCTCTCCACCGTCTTGGCAAACTCCAGCAACTGAGTTAGGGTTTTTCGGTGCATATAGTGGGCAGATACCGCCACCAACGAAGCTCCCACCAGAGCCGCCATGGCCAGATGCACCGCGTACGTATCCATCACACACTCTCTCCCCTCCGATCAATCTCTCTGTCGCGCGCTCTACAATATCAATGTGTTTTAAGGCAGATATATAAGAAAGGAAAAGCCCTTCGCTTCCCGGACAGTTAAAAAGAGTAAACAGGAATACTGAGGAAGCTCTGCGTTCTATTCGGGACAATCGCGGCTAGTTGCATTATTTATAGGCGTAAACGAAAGAAAAGAAGAGAGCGTTTTCCATCTCTCCCCTCTTCCTCCCAGGTCACGCATTTTGTAACCAAATAAACAAAAAATTAAAAGTAAACTCGACTAGATTTTATATAGCATAAAGTATAATATTTTTAATATAATTATAAAAATTAACTGTATTTATTTAAATTTATTAATTTTATATTCGCACGGCCGAACCCTTTCGTAACCCCGAGCCTTTGGTCAGGCAGGCGGGCAGGTGAGGGTCTTTTGGTCTTTCGCTTGTGTTGCACTTTAGTTTTCTAATTTCTTCTTCCTCTTTTTATCAAAATAATAATAATAATTATTATAATAATTCTTTATTTTCCCGAAAAATAAAAAGAGGAAAATAAAAATAAAAATAAAACGCACCTTTTTAACTGGTGTTGGCAGTAAAAACAAAAAGCGTCCCGTCGGTGTCTTCGTTCCCTCGCCGCTTCTGTTCCTTTGATCACCGTTTATGTTTCGCTTTCTTGCTCTCTCTTAGCCAATGATTTACCTAATCTATTATTTTGTCTTACTAACTTGGTAAAACGATCTCCTGATTGTTCTTTAAAATTTTCGTTGATCTTCCGACACTACATGAATTATTAAAATTCTTATAAACTAAACGGACGCTTGAAATCTTCCACGTAAAAGTTTTAGATCTTCATCAGATATAATTGTGATACTCTGATGCGGCATTCCCCTCTTCATTGTCACGTGCATTTATCAATTAAACCGTGCGATTAGCCAACATTTAACGACGCAAAACACGGGGATATATTTTTTATTATTTCATCTCTAGGTGGGAGATTTATATGCGGTCCCCAATAATCGACACCGCAGAATGTGTGGTGAAAGAATTTCACAAAAAAATAGTGGTTTTTCTTTTTTTTTTTTTATAAATTTGGCACTTTGCTAGGCAGCAGACCCAGTACTTGCAATTAAAAAGCACATAATTTGTTAAGTGCACACTGTACATCAAATTAATCACATTTTGATAGGTCAATAGTATATTTTGATTTGTGTTAATATGTCAAGTTATTATTCGTCTGGTGCATAATTTTAGTATACCCACGCGAGATTTTGTGCTAAAACCAAATTTGGTAAATTTTACACATGTTAAATAAACTTAAAAATGAGAATTTCCCTTATGCAATTTGCTAAAATTTATGAGAAAATGTTAACTTTGACTCTATGACTTGTTAATTTTGTACAAATCAGAAAAAAAATATTTTTTATATTAAAATTAAAAAATTTATTTCATATATTTATGACAAAATATTTATTTTATATTTTTTAAAAATTTTTAAAAAATAATAATAATATTCATAAATTTTAAAATTTACATTTAATATAAAAAATAGTATAATTATACGAATTATAATAATATATTTTAAATTTTAATTATTAAAAATTATTAAATTTAATAATAATATATTATTTTTATTATTTTACTTATAATTACACTGTAACAATATATTTATAAAAAATATAATTATTTTTTAAATATATATATATATATATATATTTATTTATTTATTTATTTATTTATTTATTTTTGACATTTTTTTTTTCCTTTTATTTACAAATTTTTCTGCATTTTGCTGACACCTTTTTCCCTCAAGGGTGGGTGGGCCAGGGATCTTCCAAAGTGTGCGTTCGTGTAAGAAGGGTTGTGGATCGGTACGGTAGTCATTATCGCTATCCATGTTCCTGTGTTGTGCGAAAAATATGCCAAGAAGGTGCGACATACGCCCTGTTGAAGTAATGTGCGCTTGTGATATTTATTGCATTGTAAATCAAATGTTCCATGCTCAACTGTCCGCCATAAGCGAGTACGATCATGTAACTAAGCCCCGGCTGGCTGGCTTCGTTAGTGAATTCCGTGAGTTATCAATTTTTTGACTCGAGTTTAATTTTTGTAAGGTTAAAAGAAATAACAATGAATTTACTTCTTGTAAATTCTCTAACTTGAACCCAAAAACGACATTCTTTTTGGCTGAACTAGAGAGAGAGATTTAAAAAGACCATAGCATTCAAAAGAAGAAGAAGAAAAAAAAAATCATGTCAAGCAACCTAAAAAACAAACTGGGCCTGTAAGTGGGAACTTTTTCTGTTGTCCACTTTAGTGCGTCTGGCGTTAGATTCCCGCTAATGAATTGTACATCCACTTGGGTGACTTCCTTTATTAATATTTTTATTCGTTCTCTTTTTTTCCTACCAATTATTGTTTTTGATCATGAGTCTACCAATTAATTGGATCCAAGTCATCTCGATGGATTGATTGTTGCCGTTGTGCTTTTTTCAGCAGCTGCGAATGTGCACAGCCAAACAAAACCAGCTAAAGAAAAAGGTCAGCTTGCTACAAGGAAAAGAAGCTCGATGCGTGTACTGGATTAATTAAAAATTTTAATTTTTTTAATCCTCAATTTAACCCCTTATTTCAATGGGCCCAAACAAACAAACAAACAAAAGCTTGGCAGAACAAGACCTCCGAAACTGGGTCGCTTGGGGATTTAAATTCTTACGTGATCTTGGTACTCGTCGTTTATCAAAAAAGGGAACAAAATCCTCGCGCGTGTCAAGTGGATCGGAATTTGAAGATGACGTTATGGAGATCTTCCCATCAACCTCCGAGGTGGATTTGTAATTTTTCGCTCTCATGATTTGTTTTTAAATGGAGACTCGATCCCAATGTAATTTGTGATTTTCGTCCGACTTTTTTTATAAATCATTATCGAATGCAATATAGGCAATTGCCCTCACGAATTCCCTCTCTTGCCACTTTATCAAGACTACGAAACCTCCGAATTGAATTTAAATTGAAAAGCCAGAAGAATTCATGAGGTTATTAATATATATATATTTTTATTTATTTATTTTTATTTTTATTTTTTTAGTTTCACAATTTTTTCTCTCTCAAAGAAAATAAAATGATAATAAACTATCGTGTATAATCTTCTTATAAGAAGTTTCTCTCCACTTGTAGATCTTTACCCTCATTCCGCATTGATGTCAGCCTGTTAGGCATGGGAGATGATCAAATTATTAGACTCGTCCATTGCCACTTCTCGGGATTGAAAGGCACATAAGCACAAAGCGCTCCTCTTTCATTTTCTTCCCTTTTTATATTTGCATTCGATAATGATTCAGACGATTGACATTGGTGACAATCTATTAATCAATTCGGTGAATTCGAATATCCTACGGCCAAAACAAATATAAAGTATTTGTATCACTCTACCGCACGATAAGAAAAAACACATCCACAAATTTTGTCAAATCCCTTTCATCAAGTATTTTATTTGAACAGGTAATTGACTTTTTTTTTTTTTTTATACAAGGCTCTCTTCCTCTTTTCCCTTTATCTAATCAATCCAAAGCGAAAAGAGAGGACATTTTTACCCTTTTATTCATGATCTACAGCAATAGATGACAATGTTTTCCGGCTTTACAAGTCACAGAAGTCGGCTTTGAGTTCTTTACGATGGGCCTTTATCCCCATTCTCAAGAAGACTTCCATTAGGCGTTGGGTTAGTTTTTCTACAGAAACAGTCGAGCGGTGTTCATAAATGGCGAGACACTGAGATATTTCTTTCTAGTTACGTCTGGTTATGTTCAATTGATGACGACTCCAAGTGGGACTTCGCGTTGGACCCAATACATTAGCCCCGTGAATGTGCCTCCGTCTCCATCCTCCGTGGACCAGTCTTTGCTGCATATGGGATAAGATCTTCATATGCATCTTATGCTCGCATCAGTATTCCTTGCAGAGAAAGGCAATTTATCGAATGAGAATTTGTTATTTTATATATATATATGTGTGTGTGTGTGTGAAATTGGAAGCCTTAATGCTCGCCAATACAAGTCCACTTGACAGTGGGGATAGAGGCCTGTTATTTTTCTCACGAGAATCAATGGTGGGGACAAGAGACGTTCTACTCGGTGGGATTTGGAATCAAATTCGCTTGAATCGAGGAATATGGATGAGCCTGACGCTTGGAAGAGGGCGAACAGATACGCGAAGTGGAGAATTTTCCCGAGAAATAGGCTGGCGCATGGAGCATTTTGGCTTAGACAAGCCATGCTCCCAGCTAGGTTGATACGGCGAATATCGTTCCAAATATTCCCCCTCCCACCACCCCCACCCCAACAAACCCAATTTTAAGTGAAAAAAAAAAAAGGAAAACTACATCAATCAATTTCCCACGAAAATACCATGGGTGACCCCAAGTTCAACACATTATTGTACATAAGCTGATTCACAATACAACATGAACTAAAATACATGCATGCATATTTGTATTTAATAAGAACTAGATTAGACTTATCACACCCTAAAGCTTGACCCCTTTAAAACTCATACCAAGCCATTGGCCCGAAATTTAATATCTCTTAGTTGAGCTCGTTAAACCTATCCGTATAATCATTTACTGGTTTCGTGACCCACATCATTAACACACGAATAAGCGATGGAGTCACTAAGTTGGGTGCTCTTCCAAATTTTAGAAATAAGAGAGTTCTTGTTTTTCATGAGACGCCTCTCTCCCGCACTTTTTTCTAATTTTTTTTTTCATCATATTATTTTAGCTCCCGAAACTCCTACTAACTTACTTAAGGACGAGAGTGTCACATCGAGTTGTGTCCTAACATTCCTCAGCTTCCTGCCCTTTACAAGTGCTGAATCTCGGGCCCCTCATCCAAAAGCTCATCATTAGTATTAGTATTTATCACCGATCAATAGGCTCTTGTCTTGAGACAAATAAGCACGCCTAGTCACTAACATCTCGACTTGGTTCGAGGTATTAAAGTATGATAAGACAAACACCAAATCTTTTAATAATTTAGTGTTTTTAATATTAATATAAATTTATTCAAATAAATTTAATAATATTTATTTAAATTATCTTAATAAAAATAATTTTAATAATATTTAAATAATAAATTTTTTATAAAAAATTAAATAAAAAATAATAAATGATATCTGATATCAATTTACAATAATATAATTTTTTTATTACCCTAAAGAGCACCGAGAGCTTTGGCAAAAGCTCACCACCACCAAAGTCGGATTATTGTTTGGAACTCATTATCCTATTCTTTACATCTGAACCAAATTAAAGATCCAAAAAGTTCATGGCATAAAAGTTCAAACACTATATCTTTAACAATTATACAAAACGGAACATCAAAAATAAAATCGTACCAGTGATCTGATAATTTTTTGGCAAATTCGCACTACCAAGGTTGGATTATTGTTTAAAACTCATTATCTTATTCTTTACATCTGGATCCAAATTAAAGAACCAAAACGTTCATGGCATAAAAATTCTAGTTTGGAAGGTGATGAAGGAAGCAAACAAAAGAGGGAGAGAACAGACGCAGTAAAGTAGGAGCAAAGAAGCTATGTCCTGAAGACGCGTGGTTGCTCGAATGAACAAGAGGATGACACGAGTACTGGCTTGTGGGTAAAATTAGTAATTTAATGGGGCGAGATGGTTAACATCCCCCACGTGTACTTTAGTCTCGGTATGTCCACCTCCAAAGCCCCTCCTCTTTGTCTTGTTCTTCAATCAAAATGTAAATGGAACAACATAGGATATCCTAACCGAAGAGGAATCAGACAAATTGAAGAACGATGCTCAAAAATAAATAAATAAATAAATAAATAATAATAATAATAATAATAATAATGGAAGAACTATGTAATGAATTAGAGGAGAATTCGATTAAGAGGATCGAGCTAAGCCCAGAAAAAATGTGTTGTGTTTTTTGATATTTTTCTTGATGCCAAAATTTTAACTCTAATTGAACTTAAAGTATAATTATTTTACCCTTAAACTAATAGCTATAAGATGTGCTCTTATGAATTGATATCGTGAAAGATGAAAGACGTCTTTTAGAATTGTTTTAATAGTTAAAAATTTAAATTAATTTTAATTTTGAGAGTTGTAACGATGAGAGAGTTACTTTTATTATTATATATATAATAATGAAAGAGACTCACAAGGCGAGAACCGGGTCGGATACCTGTCCGAGTTAAGACCTATGTCATGCTCCATATTCACTGAAAAGTCCTTCGTGCAGACTTTCCTTTCCAGAGTTCCAAACGACGGCCCTTGATTTCAATTCTATTAACTCTCATTAAATCGTCCACGTGGCTCTTTGCTGTCCCTCTCATTGGTGGTTAGTTAAAGAAAGTCACAGGCTGACCACACATAGTGTTAGTATCATAAGCTCGTTGACTTTAAGTATCCGAGGAAGGAAATTGGAGTTACATTACGCCAATTTTTGCAAGAGAAGTTAAGTTTGATCATTTAAATAAAAGTAAGGTGAATTGAGGGTACATACAGGAAAGTGTGGGCCAGAGATTCAATCATAAGAATTATAAAAATTCGTGCACTCGGGGAGCACAATAACAAAAGAAACAAGGAGCGTAATTACTTACATATATCAATATTTTCTCTTCTCAAATGATGATATTTTTTAATGCATTATAAAAAGATAGTATTTGTTTCTCAAAATTGGCCAACCTAACTTTATGTCCTATAGATTTGGCAATGACAACATGTTGACACATAGATAAGAAGTCAGGTTAGCACCAAGTTCAAATCAGTTACAATCAGCAAATACCTATAAAGTAATAAAGTGGATGATAGTAGAATTGACTCTCCATAAATTACCAAAATAAAAGATAGTTAGTGGTTATTTTTATTAAAATGTAACAATGGTAAAAGTATACAAATTTTATTTAAGTCAAATATATTGATAAGATCTCTCTAAAAAAAATAAATATGAATGGTTGCAAAAAATAGAGTAAAAAATCTTGAATGGAGATGTATAATTTAGTGAATTAGTAGAAAAATTATTCCAAAATAAAAAGTCCTATTATGCATGATTGATTTGATAGTAAAGTTATATATGACTTTAGGTAATTAGAGTGTCAATTAATAATACTAAGAATTATAACAAAAAATACATAAAGAAATTTTAGAAGAATATTTGTGGAAGAGATCTTGCCATTTTTTATATATTTTGTAAAAATTAATAAAAGTTAGAAAATATTTCTTGTAAATGTTGTACGTGTCTTGTATGAATAATTTAACTCAGATTAAATGAGATTTAGTAACATAATAAGGTTTAAATTTTGAGTGAAAATAAAGTTTAAATTTTGAGTGAAAATTTTGTGCCGTGACACGTACCATAATTCCTATGCGAGAAAATGGGTAGACGGAAGGCATGGACGGAACATGTATGCTCGTGTGCACAGTTTTTTTCTTTCCTCTCTATTATATAGTGTAAAATAGAAAATAATTATTATTTAATATAACATGTGAAATAATTTTCATATTATCTATGATTGTATTTATTATACATTTATACGTAATTATTGTATATTTTAACTAATTTTATTATACATCATATATTTAAAAGGAAAAAAAAATATAACTTTTAAACGTAGGCCGACAGAATTCGTTTATGGTCCGTCCCCCTTACCCGGTCCATGTAATTGGGTCCGGGATGCGCCGTCACTGCGCAGACAAGCAAGCAAGAATTATTTTATTTCTTTTCATTTTTGTGTCACATGCATTCGATCAATTGAGCTCCTATAAAAAAATGAAAGATTCGAAGGAGCAAAAACCCACCGCGCCTCCCAGGAAAGCGACGATCCCGCCGTACATCAAGGCGGTGTCGGGCTCACTGGGAGGGATTGTGGAGGCGTGCTGCTTGCAGCCGATTGACGTCATCAAGACTAGGTTGCAGCTCGATACGAGCGGGAACTACAAGGGAATAATCAATTGCGGCTCCACCATAGTGCGAACGGAAGGCGTGCGCGCCTTGTGGAAAGGGCTGACCCCCTTCGCCACGCACCTTACTTTGAAATACGCACTTCGCATGGGGTCCAATGCTGTGCTACAGGCTGCTTTTAAGGACTCCGAGACTGGGAAGCTCAGCAATCATGGGCGGGTTCTCGCGGGGTTCGGCGCTGGGGTTCTCGAGGCTCTTGTTATTGTTACTCCATTCGAGGTTAGCATTTCTCATTTTTACCTGAAATTTCACGTCCGAAATTTTAAATCTGATCAATTGGTGGTTGTTATTGCCGCGATTTGGACTTGTTGGAACAAAATGCCAATAGAATTAGGGTTCTGTGAAGTGGCCGATTCCGGGCTCTTAGACAACGAAGAACGAAGGAAACATGGAAAGATACTGGGAAGGAAATCGTAAGCAATTATTAGGTTTGAATTGCTGTTTGAATTGGTATCAATCCCAAACTCTTCAAGTTTCTCGTTTTCTTCTCTAAAGAAGTTCCCTTGTTTCCATGGCAATAATTGTCCTTCATTTAGCTAAATCTATTTTAAGGCAGTGGTAGTGCTTAAGCTGGAATTAGATTGGCATTTCCTTATGCAGGAGACAGTAGGGGAAGCAAATCAAACAATGAAAAAATATTAGGTCTTCATCATGGAATTGGAGGCTTTGACATAGGAAAGAGATGATAAGCAGTTTCTATAGGCATAGGGTAGTCTCTCTTTAGGTTTTACTTACTTGTGGGTAGCCTGAATGGCTAATTCATGGTTGGCTTTGTTATATATTTATAATGTGAGATAAGGTAGTGTGGTTTCTATAAGACTTTTCATTGATGGTCAGCTTGAAGAGCCACTTAGCTTTGCTTGATACATATGAGGTCAGCTATGCTTAGAGGTTTGGAACTCTATTACATCTCCTCATGGCATTCTTTCCTTGTTGTCCAGAGTTATTTTCTTTGTACATAAAAGATGAATTGTATATTTGAATGTAATATTCAGTGCCTCTGATACACTACAGAGATTGGTTTGGCTTTCCATGTGATGAACATGCAACCAATCCTGGGCAGAACTAGAACGAAATCAAGGTACTGACCATTACTGATGTAAAGATGAGGAAATATATAGACAAACAACACAAAGGGCTGCCAGAACATTAAAAAAAAAATACTTTTGTTTTTACCCCAAAACACAGTGGTTTCCTTTTGGTATTTTGCAAGGGCTTTTTCCGTGTGTGTGGGCAGCCATTTTTAGAAAAAAGATGGACATCATTTGATAACTGGTCTAATTTTGGTCAGCGTAGGTGGTGAAAATCAGGCTACAGCAGCAAAAAGGGTTGAGTCCTGACCTTCTGAAGTACAAGGGTCCCATACATTGTGCTCAGATGGTTGTCCGTGAAGAAGGCCTCCTTGGGCTTTGGGCAGGGGCTGCTCCAACTGTCATGCGGAATGGAACTAACCAGGCAGCCATGTTCACAGCCAAAAATGCTTTTGATGTAATCTTGTGGAGTAAACATGAAGGGGATGGGAAAGTCCTCCAACCATGGCAGTCTATGGTGTCAGGGTTTCTTGCTGGAACAGTAGGTCCGGTATGTACTGGCCCATTTGATGTTGTGAAAACAAGGCTGATGGCTCAAAGCCGAGAGGGGGGAAACTTGAAATACAAGGGCATGATCCATGCAATTAGAAGAATATATGCCGAGGAAGGGCTTTTTGCCTTGTGGAAAGGATTGCTTCCCAGGCTCATGAGAATTCCTCCTGGCCAGGCCATTATGTGGACTGTGGCTGACCAAGTTACTGGTTTTTGTGAGAGGAGATATCTAAAGAATTCACCCTTGTAGGATTTGGTAACATTCTTTAGCTTGTTCTGGTTCTAAGTCCATTGCAAGCACAAAGTAATAAAGCTTTTGTTCTCAAGCTATTTTGGGATTCTCTGAAAGAGAATTGTGTGGAAGACATTATAAACATTTTATTTGAATCTAGGGCAGTGCATTTTGTTGCTAATGGGGATTATTGATCAAGAAGGATTTTGAAATCTGCAATGAAATTGCCAAAAGTTTTCATCAGTCCATAGGAATACGTAGCTGAGATCCCATTTAAGCCTCCATAACAGACATGGGTGTGTTATGGTGATATCTTGGTAAGCCACCTGTGGATTTCCTGATTGCTTGATTGGTTGTTCTTATGAGAAATGACTCTCAAGTTTGGACCCGTGGGTTTCTCATCTCGGCAAGAACATTCCTTTTTGTATTAACAACTGTATTTCTCTGGAGCATAAAAACGGTGCTACTTCACTCTTATTGAAGGTTTTTCATCTTATGTGCCCACTCAACTCAACGCCTTCGATGCAACTATGCTCTAGGTATGAGCTCCAAATTCCAATAGCCCCCCATTCGAGCGGACAACTGAGCTGTTTCTCCTATTCCCTTGCATAAATCGTAGAGATGATTTTTTTTTTCTTTTTTTTGGTTTATTAGCTCTCTCGATCTCAAATTTAAGACTTTATGTTTTAAAAATGACTTAAGTATCAGTGAATTATAGTTCATTGTTGATGAAAATCAGTGTAAAACTTTCACGCTACTAGGTGGGTATGGTCCTCCAAGCATTGGGTAACTGCGTGAACTGTTGCCGATGACTCGATGCATATACCATGGGCCATAGCTTCGTAATTCACTTCGACTGAGCTATCTTCCATACCAAAGCTACCATGTTGTCGTTTGTTAGAGAGATTTCTTAGCTCTATTTGTTGCAGTTATGTTCCTAACTAAAAGGAAGTTTCAGTTTTAAGTTTTCATTGCCAATTTGCATCTTAGCACTCAAATACTATTAAATTTAAGTGACCCTGCGCTCAATTAAACTACCATTTAAAGTAGATGTTTAGAGCTTAAACAATAGCGATAACAGTGTTATCCTTCTGGGCCCAAAATACGTTTAGGCCTAAATAGTTTGCCGAAGAGGCCTTGCTCTTAGGTAAAGAATTTTATTATTCTTAGGCCCAAAAAAAAAAAAAAAGAATTTTATTATACTTTTTAGATATGTGTCAAACAGAGAATGGCTTAAAAAAATAAAAATAAAAATAAACGTTAATTAAAACGCATGAGGCACACACGGTATCATAAATGACCGAAAGCTCAATCTCCGAGTCAGCGACAACAACACATATATTATTAGGTGCTTCGTGTCTTCCCTCTTTCAGGTCTCCAGCAAAACCCTACAGTTCTTTAACTTACACTCCCAACACCTCCCCCCCTTCCCCTCTTACATACATCGCCGACAGTTCCATTCGTGTGAGTCTTCCTTTCCTTTCTCTCTTTCTTTGCTTATCGGTTCTCTTCTTCTTCTTCTTGTTTTTTTTTTTTTTTCATTTTTCAGTTGCTTTTACTGTCTATATTGCTCTTTGGTTTAGGGCTCACCGGGCCGGTGTTATTGATTAATTAGGAGTGGTGAAGTTGTTGGAGCGGCGAAACGATGTCGGACGAGGAGAGAGAGGAGAGAGAGTTGGATCTCACTTCTCATGAAGTTGTCACCAAATACAAGACTGCTGCTGATATCGTCAATAGTGATACCTCTATCTCCAATCTGTTTCTGATTCTGTCTTAAGATGGGACACGACTGCGTCGTCTATGCTTGTCGGACGTGTATGATAGAAACACACTAGATGACTGACTTAACGTTCGATAACCAAATCAAGTTTTAAAGTTTCAATGAATCAATATTAAATTGGTGGCGTCTTCAATGGCATGTCGTTTTAGTTACCTTTTATTTTTTGAAATTACCAAAATTAGAGTTTGCATTAATCGAGGAGTGATGTTAATTAACTTTGTCAAAGTATCTCCACTGTTAGATTAGTGTGGTCCGAACGGGGTGGCACAACCTTTAGATTGGATTTCTACGTGGACACCATTGTCCACTTTAAATCACCTTAGTCCCCCATTTGGGCCCGAGCTACTGTGAATTTGCTACTTTCATCATCATGTGGGTGTTGTAAGGTGAGCAAATGCTGCGGACTATAAGGTAACCTTATTCAAGAGCTAATCACCGTCCACCACCGGGAGAAAATAAAAAGGATATTGTCTGTATAGGTGTCTTCATAGCCATTCAAGATAAAAATGGTTTACAATTATATTGTTATGTTTTGGCCTTATCTTTTGCTGGTTTTTATTGATTTTGTTCTTATACAGCTGTTAACTGTTTTTTTCTTTTTATTTTTCTTCCTGCTTGCTGGTTGAATGTGATATTGTTGCAGAGGCATTGCATTTAGTGATATCCGAATGCAAACCAAAGGCCAAGATTGTTGACGTGTGCGAGAAGGGAGATGCATTTATCAGAGAGTAAGGCCTCAATGTCTATGAATGAAAACTACATCTATTTGTTCCCTCGCAGATTTGTTTGCATTGATGGATAGGCCCCTTGCCCTGATTGTTACAAAATTATTGGTTGTGTATATGTGAGTAAAGGCAAACTGGTAATGTGTACAAGAATGTGAAGAGGAAGATTGAAAGGGGAGTTGCCTTTCCTACTTGCATTTCTGTAAACAACATAGTTTGCCATTTGTCTCCACTTGCAAGTGATGAGGTGGTATTAGAAGAAGGAGATATGGTTAAGATGTAAGCTTTCTACTCTTCTTTATATGGACGTTAAGGATATAGTAACTTTGACATAATTACATAATAAAGCTTTTTTTTTTTATTTTTTTTCGGATAAAGTGACATGGGATGCCACATAGATGGGCTGATTGCTGTGGTAGGACACACCCATGTTCTCCAGGAAGGGCCAGTTACCGGTAGGGCTGCTGATGTTATTGCAGCAGCAAATACTGCTGCTGAAGTTGCCTTGAGGCTTGTAAGGCCAGGAAGGAAGGTAATTTTCTTCTTCTTTTTCACTTGGATTCATTTTCTTCTTTGAATGCAATGTACAGTTATGTGCTAATTCCTTATTGTGTTTTATTTGTGATAGTTCACTGCTCCTTTTCTTTTCATGTTCTGACACCTCTATCTTATCTTAGTTATGCCAGTATGTGGTGCTACTCGTCTTCCCCCCTAAACGATGAACTAATTTGATAAGCTATGGACTAAAGTCCAAATGAAGCTTTTGTCATAGTTACTCTGATAGGGGATTTCTATATCTCATGACGCATTAAGCCTATTGTTCTTACAAGTTTTTGGTAATAAACAAGGCCATCTTTGTTTTTATGCATGCTAAACGTTTAATGCATGTGCATGCACAGTCACCCGAAGAGATGAAGATGGGAAGGAAGGGGGTGGAGAGGAGTAATTATATAAAATAATTGTGGGATTTGAAAGCAGGGAACTTTACATATTGGGGATTTGACATCCTTGCATCGTTATCACTCCTTCTCTTTTCATGTTCTTTGGTTAGAATTTTTAAAAATTACTACTGTTGGCTTGATCTCTAAATGATGAGAACTATGATGGGCTACGGATGAAACTCCTATGAAGCCTCTTTGTCATAGTTACACTGATAGAGTGCTGCCTTTCTTCTCCATCTATTTTCTATAAATGTATGGACAGTGGCCTCATTGAAATTGTTTGTAATTGGCGTATTGCATAGTGAATGATCTCACTGTCCATAGAATTCTTATTGTCGTAAGCCACATGATTGCTAATTTTCACCATCTCTCTTAGAGGATCATGTGCTATTCCTTCAAGTACATTTTTTTTTTCTCATGCAGTTTTCAGATTTTAAGTCTTCAATCAGGAAACTAAAAAATTAATAGTTTTTGTTCATTTAAGTAATTCATGTTTTGGGGGAAAAAATGCTGAGGGGAGTGATACTGAGAAATGGGCCTGCCTAGGTAGAAAGAGAGGCAACTTTGCCGAGGTGATCAATGTCTTATTGATTTCCTCCTTTCCCTGTTGCCTATATTTATTTGGCTATGTTTGTGTGTTTGAGACCAGTCAATTAACTGCTGGTGTCTATCAACCATATCTAGCCTATATTACCATTTGATGAAGCCACCCACGATTTTAGGTATTGGTGTTCTTTGGTTATATGTATTTGGTACTTAAGTTGATGAGCATGAGCACATTTTAAGGAATTAACATCACACCTGCAGGCAAATGCACACACCGAAGGGAGAACATTGTTTTAGTTTGTTGTATTTTAATCTTTCCATGTGTCTCCAGAATAGGGTATCTTAGTAAAGTTGAATTTGTATCAGCAATTTTTGGTTTTGTGAGGTACTGTTATTAAATCAGTCCCTGATCAAATCTCTTTTGTGGCAGAACAAAGATGTGACAGAAGCACTTCAGAAAGTTGCTGCAGCTTATGACTGCAAAATTGTTGAAGGTGTCCTTAGCCACCAGATTAAGCAATTTGTGATTGATGGGAACAAGGTCATACTTAGTGTCTCCAACCCAGAAACAAGAGTTGATGATGCAGAATTTGAGGAAAATGAAGTGTATGCGATAGATATTGTCACAAGCACAGGCGAGGGGAAGGTAATTGTGGAATCATTATCTGAGCTAATCATTTGTTAACATAAGTTTTTTTGATACTTTGCTACATGAATCCCTTACTTTGAATTTGGAGCTTTGGACTTGGTCTGGCAATTATCATCCAGCTTGTATCTGGGGATGATATCTTGAAATTTCTCTGAATTGATTTTGCAGCCTAAGATGCTGGATGAGAAGAATACTACTATTTATAAGAGAGCTGTGGACAAGAACTATCACTTGAAAATGAAGGCTTCCAGATTTATTTTCAGTGAAATTAGTCAGAGATTCCCTATCATGCCATTCACTGCAAGGTTTATGTTTTCATGATTTCTTTCAAATTTGTTATTTTCTCTTGACTCTTGGGCACTTCATTAGTTGGGATTTTCACCATAGGGCGTTGGAAGAAAAAAGGGCTCGGCTGGGATTGGTAGAATGTGTGAATCATGAACTTTTACAGCCATATCCTGTTCTTCACGAGAAGCCTGGTAAAGCATTCCCCTTAGAAATGTAAATTTTTAAACTTACAGTGTTACAATGGCATTGGATGGGCTACTTATCTTGGACACTGGTCCTGTTTTTGCAGGTGATTTAGTTGCTCATATCAAATTCACTGTATTGCTAATGCCAAATGGATCAGATAGGATCACTTCTCATTCTCTGCAGGAGTTGCAGCCCGCAAGAACAGTAGATGACCCTGAAATCAAGGCCTGGTTGGCTTTGGGTACAAAGACAAAGAAGAAAGGTGGCGGAAAGAAGAAGAAAGGTATGCTTGGCAAGTTAATCAAGGAATCATGCCACTGATTTACAATGAAATGACTTAGTCCACATTTTTTTTAACACTGATTGTATTTACAATCTACAATGAGATGAAAATCTTTTCAGTTTGTTTTGCAATTAAGATATGAACCCTATTTTCTTTACGTTGCAGGTAAGAAGGGTGACAAAGTGGATGAGTCAGCGGACACTGAGCCCATCGATGCAACAACAAATGGAGCTGCATCCCGAGAATGAGACTTCATATGTCGACATTTTATTCAGTTTTGGCACTTTGTTCACCTTCTTGTATCTGGTTGGTTATGAGATGATTTTATAGTGTCTAGACATCGATCCAAAAGGTCTTCTCTGCACGATTCTAGTCACAACCCATTCCTTCTCTGTTCCTTATTTTCACGTTCAATCCTAAAATAACCTAGTCGAACAACTTGGCATTTCAGATTGTCTATGTAATGTATCATGTTCCTTCCATCTCCTGATTGTGGCGGTAGCCGGTAAGCCTGGGTCTGATGCCTAAGATGATATTTAGACACCTAGGCCGCGTTACGGTTAGTGGTATCTGGCCCTCGAAGTTCTTGCTTTGGGTCATTGTCCAGCCATGAGGAATGACGAATGCTAAAGAGCCGAGAACAATGATAACCGGATGAGCGAAAACTCTCCATTGTTATCTCTGCTTTAACAAACCAGAACGGGTCTATGGCTAAAAATAACAGTGACTATGAAAGATGGTAAAATTTTGTCGTGGGCTTCGAGAATAGGCGATGGGCCTTCTTTTCTTCATGAATTAGAAATGTTATCTGGCTCTGTGTAGACAACTCGGATCTGACAGAATAAAAACATTAAAATACAGAGTTTTCTATATTAGCGATATCTCTTTTTCATTAGACTTGAATCATTTTTTACTTTATGTAAATAAATCTGATCTGACAAAATAAAAATGCTAGAAAAGTTTTTTTTTTTTCTAATTTAACTATATCTTTTTCTCTTCGAGCATATTCGGAAAATTTAGTTGGAAAATTACGTTGAGAAAAATAGCATCACTCGTAAATAAATCATTAGAAGACTAGTTAAAATTAGCCGAGTTATGGCATATTGTGTATTTATTAGACTCTATTTCATGCCGTTAGATCTAAAGCCACGAGATTCTTAAGTTGGGTGGGCGTCTAGGGCCTTAACCCCTGTTGTCTTCGTCTTCTTCAAATGACGGGATTTGCTTTTGGAGATTTTTATGCTTGCTGGAGGAAAGAAAAACAGTTCAGATAAATAATTAACGAAATCCAAATGCCCTTAACACTTTTTTAATGCTAATAGTATTATTATTATTATTATTATCATTTTGATGAGTGTTTTTTTTTTATAAGAAAATTAATGATGCAATTAAATTAACTAGCATACTACCTGCCAATATTCCACGGAAAAATCGATTGAACTATTTGAAACACGAAGTCGAGGGGGAAGCGGGCAAAGATAAATATTAACGACCATCATTGATATTATGTGTGGCGTCGCCTTTTTCTTCTCGGCTTTTTTCATCTTTAATTGAAAGTTGGAGGACTTAGCGCGCTCAGCTTTTCTCACGCGGAACCTCGTGAGTGAATGAACGACGAATCGATGATCAAGCGAAACAATGAGAGTTCTTTCTTCTTGCATTTATGGTCCATTAGATCGCATAGAATGAAAAAACACCATAGAATTCTCTACCTTGGCTGGCTGGAGTCAAAATTTATGGAAGGGATTTCTTGATTTGTCATCGTAAATTCTCAGCGTTTTTCCGGCGAGGTCGAGACCCTGAAACCACATTTCTGCAACTTGCAGATGCATGTGAAATATCTGTAGAGACGGTCAAATTCAACGTAAAATGAGTGACCTCTTGAAATTGGCCATCTCACTTTATCGATGAATGAATGCTCTGAATAAACGAGAGAAAAAAAAAAAAAAAGGGAATAACCTTTTCAAAATGAAAATTATTCAAGTACAACAGACAGCATTGCACAGAACTCAAAAACTGCTACCGAAATGGAGAACGTAGATAGCTTCCAGACTGAGTTGAGAAGATGCACTATACATTCATTTTCCTTTTCTTTTTGGTGCTCTTCTTTACCTATAAAACCTCCACTTCGTTCTTGATGGGTGCAAAGCCTATGAACTCGATGCTGTGGCACCTGAGTCTTTAAAAATCTAGACAAGACCAGAAGTAACAATCTATTTACGAAAATTTCCTATTGCCCAAGGAGGCACGTTCAAACAGATTATACAAACAATGTAATAGACACCCACCCGGACTTGCAAATATAAAATCCACAAAGGATGTCAAAATAATCAAGACCACTCACCAAAGAACCACGCCATCTGGAATAACAAACAAACTAAAATATCAGATGAAGGTCAGAGGGAGAGAGAAAGAGAGAGAGAGCGAGGTCACGTTGGACAATCCATATTGAAACACGCAAAGAAACTTACCCGGTATTTTCTTAATCTACACGATGAAAAGAAAATTGGAGGGGTGCTGCGCCAGATATCATCAGGCAACCGGAACCAGGAAAATTGCACCCTGCTATGCCATCTTTAAAGCCTGTTTCAATTGTACAAGTGCTGAAGGATGCATTCTGCCTATAGCTGAACTGAAAGATTCCCCATGAAGCGTAGCACAAGTTTGAAGATTGTCTCGGACTGAGTCCTCTAAGGACAACTGGTTGATGGGGTCTGAAAATTTGATCTAAATGGGAGAAGAATATTAAAGGATAAATGGCACATAATCTTTGGGTTTTATAAGAATGCAGTAGTTCACAGGCAAGTTTCAGAAATCTTCACCTGTCTTCTTTTGAACTCTTTACTTGGAACAATGCCTTCAACATTGCGCTTGATAAAGTTCATGTTGTCACCACTGCTACTAACATGAATAAATTGAAACTAACAGTTCTAGGCAAGGTGAGAAAAAAACGAAGTCAACACATATTCAAAATGGTGCAAACCTGGATTCTTCCTCAGATAAATCATCATTTCCACCCAAAATTACACTTGTACACACACTGCATGAATTGAAGAGGAAAAAAAAATCACATACATGGAAGGGTCATTCAAAACCGTCCAAGCAAATTATGTCAGAACTTGTGATTGAACTTGCACCTAAGGATCTGATCAAGTTTATCAATGACTTGAGGCAGTCTTAGTGTCAAGATCATTGAAAGGGCTAAGCCAAAGGCCTTTTTCTGGTTGGAAGACGCATTGTCAACCTGTACACAAATATTTAAAAATAAGCATGGGCATCACCAACAATAGTAATTACATAACTATCGTTGCTTGGCAATTGTAAGATTCTCATGTGGATATCTGCACATATATATTTCACTTAAATCCAGGAAGACAAAAATAATAAATAAATAAATAAATAATGATGCTGCACAAGAAAATCTACCACTGAAGTCAAATCAAGAATTTGATAAATAAAGAGTGTCTTATTGATGATGCTCCTACACTGTGGGATATGGAGAATTTGATAAATCACAAATGCATTTAGAATGTACTGCAATTCCAAATTTTCAAGACGCCAGTAATAATTTAAGTCGTTTGACGAATGAGCAAAATGGCAACATTCTCCTATCATCCAAATTCTAAAGTATAAAGATTACGGACCTTGTCAAGCCAAATGTCAACTAAGCAAAGAAGTATATTTTCCTCAACTGGAATGCCAGCCTGCTGAAGGAGAGATAAAAGTGATGGTTCTGCTGTCAACTGGGCAAGGTAATTGGTGTTCATCACCAAAAGCCTTGCTAAAATTGCGGCCGAAGATGCTTTAACTGCAGTCTTGGAAGGATCAAGGTCATCTCCTCCACTCAAACATATTACTATCAGTTTCTAGCAATACAACATAAAAGCAATTAAAGACCTCCACAACCCACTTTCAGAATCATCAAAAGATTCAAAGCATGAAAAGAACTGCACTTACTTCTAAGGTACTGCTGATGAGTTGTGGCACTTCAATGGGGAAACACTGAAATGGTAACAGCTAGGTTTAAAGGTGACTGAATTAAGTGAAAGTCCAGTATTTAAATTTCCAGAAAACTCAATGATTTATTTGTGTTTCCATGACATAAAGAAGAATGATAATTTATTTGGTCCTGGGGATGTATCAATTAAAATGACCCATTGCCAACATCATAAAGAGAAAGTGTGCTTAATGTATAGTTTCATGCTTTCATTAAAGGAGTGTATCAATCAAAGTAGTGTACACAGCAATCTGCAATTAATAACATCAAGAGTCATTTGCAACATATGAAAAGCGATGCAAATAGCCAGATACCTCCCCTTGGACAAGAAAAATATATTTTCCAAAGCAGAAAAACAGATATTTTCATCTTCATGACTTTTACAAGAAAGTGAATAATGTTGTGAGTGAGGGAAAGAAAGGCAACATTTGAAGGAATATATCATATGGTAAAAGTTACACTTACTGTATTCTTCTAGCATATGATAAAATAACCGAGTTATGAACAGCTGGAGAATAGGGAAAAAAAAAACACACACACACACAAAAGGAAAAGGAAAAAGACAAGGAAATGTGCGCCAGTCAAGCAAGGGCACAAAATGTTAACAAAGAATAGGGCAGTGCTTAACCACAAGACAATAGCACAAAACAGATTTAAGGACATGAAGCCAACAAACTGCCCTTTTTTTACTTCCTACTCACTGTTGACAACAGAAAAGGCAATTCTGCACTTATGCACTAAAAATCATTTATGTAGCATGCCATTTCTTGTGTGTTCAGAACCTCTGATTGTCTACTTGCAAAACGCTCTACTTCTTAAGATGCTCATGCATGGACTTGAAGTACCTGAACCAATAAATCAATGACGGGGAGAGTTGAGAGTAGGCCTCTATCATTGACATTTCCAACAATCAGATCAAGAAGTTTAGCAACACTTGCGGCATGCATGCTTAGAAATCCAGTTCCACCCAATATTATGTAACCTTCCATGATATTGATAGCAGTCTGCAATTTCATTAAAGCTAGTGAAATTTGCAAGCCTTTTAGTTGTAGAAGGAGTAGAGCTGTTTGGAAAGACACGATGAAATAACCAAACATGGCACCCCAAGCGTATCCACTGATGGGATTACTGATTACTGTAGTACATAATCAAAAAGCACAAGCCAACAGCACTGAAGATTTTGCCCTTAGCTTGAAAGAAGAAGATCAAAAAGGAAGCCAATCATATTGAGTTTCCAGTACAAGGGAAAAAACACCGAAGAATAGAAGACATTATCAGGTCACTGATCCAGTAATCTGACCTGCAAGTGGTCAAAACTTCTTTCCACAATTTCTAGTAGACACGGGAAGTAGGCTAATAATTGAGGTACCACTGTAGGAGCATGAGCAAGTGTGGCTTCCCATAACTGCAAAATTTTGCATATAAATGAGTTATGGTCATTCTTTCATTGCAATTAATGGCATCTTGTTGATATTCCTTTCTAACATAATATCATAATCAAAGAGTAAGCTGACCAGTATGCTATCTTCCAGAAGATTGATTTCATCTGGGCTATTTACATCAATTCCCCTCTGCAGAATAGGCAATACCACATTGTAGCAACTAGGTGACTGGTAACCAAGTGCAATAACAAAATTCCGCAGAGCAATGAGAAGCTGAATCTGTAGGAGACTTTCACCAGAAGATTCCTCCCAAACCTTTTTAGAAAGCCAAAAACCAAAAACTAATGGCATTAAAGACCAATATATGGTTTTTGCAGTATATAATGCAAGGTGAGAATTGACCAGAAGTTCCCACATAATAGACCAATAACTTGACAACTCACGAAGAGACAGCTAGCTCAAAACCCTTCAGGTCTTATATTCTTTCAATGCTAAGGCTGCAAAACATTGGAACAAGAAATATATGACTTTATACCTTCTGAAAAAATTGCACCAACTTGTCAGCAAATGGAAGAATTTCACTGGTATGTCCAAGGAGAACAGAGATAAAATTCAAAACCTGAACCTGGAATCAAATGAAGGAAAGAATCAAAAAATTGTAACATGGCACCAAACCTTTTCTTTCTTTGGCTCAAAAACTTAGCTACATACTTAAAAGGGCATCACATAACATTCACCAAGAGATGAACAAAGTTAATAACAAACAGTGACAAATGACTATCCATCATAATCGATTATGCATTTTGGCATCCATAGAATACCAGTGTAAATTGGAAAGTATCTTACTTTTGAGTCAAACTCCTGAACCTCCTCAACCAACTTAAAGCATGAATCCCAACAAATAGGAAGAAGATCAGTAAATTGTCCTTCCAAAAAATTTGCATCTTCAACATGCAAACACAAAGACCGACAAGCTGCCAACTAGATCATGAACAAACAACTTCAGTAATCAATCTGCAAAAGTTGACAGGATTGAAGAAGAAAACTGCCCAAGCATTGAAAGAGAAGGAAGGGTTTTGTTTTGGGGGAGGGGAGTGTAGCCAGTGCACGATACCCTAACAGAGAGGTCTTTGCCATGTAGCAATCTGATCAATCCACAATAAACTGGCCTTCTTGTATCATCTTTAATCTGTAATGCAACCAACATAAGCTACAATGTAATCCACATAACTTTCAAATACAGAACACAAAAACTATATGCCTTTTTCAGACAGAAAACAGCACTGAAGTAGTATAAAAGCATTCATAAAAGTGCATACATTGAGAAAATGTTATTTTCAGTGGCAAAGAAAAGAAGAGCCATAAAAATTTAGACCTACACAGTGATCAGCTCAGAAAAAGCCATTACCTCAGAAACCCATTGTCCAAGTATTAGAGCAACCTTCCGATGGATGATACGCATATTTGGATGGTCATTTGAAAGTTCAAGGGATAAAGCACCATTAAACCTGCCATTCATGGTTTAAAGAGCATAACAACTGGATTTATGACTGATGGCCAGATATCCAAGATGCCTAAACAATTAGTGCTTGAATGGAAACTCTAAGAAAGAAAAGTTTCAACCCTGTGGCACAGTTGTAGATGCAGCTTCAAAACAATATCCCAACTACTTTTACAAAAATTAATGAGACCTGCACATTCTATCCATGTTCTCCTTTTACTTTCTGATATAATGTACGCAGCACAGTGCTGAAGTTGTTTCATAAAAATAATGGTAACAAAGAAACAAGTCCTTAGAGCTATTTGGAAATAATTTTTCATCCATCTGACCACACTTTGGCAAATTCATACATTCATCAACCCTCAAATCTTGTACTTCATTAGAAATTGCAACAGGTATGAGAACTATGTCCAGGATATTAACTATAACATGTGATTTCATAATTTCAGTGCTAGTCTCAAATGACAAAAGTGTTAAAATGAGACCTTCCTCTAGTGAAAGCAAATAGCAAATTTACAAACAAACATAGGAATTGACCAAACAACAAAGACAGGGAAGAATGGATATACCAATCTTTGAAGCTTAGATAGTTAGAAAGCTCATAGTAAACATATGCAGCGGCACCATAAGCAGCATCTTTAAGAAGCAACCCTGGAGTGATTTCAGAAACCAATGCTGGGCAACCATTCATTGCCTCTTGAAGAGTAGCCACCACAACAGGACCAAGTAGCTAAAGGCAAACAATTAATAACAAATAAGCCTGTGTGCCTCTTGAGAAGCCTACATAAGACATGCTAATTATCAACAAAGTTCAACTCCACCTACTTGGCTATAATTCTCAAACAAGACAATGTACAAAGCTTCAGCACAAGGCCTCAGTTTCTCAGTCCACTGAACCATATCTTGCTCATGGTGAAAAGATTCCGAGTTCTGGTACAACTCATCTAAATCACTTGCTGATAGCACAAAATACCTGTCAAAACATCAATATTACAATCTTACTGAATCCATTTTTCAAAAAGCATACATAACAACAAGAGGAGACAATATGGCAAATTCTTCAGCCAAAACCAAAAGGAGATTCATTTTAGCACAAGTCCCCACAAAGCCAACTTAACAGATGCCTAGCTCCTGCCAACTAGTTCTTGCAAATCATGAAACGAGAGATTTTTCCTCATCCAATGACTAAAAGCCGTTGCCCTAGTGAAGAACATCACTGCCAACATACTCGGCTTATATCTAGGTGCTATTCTGGCTACACATAACTTATGGTCAAGAACTTTGATATAAATGGATAGAAAAAGTGAAACCTACAAACGAAGACAACAGATATTCCCTTCAATCTTACAAAGAAAAATTCCAATGAAAATAAACCTTAGATTCAGATGTGACATTCTGGCGTAAAAATCAACTGATAATGTGACAACTGTCATCCTACCGCACACCAATACCCCCAATAACAGTTTTATTTTTATTTTATTTTATTTTTTTGTTAAGTTTTGAGGAAGATCGATGTCATTGTCACAGATGGATGGAACTTATGAAAGAAACAATCTACTGTTCTCTCAAATTTTTTAAAGTACACTACTATATTCAATCAAGTTTACAAAGTAACAAAGTTTGAGTGCCTCACATAGTGGTATCATAAGAAAACTAATAAGTGAAACAGAGTTGTTCATAAAAAGTGTGAAGTGAAAGGAGAGTCAGATAATTATTACCTTCTTATTAATACATTACATAAGAGGATTATACGGTCACTAGGTAGAAGGGAAGTCAGGACACCAACAACAACACTGGAAATGTTTTTCTTCATCTGTTCCAGTGTAATCCCAGTTTCGTCCATCACCCGACCGGTAAGATTTGGCTTATATTCTTTACATTCAAGTACACTCTTTACCATAACCATACATTGGATCAGGAATTGCTCGAATGATAGTAAATCTGGCTCAGGGTTAATTATTTTGTTTAGACAGAAATCCAACACAGGTGGAAGAACAGACTTATCACCAAAAGAATAAGGATGTCTGCCCTGGATTGTAACAAGAATCTTCATCAATTTGGTACATGCCCTCTTTATTAAGTCCCAAAATTTAGGTTGCTCCTTCTGAAAAGTTGAATCTGCAATGAAAGGCAACATAGCCAACAAATTAGTTTCTTCTAAAATGCAACCTGAAAGAGGAGATAGGGGAAGCATGTAAGGATACTCAGCTACTTTTTCTTCAGTTTAAATATGCAAGGATCATATCATTAATTGATGACAGTTGAGAATCTGTAAGAAAGTGAGCTAACTCACAGTATGGGAGAAACGATTGAATAACATTCAAGAGCACAGGAGAGACCTCCTTCACTGGTTGGACCTCCTGATAGATATGAATGGAGGGTAAAAAAGAAAGTGCTTATCAAAAAATTCATTTTCCTGAAAAGGCCAGAGAAAATCTAAAATCCTGAAAATAAATTGAAATAGCAGAGAAACTAATAACTACCTGAAAACATTTTGCATCACTTTGGAAGCCAGAAACAATCAGTTGGCGTATGATTTTTAGACACAACAACCATCTCTCACATGTTAGATGAAGTTCCTCGTGATGCTGCCCTAGAGCAATTGGATTTTGGGCAAGTGTAGAAAATCCATGTAATATGGTCTGCACATCATTCTGCCAAAGACGCCAGGTATAATCAAAGAAGTGGGATGATATCTGCCAAAAAAGTTAAGTCATCATCCATAGATCATGTGAACCAATGACAAAATTCCTGCCAATAACTAATATAAATTCAAAAACAGCATGGACGGCCATGACCATTAATCAGGCCAATTTAAGAAAAGAAAGTATGTGAATGATTCTAAACCTGATAAACTAAAGAAGTAGTGTCCTATTTCCATGGGGCCTGTATCATGTTGCACCTTGTTATAATGATAGATATAATTTACCTCTCAAAGCAATAAGCATAAAAGCACATCAAGACATGAACAAATTACGGAAAGACACCTGCCCCCATCCTCTAGCAAGATGAAGGTGGCAACACTTAATCCAAATATCACAGTCCAGCCTTACAGAAAAGAAGCAGGAATGCTGAGTGGTTATACCTCTGCAAAGTTCCTTTGGTCAGCAGTAAGACGTTTAGTTGACAACTCTTTCAAGGTTCGGAAGAGAATTAAAAAAATCCTGTGAGAAGTTAGAACATCTGCTGATTGTAGCTTGCGTGCTAAAGTTGAAAAGAGCTCTGGCCTAAATGAGTCATTAAGTCAAGAGTTCAGTGCAAATATTTAGTTAAACCACAAAGACTTCTATGAATGTGTGCTCTAGCCCATAAACGTGATTTGAAGCAAGTTTTGGCAGGAAATGCAGAGAAACTTTGAAAAATGATATTTCCTTGCACTTCAAATGACATACAGTTTTGGAACACTTAACAGCACAATTATAAACTGATAAATAACAGATGCCTTGAAAAGTAAAGCTACGGTAGGGAGATACCATTCTTTTGGATAATCAAACCGAGCAATTTTAGAAATGAGAACAGCCAACATCACAGCAATCTGTGTTGGATATGAGCAAGAAAATTAGCAAAAATAAAGATTAAATTGAGGCACCATAAAGACATAATAAACTCATGACTGACTCCAATAGGAACCAGAAGAAGAAACACCAGCAAAAGACTAAAAAGCTTTGTGTGAAACCTTATAGTTCTCCTCTCTCAGGTGTGACAATAGTTTTTGCCTTAAGTGGTTTTTCTCCTCACTGCTTATTCCTCTGGACAAAAAGCAAGCAAAGCATAATAATAATAATAATAATAATAATAGTAATAATAATAATGATAATGTCATGCACACTGACAAGAAAAACTTCATCTACAGCCTAAAAGGATAAAATCGGCAATGAGTAACTTACGAAGAATCGCGTCTGCTCCTCCAATACCGGCTGATACTATTCTTGAAATACACCGAAGCCATCAAACGAACATCTACCTGATATGCTAAATCCTTTGCAGTTATCACTTCCTGCATTAACATCAATTCGAGGTTTCACCAAAGAAAATTCTTAACAAATACATGCACGCGTGTTCATGATTCAGAGACATTAACATGAAACAGAAGGAAAAGCTTGTAAATGAGAGAATCCAAGAGAGTACCATTAGGCAGGAGCAGAAACCAGGCCTGCTCTCCGACTGAGACAGCGCCGTTTCGGCTGGCTTTCGCACTCTCTCATCGCCGCTCAACGAATTGGTCAGCAACGAGTATATCGCCGGTAAATCAGAAGCCGAGAGCGCCATCGACGCGCTTGTTAATTTCACGCCGGAAACGGCGAGTAAGAGTGTCGATTAAGCAAGTTAGTGAATCGAATTGGAGAATCTTTTGAACCGATTTTATGCAGAGTTTATTCAAAAAGCGATGCCAATAGAAATTGAATAATCTGGTGCGTAAATATTGAACGACTGATAAATGCGAATTTGAAAATCTAGTTGAACGACAAGGGATGCAGAGGCCGAAGAGCGAGAGGGCTGGCCTTTGTTCGGTTGCGTCCAGTTATACTGGGCTCCCCCTCCCACCGCCGCTGCCAAGGAAGCTTTAAGATGTTTGGTAATGTATGGCCGAGCCTAGGTCCAATACCTGTGCCTGCTTTATCAATCATGAAGTGGTCGGACTAGGAAATGCATCACACTCGGTTGCCTGCTTGTCAAGAAAGAAACACCAGGACCCACAGTTTGAGGAGCTAGCAAATTCGATCGTCGGATTGTCCTTTAATGTACAGAAAAAAAAAAAAACAAAAAACAAAATTATCTTCAGATGGAGGGATCCGCACTTGTTTTATTTTCTCCTGTTGGCTTTAATTTTTGTTTCCTTTTTCCTTCCATTTAAAAATTAAAACCCCTGTTACGCTGGCAGCCTTCCCAAGTTCCCGTAGATGGCTTAGCAGGACTTTTATGCGAATGCAGGTCCCTAGCCACGGTCTTAGTTTGCTGGCAAGTGCAAAGGAGAATCCATTGGTCTCAGGGGAGTGGCAGTGGCCCTGAAGCCCCAAACTTGAACACACCTTAGTTGGGCTGGTGAGGGCTCGATATTCGGTCCAAAATTATTGACCGTAGAATAGCTAACGACGTTACACCTGATGGAGTTCTCCATTTCTCTGTAATGGACTTGAACTACAACATTCCGTTGAAATGACCTTTTCTTCTACTTTTTGTTTCATTAAAAGGATTATTGGTCTCTCTCTCTCTCTCTCTCTCTTTCTTTTTTTTTTAAGTCTTTTCATTAGGAGGAACCACAATTCTATCTCAGAATTAAAACCTGAGACCAACATATCCAGGTTGTCATTAGCGAATACACCCTTCAGAACTTGCCCGATTGCGACATGTTTTGTGGATGGCATAGCAGGGTGCAATTTTTCATCTTTTTCCGGTTAGCTGGTCATACCTGGCTCGGCTACCCTCCAAATTTCTTTTCATCGTATAGATTAAGAAACAGAACTTGAAAGTAAGCACACCCGCATTAATACATAAACACTGATTCCCAAAGCCCGAGTTACCGAACAGATTTCTGATGGCATATCTATTTACGCCAACTAAAACAAATAATGCCAAGGCGATATAAAATATCAAATCCATGTCCAAAAACACGATTCATGATCAGCTGGAATTATGGCCATATGGAAGCCTAATGCCAGAGCAAGAAGTCATAATTAGCACAACAAATCACTCGGAAAAATGTGATACTGCAGTACGCTGTTCGCAAAAACTCAGTAACCTCTTATGTGAGAGAGCTTAATTCCATTAAGCATCACCCTTTCATAACATAAACTGAGGCAATTGGTCACAGATTGGATAGATAGGTGAATCAAACACAGAACATCCAAGCATCGGCCATGATCACCTTACCCCTTGTACCAGGCAATGCAGAACGACCTAAAATCAGAGACTGCCAGAATTGCATTTTCGTTCAAAACAGAACCAGATATTCTCAAAACACTATTAAGTGCGTGCCATCTTAATCAACTCTCCAACAAGATAAGGATGCCACAATTTGCATGCCTACCTGTTGTCCGATTGGGTCCCGCCTGGAAAACGATGAGCCCCACTAATTCCACAGTTATCACTAGACTAAATAAACCATTAGCCTTCCGCAACAATGGAATCAAACTTTCTCTTGATTCCCGCATCTCAAAACCATTGTTTTTCATCAATGATCCTCCTATTCGAAGGATAGATCAAACAGTGGACGCACACATAACATGGAATTCCAAAGATTGAACTCATCGGCCAATTCTACACGAAACGCAATCAAAACAAGATTCAAAAACTAGAAGTCAAGTCAATAGAATCCTGGAGCTGTTACTCAAAACATAACAGAGACTTACACAATCGACCGTCCGATTCGAAGCAACTTAGGGGGGGGGAACTCTAAAGAAAAAGAGACAAAACCTAAAACGGAAGCCAAAGAAGGACCACGGCTCGCGACGAGAAAACCTAGGAAAATATGAGGAGGTCCCCTGACTACTTAGATCTCTGCCTCATCTTTCTGCGTTTCCTCTTCAATCTCCTCATCCTTTTTTTCTTCCACTGAAAAAGGAAAAAGAAACCAACTAACTGATTAACCCGTAGAATTAGAGATAAGAAAGGAAAATTGGAAATATCCGAAAGATTTAGATTTTACCTTCGCTCTCATCGCGATGGCTGTCAGAGGAACTTTTTGTTGGCTCTTGTCGCTTTTTTAAACCCTAGTTCGTCAAGAAACGTAAAATGGTTGTGAATAATGCAGATTGCTCAACGAGTGCATATACGCGGAAAAGCGTATCCTAGACTGAGCTGGATTGGCCCGATATAGTTAGGTTAGCCCATAGGGCCGGTTCGACATCCCTTTTCCTTACCATCGGTAAATTACTGAAATCTCCTTGCCCCCGGGCACTGGGTCTAGGCCTGGACCCAGGTCCAGGCTAGTTCAGCCCAGGCCTGGGGCTAATAATAAAGGAACGCGCAAAAAATTGTTCCTTTTTCACTCCCCCCCCCAAAAAAAAAAGTCCCTTTCGAATTGAAAAAATCAGACAAAATAATAATAATAATAATAATATTATTATTATTATTATTGTTCCTCTGACTCCCTAATTCACGCTTTCTTCCCGACTTCTGTTCTCTTCATTGCGTCGCGGATCTCAGAGGGATGCAAAAGGTCTAGTCCTCGTGCGACATCCCAGCAAATACAATACAACTTGCGTTTTGGGCAAGTCGGTCTGTCCGAGACATACAATCTATAGTCCTCTAATATCGGAGTCTTGAATCAACGAAAAAGTCCATTTTATTGGATATCCACCCTTTAAGCACTTGCACAGAGGTCCCTTTTTCATTTATATTGAAAATTCAGTGGGAAATTGATTGGACGACAGGAGTTAACCCCCGTGCCCCCCCCCCAAAAGTACAATCCGACCCATGACTTTCTCAATCTCTGGAGAGGAAATTAAAACGTAACCAAGAAAGTGGATTGGCCACAACAACATTACTCTAGCGGGAGGAGGGACTCTCGCCTCTCTCGACATTTTTTACTCTGCGTCGATTTTAATTAAGACACTTTACATTCTTTGGTGTTCTCGGACTTGCGTTTTCTTTGTTCTCTAATATCTAACAAGTTAATTATTACAATTATTGTGTCGAAAAAAAAAACAAAAGAAATAAAACCATCTAGATCGGAGATAATCATGCCTCGTGTTTACTGAAAAATAAAACATTATAAGTAAATATTGGTCAAGTAAAATATAATAAAGCATCTCGCTAAAGTTTTGCTGGAAATTTTTGGCCGGTCAGAGAAGTTGGAAATGGCATGGAGCGCACGAGTCAAGCTCGAGCTTCGTGCGTGGAAAATCGAACCCTATATTCTTTCAGTAGCTTCTTGTGGGGCCAGACTATTAGAATTGCAAGTGTCCAAATTCGGACCTAAGATTCTTTTAGCAGCTTCTTGCATGATCAGACTATTTTATTTTAAATACAAAGGATGTAGTTGAAAAATTTTACAATAAAAAAATAAAACATAAATAATATATAAATAAAAAATTATTAATTAAATATTTTAAAATTTTAAATTAAAATATAATATTAATTTTATTATTTTATTATTTATTTTAAAACTATTTAAATTTCAAATTCATATAGAATCTAACTATTAAAATTTAAAGTTTCGCGCGTAGAAAATTCGACCATTTAAAATTTGTTACGGGACTAGAGTATCAGGATTTTAAGTTTCGTGCCTAGAAAATCAGACCCTATATTCTTTTAGTAGCTTTTTATACAACCAACCAGATTATTAAAATTTTAAATATAAATTATGTGACTTAAAATTTTTATTAATAAATAAATAATATATAAATAAAAATATTTATAAATTATATATTTTAAATTTTTAAATTAAAATATAATATTAAATTTATAAACTTCTTAGTTAGTTTAAATTTATGTGACTTTTTTTCTTAACTTTAGATTTAGTATGATAACATGTAATTTTTTATGCATAATATTAAATTTATAAATTTATTTTAATTTTTAATAAATAATATAAAATGAATAATTTAATAAATAAATATAAATAATACATATTTTTTATAATTATTGTAATTAATTGAGTAATAAAGTATAATTCTAAAAAAATATTTTAACACGTGTACTTAATATAATTTTTAAGATATTAATAAATATTTAGTTTAAATTAAAAATTTTAAATATAAATTATATATTTTGAAATATTTATATTAAAATAATATCTTAAAATTTAGATTAAAATATATTATTAAATTAATAAATTTATTATTTAATTAAAATTTATTTTAAATTTTTAATAGATTTAAGTCTCCTATTTCTTTTAAATAAAACTTTGTAATTACAACAGACGTGGAGCAAGTAGAGGTGCAAGAGAGGGTCAACGATGACAATTGACTGAAGGAGATACACAGCCTTTCAAACATCCCCGGAAGGGAATTACGGAAGACTTTTATTTTTATTGTTTTCGAACACGACCAAAAAAGAAAATTGTAAAAAATTATAATTACGTCTGTTTTGTAGGTTTAACTCGCATTATTTTTTATTAACATTCTCATTTAATTAGTTTTATAAAATAATTTATTATTTAAATATTATTAAATTTAATTATTTATGAATGAATTTAAATTTTTTTTTATTTAAGGGTTTCGTCGTATACATTATAAATTTTATTTATTTGGACACGAGACACAAACAAAGGGTTCGAAACCTGAATTAATACGCAAGCATACGCATTAAATCACTATAAGTTATCATCCGGGTGGTTAAAGACTTTACTTTTTGGTACATGAGAATTAAATATGTGCAGAGACATTTTGTTTTTGGGTACAAGACTTTGAAGTGGTGAAGTCCAGGAAATTCCAGCCAATTGCGATACATTCGGAACTAGTTTAAAATTAAATGACACAGGAATACGAGTTGCTCGCCTTCAAAGCAAGATTTCAAGAATCACCTAAAAAACCAAAGCAATTAGCTTTACCACTTTAAATTACATGGATGTCTCGAACCTGTCTCGAATGAAACTCCCGTTATTTACCTGTCTTTTCTTTATTCACCTTATAACAATGCATGCAGCTCTGGCGTCAGGCCAATGCCAGAGGCATCAGCAACATTTGTTGCTACGGTTAAGCAACAGTCTCATTTTCAACAGAGAGGAGTCCAAGAAACTGTCGGGGTGGAAGGAGAGCATAGATTGCTGCGAGTGGAATGGAGTAAGCTGCAACGAGGTTGGTCATGTCACTGGCCTTGACTTAAGCGACGAATCAATCTCTGGTGGAATCGAGAATGCAAGTGGCCTGTTCAGTCTTCAATATCTCCAGAGCCTAAACCTATCTTCAACACTAGCTCAATCCAACTTCAACAACTTCAACACTACTCTGCCAACCAGCTTAGGCAACCTCACAGAACTGCTTTATCTGAATTTGTCCAACGCCGGCTTTGTGGGCCAAATTCCAAATGAGATTTCAAACATGACAAAGTTGGTCAGTCTTGATTTATCTAGCCTTTACTTTCCTGGAGCTAGTTCACTGAAACTGCAGAAGCCAAATCTAGCAAAGCTAGTTCAGAATCTCACACGGTTACAGGAACTTTATCTTGATGGTGTAAATATCTCCACAGGTGGGAATAAATGGTCCCAGGCCTTATCATCGTCACTGACTAATCTGCAAGTGTTAAGCTTGTGCAATTGTTTTCTTTCAGGACCTATTCATCCTTCCTTCACAAAGCTTCAGTCTCTCTCCAAAATTCGGCTGAGCTATAACAAATTTTCAGCACCTGTCCCCGAATTCTTTGCAAATTTTTCCATGTTGAACGCCTTGCACCTCCGCTCTTGCGAATTGTATGGAACATTTCCAAAGAGTTTATTCCAGGTACCAACACTAGAGATTCTTGACTTATCGCACAATGAATTCCTTCAAGGTACTTTACCAGAATTCCATCAGATTCTCCCCCTTCAGGCGTTGGTGCTCAGTAGCACAAAATTCTCAGGGACACTACCAGAGTCCATTGGTAATCTTGGTAATTTGTCGAGAATAGAGCTTGCAGATTGCTATTTCAGCGGGCCAATTCCAAGTTCAATGACAACACTCACGCAACTTGTTTATATGGACTTCTCTGCCAATTCATTCACCGGTCCACTCCCATCTCTTCGAAATTCCAAGAAACTCACCCACCTAGATTTCTCCAACAATAAACTATCTGGTGAGATTCCATCCACTCACTTTGAAGGCCTTCTGGATCTTGTTTATGTCAACTTGAAAAATAATTCTCTTAGTGGGGGCATTCCCCCAACCCTCTTTACAATATCATCATTACAAAAGATTCTGCTTTCCTGCAACAAATTTGGCGGCCATGTTCCTGAGTTTCCAAGTGCACCTTCCTCTTCACTTGAGACGCTGGATTTGAGTAACAATAAATTAGAAGGGTCACTTCCCCAATCCATCTTCGATCTCAAAGGACTTAGTGTTCTCTCACTTTCATCCAACAAGTTTAATAGCACTGTACGACTAGATTGGTTTTCGAGGCTTAGAAATCTCACCGCGCTTGAGCTTTCGGACAGTAACTTGACAGTGGATGCAAGTCCTAGCAATTCCACTTCGTCCTCCTTTCCCAAGTTCAGCACATTAAGACTTGCCTCTTGCAATCTTAAGATATTCCCCAATTTAAGAGACCAATCAAATTTGATCCATTTAGACCTTTCAGACAACAAAATTAGCGGGGCAGTACCTCATTGGATATGGGAAGTCGGTAACGAGCTCCCACTGAACCTTAATCTTTCACGAAATCTGCTGATAGATTTAGAACAGCCCTATTTATTTCCCAGTCTTGGCGTACTAGATCTGCATGACAATCAGCTCCAAGGGAAGATGCCACCTCTTCCACCTTTTGCGACATATGTTGATTATTCGAGAAATAACTTCGCTTCTTTCATGCCAGACAACATTGGGACTAACCTGAGTTTCACAGTTTTCCTTTCTCTATCAAAGAATAACCTCAAAGGTGCTGTACCGGATTCAATATGCAACGGTTGGTTTCTGCAAGTTGTTGACTTATCTTACAACAATTTGGGTGGCACAATACCAAGCTGTTTGATTCAGATGAGCAAAGCACTCCGAGTCCTTAATCTAAGGAGTAACAACTTCACTGGCTATATTCCTGATGAATTTGAAGGTAGTTGTGACCTAAGGACGCTGGATCTGAGTGGAAATCTGCTCGGGGGAAATGTTCCCAGATCCCTGGCCCATTGTAGAATGTTAGAGTTTTTAGGCCTTGGGAAAAATCAAATCAAAGATATCTTCCCTTGTCATTTGAAAAAAATATCCAGCTTGCAAGTCCTCGTTCTGGACAACAACAGTTTTTATGGTACCATCGGATGCCCAAATATTCATGTCACTTGGCCAAGGCTTCATATTATAGACCTAGCTTCCAACAATTTCAATGGCAGCCTGCCGAAAAGTTTCTTCACTGACTTGGATGCAATGATGAGAAATGTAACAGAGGGCCTTGATCACCTCAAGTTCACCCCACTATGGCTCAGTGAACTGTACTATCAAGATTCAATGACAGTTACCAGCAAAGGCCTCAAGATGGAGCTGGTGAAGATCCCAACTGTATTCGCTTCCATCGATTTATCCTTCAATAATTTTGAAGGATCCATTCCAGAAGTTCTGGGACAACTCCAAGGGCTCTACGTTCTCAACCTGTCACACAACGCCCTCAGCGGCTCGATTCCATCATCTGTTGGCAACTTGTCGCAGCTGGAGTCCCTAGATCTCTCAGATAACAACCTGAATGGCTCAATTCCGCAGCAGCTTGCACAATTGACATTCCTGTCATTCCTGAACCTCTCTTACAATCGACTAGTTGGGCGGATACCAGAGAGTACGCAACTCCAGTCGTTCACATCGGCCTCTTTTGAAGGTAATGAAGCCTTGTGCGGCCTTCCTTTAGAAGCGAGTTGTGGAGTAGATGAACCACCAAGTCGTGAGGACATTGAATTGGATTCTGGCGAAGGGTCTGACAAGACCGTCTTTATAATTGCTGAAGTGGGATTTGTATTTGGTTTGGCAATCATCATTTGCCCAATTACTTACTGGAAAAGATACAGGATTTGGTATTGGAAGCAAATTGATTACGTTATTTTCAGGATCTTTCCTCGCGTTGGTGAAAGAAACAGGAACCCCAGAAGAGGAGCTCGCGAAAATCACGGAGGAGGGCAACGGCAAAATTGAAGAGCACGAGAGAGAAGTGCTTTCTTCCTTCCTGTCGTTATCTCTCTCAACCTTCTTTGTATTTCCCTGAATAGCCCGCCTCTGATACAAAATGTAATGTCAGAGATCAAGAACGGCTACAAATTTTACGAGAAGTTGGGGATCGAATTGCATTATAAACAAGTTAAATCACATTTATTTCTCACCAATTTTAGTACACCCAGATTAAGGTCAAATAAATCAAGATAAACAGTGGCCATACTACACCGGATAGCATTGCTAATTTGTACTTTTTTACTCTGACATTCAGGGAAAACGGACGACAAAAACCCTAAATTTCCAGTATCTCACAGCCGACATCACCCGGCGACTGTCAACCCTCTGTTCTTTTTCTTACTAATGTTTTCCGTTGCCATATGCGATCTGCGTCATAAGTAACATTCAGTTGCGTCAATGCTCCTTGCAGAGGAGAGTAGCCCAGCTACTGCGATCCGTTACTAATTGTATCGGGCGGATGTCGAGACCAAGCTGGGTTTACTTCCGAGGGAGAAAAAAACACAATTATTATACCATCTGGGGCAGCTCATTGCAAAGGGGAGTAGCCCAGGTCCGAAACCTATGGGCCCCCAACCCAACCAAAAGGAAGGAAAATAAAAGAAACGGATTTAGCTGCGGTTACTTCCAGTCCTCGCCTCTTTCCTCTTTCCTCTCTCTCTCTCTCTCTCTCTCTCTCCTTTTTATTTATTTATTTATTTATTTATTTCAGTTGAATTTGATCATCTGCCTCAGTCCTGAAATCTGAAAATAAAAAATAAAAATAAGCTCAACTTTCATTTAAGCATAGAACATTTTTCCAGAAGAAGGCTCGGCAGCAGGTGCGTGCTTCCCTCTCTATTGAGATCGTTAACTAGCTAGGTTAGAGATTTATTAGTAGCTAGTAATAATATTTTTAATCCGGAACTTGACTTAGCCATACATTAATATAATTACGAGCTTAAAGTACAACATCATAATCAGCTAAAGGGGAAGAAAGAGGGCCAGATACGGAGGAGGAAAGAAGAATAACTAGTTAGTTGTTGTCGAGAAATGTGTCGAAACATATATCTTCTTCACATTGGAAGCGAGAGTCAGGGAGGAGCTGCGAAGTCGACGGCTGCAATTCTGGCACAAAGTTGGCCTCAAAGCTTAGAGGTTGCTGGGGAAGATTAAGAGAACCAGGGAGATTAACGGATGGATCATCGTCCACAAAGTTCATTATGGTTTGGTGGAGCAATATCTGAGTCTTTAAAAATTTGACATAGTTGATGGCCTCCTCCAACATGGAGACCGTATCCATCTTAGTACCCCCAGGAACCAAGCTCTGCAAGATTTTGAACCGGTCACTGATGCGATGCCTTCTTTCTCTGGCAGCCACGCTTTGTGGGTCAGTCGATAGCTTAATCCCGCTAGTGTTGTTTCTCTTGCAGCCCTTCTTCTTCTTTTCTTTGCCATTATTGCTTGGCTTTGAAGAAGAGCTAGGGTTTGCAGTTGTAGAAAAATGGTCCATGGCGAAGATTCACTACTCCGTGAACTGAGTATAATTTAAGAACTTGGGAGGGGGGAACGGTTTTCAATTGGTATATAGCTTGTGTGTCTATATATATATATATATGTATATATATATATATAGATATAGGAGGAGGAGACATCCAATACATTATGTTTGTTCGTTTCCAATGACTAAAGGAAAATGTCGTCATGTGAGTCAGCTAATCTTTGGCGCAGGATACGGGTGTCTGCACTAGGGGGCCTAGCTAGACCAGGCAAAGATATTATTGCTTTCCATTCTTTTTATTGCCTCGTTAGCTCGAACTTTATTAGATGACAATGGGCAAATATGCCACCCCTCAGGGTCCCCATAAATAAGGAAACAATGCATTAATTAACTATAGTCGGCAGCATGAGAGAAATTTGTCTTGGCCATTCGATCAGGCTAAGGAGAGAGACGAAAAAGAAGAAGAGGGTAGGGGCGGGGTCCTGCCTCTGAAATCGAAGTGGATGTATCATAGAGGTGTGTCCAAATCCAAAGTCCAGATCGTTTGCCTGGCTTTTGATGTACGAATGGTGCCTTTTTCCGCCTAAGGTTACACACTGTTTGCTGAACGAGAAAAACTATTCATGTTCGGTTGATTAGTGCTCTTTATAGTGAAGAAAAGGTCTCGTCAGCTCTTCTTTTCAAGAGAATTCCGATGTATAATTTGTCCAACGAATCAATCGAGGTCCATCTTAAAAGTATCGTTGAGATTTTCCTTAACCAACCAGGTTTAATTTAACTGGTTACAACAGTAAATTTTTCTTGGAGAAGTTGGGGTTCAAATTCTATATATCTCTCTTAAATTCTCACAGTATATAAATTTAAATTTAGATAAACCCAGTGGGAAGCTGATCGCTCTGGCAATGATTATGAAGCCATCATGAACATGACCCCACTCCCCGCCCCCTCCCTCCACGCTCTTATTTTCATCCACGCCTTTTTCTTCGCGGCCCTGATGACTTGCAATTGCATTATCTATGGAGTCCCGAGTCCACACTATGATTTATTAGTGATCTGCTTTTTTGGGATATCATCAAGAACTAGTAATATGCAACGTTTTTGTCATATTCTATGAATTAGGAGTGTGCTAACTATAATCGGCTACCTAAACATCCAAAATGAGGCTTTAGTCTTAATTAATCTTAAACTTCCCGCATGTACAAACTAACAATCTCGAGACATTCAAGGCAAGAGATTTTCTTTCTTTTTTTTTTATCGGAATAATAAGAAGAATACTTGGTCACATGACTCGTTTGATTTTGTAATCGTCATATTATAATATTGACATTATATCCTTCAATTTGTAAATGAATTAGGAATGCTTAACTCGCATTGGTATCATTTGAACTAATAAAAAAAAAACAAAAAACAAAAAAACAAAAAACTTGATCTTATCCTTTTCATTTACCATGGATGAGATGTGAGAAAAATCAACGATCACAACTGATTTATTAGTTCCTTACGATCATCGGACAAAATTGAACTGCGAAGAATTAGACATGTAAAGCAATGATCGTGATGGAAAGGTTAACTTTGTCGATGCTACCCCATGAAGGTCGATAAACTTTTAAAAATTTCATCATTAGTTTATCTGCCAAGGCTTAAAATATGAAATTAGTTTTCGATTGACAAAAAATATAAATAAATGACTTTGGCCAAAGTCATTTGATATCAGCCAACATGCTGCACGCAACACACAAACTCAATGAATTAATTGATCATCTATCAATTGGTCATGGCTTCCTATTCAATTTTCATGGAAACAAGAAAAATCAGCAGAGTGCACACGCTGGGAGAATGTGCATGTGATGTGTCAATAGATGGACAAGAGAAAAACAGAATCACATGTGACTCCCAGCTTTCACGTTGAGGGGGTGGGTAGAACCCTAATTATGCGTACTCTTCAATTGAAGTAACCTGCTTTACGTGTCCATTCGAGATCTCTTTAGCCTTCCCTTTTGTCAACGCACATCAGTCAACACTTCCAAGCTGATGTATATGTGACACTGAGTGATCCATCATTGCTAATTTTAACATAATTAAATTGCTAAAGAGTAAAGACCGTATCAAATTACAGCTTTTGACTTGGACTGATTAACAAGAACGTATCAAAAGAAGATAAAACTATAACAAGTCTACAGTGCTGAGATGGGAGCAGGTGGCCCCTGAATATTTGACGTAAAGATTGGGACCAGGCCCCACGAGTTGGGTAGAAATGTGTGGTTACCAGTGGCACCCCCAGTAATGTGGAAACCTGGCTCAGGTTTTTCTTTTTTGATAAAATATATATATATATATATATATATATATATATAAAAAAAAAAAAAAAACAAAGATCTTCTTTCGGTGAATGCATGATGACTGTTGTTGCAGTTTTTTGAGTAACAAAAACGTTAACGAAAGAGCCCATGCCGTGCGGCCGTTGCTTTCTAATGCCCCATGGCCATATTCATTACCTAAAAAACAAAAAACAAAGAAAAGAAAGAGAAATATGTTGGCTTCTTTGTGCCGGTAATTGGATCCTGGAATTTTTTTGTTCGAGTGGGTCATGGGTTGAACTTTGCACGATCGGCTAACGCAATTTTGGGTCTGCCTTTCTCGGGCCGCGAAAATCTTCTCATTGATGGGCTTAGGCCACAATCAAACTTTTCGTTTCTTTTTTACGTTTCTGGGCAAGAGAGTCCAGGCTCATCCGTGTCTCAAATGAGCCCCGTAAAAGCCTGCAACAAAGAGGATAAGGAATTCCCATATATAAAAAAAAAAAGTAAATAAAATGTACTATTTTACCGAGAAAATATGAATTCCGCTTTTTCCAAAACTGCATTGTACATGAACGTTAATTAATGTGAAGGGATCCTGAATCACTTTCTACCATTGGAAGTCCATGACCTGTCATCATTTCTCCTCGATTACATGTATGTTTTTAGATGGGAAATGGTGGTTTTAATTTGATTTTAGAGACTTTAATTTTGCAAAATGCAATGCCTAGTAATGCGTTTTACAATCATCAGCGCTCGCCTTGGGGATAAAACTATTTTGGAAAATAATCAATTATTTGTCTATAAGAAGAAATGTTACACAAAACGACGTCGCATGAACTTCGAAAATGTCTCCATCGCCCTCCTAATAAATGCGCCCTGCTCCACGGGGTCCAGATCATCATCATATCTCGACGTGATGTTAACCGACCAACCGTTAGACTGTATATTGAAGGAAGAAAAAAAAAAAAAAAAAGGTTTAAAACCCAAGAAAAGGCTAGCGCGCAGCGATACATCAAAACCCTTGCCTACTCGGCTTGCCTTCTGGGGAGGTAGAGGGTAGCGGGTAATTCCTTTACAAACAAGATAAACCCAGAAACTAACCTATCGCAACCTCTCCAGTTCGATCCGACGATGAGTTCAACCTCCAGGAGCGAAGCAATGGATTGGGAGAAGCGGCCGCCAGGTGGCATGCTGGTCCAGAGAAGAGACGCGGATCATCAGGACAACTTTGGGCCTTTGATCAGGATCCTCCTCTCTCATGGTCCCGCACAGCACGAGGTCCACGTCCCTGCTCAATCTACTTTCGGTATTTCCTCTAATTCGCTTCCTCTTCTCTTCTGCATATCTTGATAAAATTAAAGGAAAAAAAGGGGGGGTTTAAATTTCTTGGCTCTTTATTAATCTGACTATATGTTTTATCTGACTGTTATTTTACTGCGTGATTAAATTTAGCTCTTTGAGAAATCTCGTTTCTTGTTTAGTAGTTCCCATCGTTAGCAATATCTGGTAGTTGGAGATATTTCAGTTGCGCTTTAGAAATTGATTTTTTTTTTTTCTTTTTACAACGTTATAGATTTATTTGGCTCTAGTTGGTTTAATCTCTATTACTTCGTTCATATGTTATGTAATATTGCGTCCAGACTATAACAGGATAAGCTCATGCTCAGTTGGTTTTTATCTTTTTTTTTTTTTTTTTTGTCGGAAAAAAAAAGGGGCAAGATCTACGATTTGCTACTACTGAAATGATGTTTATCATAACTTTGTTCATTTTTCTGGCCAATGGCCATTATATCAAAGTGGATATTTTCTGGTTCAGATTTTTCCTGTAACTGCTATTAGATTTTTCATTGTTGTTCTATGTGCTAGTGGTTATTTTTGGCGATTACATTGGTGTATTAGTAATACTTTATACCAAAATTGATACATGTTGACATCCAGTGTCTCTTGATGCCAGGGTATGTGAAGAAAATTCTTGAACAAAAGACAGGTTTGGAGCCTGAGTGGCAGAAAATTTTGTTTAGAGGACAAGAGAAAGAAGATGGTGAATGTTTGCATGAGGCAGGTGTGAAGGATAACTCAAAGCTTTTGGTTTTGGAGGACACTGTAAGAAAAGAGAAGAAGCTTGAGCAGATGAAGGAAGGTGAGGAGATGCCAAAAGGAGGGTCAGAGGAAAATGAGGAGATGACAAATGGCGCAAATAGTGGAAATGAGGGGCAGTCTGAGGTGGAGAACAATGAGATGGCAGAGATGTCAAAGGCATTCCAAGCTATTGCTGTTGTCCAAACTGAGGTTGATAAGATTGCAGAAAGGGTGGGTTTTCACGTATGCCATAACCTCTAACTTTGAAAGACATTATTATGTTGCATAATCAAGTAGAACACTTGTGGTTTTTCTAGGTGGCTGCTCTGGAAGCAGCTGTGAATGGTGGAACCAGGGTTGCAGAAGATGAGTTTACTGTTTCATCAGAGTTACTCATGTGGCAATTGCTGAAATTGGACACTATTGAGGCTGAGGGAGAAGCAAGGAGGCAGCGGAGGGCTGAGGTTAGTTTACTGTGCCACCAGAACTAGGTGTAGCCTTCATTCTGTTCACTACATTATCACTTTTGATGTATCTCAATCAATCCATTCGAACTAAAGTTCAATGCATGTGATGTTTCAGTAGGACCGAGGTCCTATTCTGGCTATTAGAAATATGTGGTAGCCAAATGTTGGGGTGGCTATGTGACCAAAATTCATGAAAATCCTTCTGCTAACTAGGTTTCAAGCTTTACATATTTAGATGTTGCATATTTCCTTCCATTGAACTTTTCTGCATCAATTTATTTGTCTTGAATAGGTACGCCGGGTGCAAAGCTTTCACGAGGTACTGGACAACCTAAAGATGAGAAATCCCAAACCATTTAGCAATAGTGATAATTCTGTAACAGTGACAACCAATTGGGAAACCTTTGATTCTGGCATGGGAAGCTTGACTCCTCCACCACCCACGTCACCTTCAATTAGAATGACTCAGGATTGGGAAAGGTTTGATTAATGCAAGACCTGCTTTTTTATTCAAATTTATGAAATTGACACTGTATTATAAATTATTTAATGGCAAGAAGACACTTTTATAGTGTTGTTGCCTCAATCACAGCTCAATTTCAGTCTCTGTAGAGAGCTAATTACTTGAAAAGAGCTGAACTCTGCTCCAAACTCTGTTGTTATTTCAGCACTTATGGAACCATATTTGAGTCACACTCGGTGGTTATTCTCCAACATTTTTTTGTTTGCTTTGTGTGATAACCAAAAGGACATTTCCTTATTGATTCTTTTTAATAATTAGCCCTCAGAACTTGAAGCTTGGCACTGTTTATCACCACCCTCATAGTTGTAAGCTAGAAGCCTGAAATTTCACCTTGACCTGAATGCCCATGTAACTTCGGAAAAGCTCATGGTCGTAGCTGCAAAAGCAAAGTGCAAGACAGACCATTCAGGATGTGCGCTACAGTGGTTGAACTGTTCTTATTGTTGTGGCTTTACAATGTCCTTAAAGGAGAAGAGTGTGAGAGATCTTGAAGTCCAAGGGAGCAGCAAGGTTGGCTGTGCCCACAAAGAATTAGGTGACTACCAAAAAAACATCTTGGAAGCCCAAAGGACCCAACTAAGGCATAAACCACCATGGATGCTGTGACGGGAGATCACTTCTTTACAGGTCCAACGTGGAGGATCAGTGGACTGGACATGCTTAATGTGCTGGACCAGTGCTTATGTGTCATAGTGCCACCTGGTGCAGGACCTGCAGGCTCTGCGAGGCTGTCATGCTCTTATGTTGCTGGAACCACCGGACCGACAACAATTAGAGGTTGGAATCCTTACACACATATACCTGTTTATATTGCAGGTTCAAGCATTTGCTGTAACGTTTTTGCTCTGTTCTCAGGATTTTATTGGTTCTCGTGTACCACCATGATAAGAGACTCCCATATCAGGTGTTTTCAATGAGAACGAGGCGCAGGCAGGATCCATAGGACGCTTGTCATCCAAGCTGTTTAGCTCACCATACCGTTGTCTATGAAACATCTTGCTGGTAAGTTCTCGGATTGTTGTCAGCAGTGTGTACTCGGTTAGCTGTGCTATGGCTGCCATTGTCCTAAGCATTACAAGGTGGTAGAATTTTAACTTTTAACGGGACGAAATAACTCGCAAATCTCAGCTTTGTTTAGGGCGTATCCTTGAAGACTCCTACGTGGGAGCTAGAAGGCTTAGCTGGAATGAAACGTTCAGTCATCCTTTTTTTGTCCTTTATTTCTTTTTTCGGATGAAAATTGATTCGAGACGGGAGGAAGGCGAGTTGATTTTCCGTGATAAATAAATCGTCAGATTACTGAAAGAAAACGAGTATCGGCGACCTGTTTATCAATAATTGAGACAGAGAGCCCATTACGGAAATGACCTTAGGCCGAGCTTTCAAGATTCGATTTGATCGTTTCTAGGCCTCGGGAAAGTTCAATTATGCCTCCGGCATCCAGCTCCGTATCTCGGGACACCAGCACTGGGGTGAAATCGCAAAAGAAAACAAGACCAATGCAATATCGGCAAATGCATGACACGAGTATGGTCGACTGCCACGTAGAGCTTCTTACTCGAGTATCTCGAATCTGAAATGTTACCCTTGTAGTAGACTGAAATGGATGTCCTAATTTTTCACTTGTATTCTTGAGTTGCTTTATAAAGATCTCATTACTAATAGAGAAAAACGACGTAGTAAGTAATGTGTTAGCAACAAAAAAAATATATAAATTAATTATATCTCGTTCGGTTATATAAATAAATAAAATTGTATACAGAAAAATTACTATTACACCTTTTTATTGTTATTATATTGTTTACTTCTACTAATAATTGTTTCGTCTAATGCTAATGTAAAAATCCAAACAAAGAGGCAAAGTGTTTTCAAAACTTCCCTCAAATTTCTAGGGCAAGTAATATAGCCTAATATCGAAAATCAGGCGATCAGAATTTTACTTACATCCACTGCGTTTGAGTTTATATCAAGAAATCCAAAGAGGCTACCCGAGTGTGATCTCTGTATGAAGTTTGTTTGTGTTAGACAGGGCCATTGGCTGTAATGCTTACAAATTGATGGTTACGCCTCTTGCACGGTTGACATACGGGGATGGTGCAACTTCGTCTGTATATGAAGAGGTAAGCCAACCATGCTTCGTTGGGTCATATTTTTCTCCATCTCCCCAGAGCGCGTAAGCTTCTTCTCCATGAACCGCATCATCTCCTATTGCAAGTTGCTCCTCCGGCATTCTTAATGGTATAAATAGCCTTATAAATAGAAGGATTATTGTGGTGGACACTATGTTCCATCCAGTCACAAACAAGGCTGCAACAATTTGCTTCAAAAATTGCACCCCACCTTTTCCGCCGTAAAATGCACCCCTTGTATCAATTGGCAGTATGAGACTACAAAGTACTGGCTCTGCAAAAAGTCCGGTGAGGAGTCCACCCAATAGGCCAGCCACTGCATGCGTGTGAAACACACCTAAAGTATCGTCCACCTATGCCACAACGCCCCACAATATACATGTAATAAGTTCTTTGCGTTAGACGATTATAATGGTGTTCCCTTTTTTTATTCTTGTTTTTCTTCAATCCAACGTTGAATTGATTGCAAAAGCTTAACTCATTCCTAACCCTTATAATAGATGGAATAAAAATCCCAAGAGGCCAAGACAGGATACAATGCATAACCATTTTTTTTTTTTTTTTTTTTTTGGGCAAAGTGCATTTCTCATGTGAATAGCCGCAGTTCCAGAGAATATTCTGATTTCAGGACGAGGAGAGGAATGAACTGGCGGAGGGTGTCATCTTCCGCCCGTGTAAAGGAGGAAATTTCTTTTATTCGGAAAATGATTGCTGAATTTGAAATGTCAAACCATCTTCTAAATTCTAATCCACTAACATTTAAGATAAGAGACCGTCAAAATTGATTATTCCTACAAGAATTGTCTTGGTCAATGCCCTTTTTTATTATGAGGCCGTCAAAGTTGATTATTCCAACAATTTCATACCCACGTTGAGCTAACTTTTTGGTTTTCTAGAATGTATTGCGATTCGTTGTATTTTAGGGATATCATTGCCTTATGGCTGGCCGAAAAAAAATATGTAAAAATTTTTTTATTAAAAAAGCGACTTTAGTGGCTTTAATCACAAACCATTTAGTGCAAATGACAACCTAATTTCTCGTAGGTCCTTCGTAGCAAAGTCAAAATCTTAGACTGGAATGGATTGCGAGGTGAGAGAAAGAAGTGATGCATCATTTCTTAGGTGATAATTAAACGATGATACAGTACCTTCTGCAGGAGTGCACTCTTCTTGTGAAGGACCATCATAGACGCCCATGGAATGCTACCAGAAAGTATCCCCATGATTATAGCCGCCCAAGGTTGAACTAGACCTGGCAAACGCAACTACTAATCAGTATTTCTAGTCGATCAATGCGTACCAAGATATTTTGGTCGAACAATATGATCCGCCATTTAAGTTTTAACCAAAGAATTTCAATTGTGTTTTTGGGAGGTGTAAAACGTGCATAAGACCCCCTTGATTGCCCTCTTGATTAATTGGCCAACACGAGCATTACATTCATACTCACGCGTCGTAACAAACCTGCTCCTGGAGTGATGCAAACCAGTCCCGTCATCATTCCCTGAACAGCTCCTATCACTGATGGTTTACCAAAGAACACAACGTCTAGAGACGTCCACACAAGCAGGCTTGTCGCTGCACATACGTTAGTGTTTAATACTGCAATGGAAGCATCAATATTGGCTGCATATGGTGCCCCACCGTTGAACCCCGACCAGCCCATCCATAATAGCCCGGCACCCGCTAGCATCAGCAGCACATTGTTTGGTGGAAACCTCTCTCTATCGCTCTTTATCCTTGGTCCAACCTATGACTCAATTTCAGTATATCATCCACATATAACTCGCTTGATCGAGAAGACAAAATTAACGAAACAATCAACTAGCTAGGCAAGGAATTTAGTTTAGTCATACCCAATAAGCAGCAGTCAATCCTGCTGTTCCCGAGGAAAGATGAATAACGTAGCCACCAGAATAATCAATTACACCCCACTTGTAAAGGAAACCACCACCCCAGAGACTGAAAGCACCAATTGTGTAAGAGAAGATCAACCAAAGTGGCACGAAGGCCATCCAGGCTTTGATATTCATGCGACCCAGAACAGAACCAGCAAGCAAGATCACCGTAATAGCAGCAAAAGTGAATTGGAAGTAGACAAGTGTGGCCATGGGATATTCAGGCTCGATGGTCTCAAGTCTGCCACCTTCAACTTCGTGGGTACTTGCGGGAACTCTGGCTCTGCCCAGGAGATACTTCTGGCCAAGCGCTGGTGCACCTTTGCCCCAGAAAGGGAGTAGCTTGTCGCCAAAGGCCATGCGGTAGCCGACCAGCACCCAGCAAATGAGGACAGCAGCGAAGGCGTAAAGGGCCATGAAAGCAGAATTGACTGCCCATTTCTTCTTGACGATGCTGGCATAAAGGATAACAAGCCCTGGCATGCTCTGCAGGGCAACCAGAGTCGATGCCGTCATTTGCCATGCGTTGTCTCCCTTGTTTAGCCATTCGGGTACTGCTGGCAGCACCTCCCTGTAGGCTATAGAAACATAGCCCATGGCGACAATTTATGGTTCCTAACTCTTTTAACTCTTCAGCTTAATTAGCCGATGACTAGCCGTCAATATATACCAATCTTTATGTGATCTGTGTGGGTGGGTGAAGGCAGCCTCTCACACGAATTTTCTCCGTGTGAAAATGACCTGTATGGGAGAGGCGTCAGACCTTGTCATCGAGGAATCTTCCCTTCATTTTGTTTTTTAAGCCTTTGTCTCCATTTTGGTTGGTTGGTGGGTACGGCCAACAACTCCTATTGTTTCGCGTGATGATCTCGAACGCAGGTCTTGGTCTGCGTTTGTTAGACCTTTTGTACTTCTACAGTTCCACTGCTCGGTCAATGTGCGTGACGCGTGGAATCTCTTGCGCGGAATCACCAATATACCACATTTCCATGCTCGTGGAACTTGGTTTTTTTTTTTTTTATGATTACCCATATATTTGGTTGCAAATTGATGAATTTTAATTAGTTTTTAATTGTGGAAAATATTATTAAACTTAAATGTAGGCAGATGTAGTATCTGATATATTATTGCATGTTATTATGTTACTAAACACGAATTCATCCGTCCGTTAGAAATTGCTAATTGCAATCTCTTTGTGGTCCATATTTAAGAATTATGTGTGAGACTTCGACCCACTAGCGTTATGTTCACTCTCGAGCCAAAAAAAAAAAGAAAAACGAAGGAAAAATCATTGACCAACGCGTTGGACTATTCAAAGTTAGAATTACAATGTTGAACACACCCTGGTCGGTAATCGGCAGATCGTCCGGCATTAACGTCAGTGTTTCCAAAATGATGCTCAGAATTTGGTCGATTTTTCTGTGATCCACTGCTGATTGGTCGTAGAACCAGAACCGCGCGAGTCATGAATATTTAACGAAAAGGCATTAGTTTGAGACCATGCGGAGTCATGTCGGCCACCTACGTCGCTTGATCATGATATAATTACATTAAAATAATGGTTAGCTTCTTTTTTTCTTTTTTTCTTCTTTTTTTTTTCAAATTTAATTGAGACTCAATTCAAGATCTTCGTTCGCGAAGATGACTCTAGTTTTCTCAAAGTTAAAACTCTTTATTATTATTATTATTATCTTCATTTGAAAGAAATAAGGAAATAGTTTTTTATGATGCCATCATATGTAAAACCTCGAGACGTGGTGAGATTAATAATGTTCCGAAGAATTTCAACAGCCTTTGGAGGAGGCTGCTCGAGAAAAAAGGCTTGCGTACTTTTTACCCGTCGAGTCCCTCTCTTCACATTGATAATTATCCTCCTACAGAAAAAAGAAATTAAAAATTGCTCTTTTTTCGTGAAGAGAAAAAGTCGATGGACAGAGACAATGATCCAAGTAAGAGTTACGAGTGAATTGACAGGTAACTTGTATAAAATGAAAAATTATTATTTTAAAAAAAATTATGTGTTTTTCGATTAAAAAAAGTTTAAAAGTTAAAAAATATATATTTTTAATATATGAGACCCTACGTATTAACTCACGTCACAAAAAAGAGACAATTTTGGAAAAATGACAATGGGCAATATTCAGTGAGCTTTGCCCCAAGGCATGAGAAATGAACATAACAACAATAATCAATGGCAAATTCCATTTCCTCGAACGTGTTCAGGAAAAAATTTCGATTTCCCAGAATGAGACGAAGCCCAAGAAAGGACTTCCTGTGATCTTTTCTTCTTTCTCGTTCTGATTTGGCTTCATCGTACACAAACACAAAGAATATAAAACTGAAGGGTACATGCTGAGCAGTTTCTAATGGAGGATAGGTATTGCGCCTGCCCGACTCGTCGGTCAACCGAGATGTCCTTGTCTTCTGACTGGTTTGTTACCGAGAATTCTCATTCGGGAACTCTCGCCGGTCTCGGGTCGAGATTTTCAGAGGCCAACCAGTCGGTAATTCCCAAACCGAAAAATTACAACTTTTAGAATATAAATTTTGAAGCAAAAATTTGAAAGAATTAGCCAAAAAAAAAAAAAAAAAAAATGAATGATGAAATCCATAAACAGAAGAGTAACGCCTAAATTCCTCCGCTTTCTTCAATGCCCCCGGAGGAAATTGAAATCTTAACCCTCTTGTATAATTGGCATCGGCCCTATTTGGGCTCAGGCCCAAACATCGAAATTAGAGAAACCCTAACAATACGATGACCACATCGAAGGGCTGGATCGTTTTTAAATCAATGATGGGCCATACTTTAGCCTTTTGCGGAACTGTCAACATTTCGAGTTTTCTTTGCATAAAGGCTAAACAAATTTCATGTTCGGATCTTCCTTTTTTGGTTGTTGCCTGCGCTCATATAATTATTTTAATTCTATTAAAAAAAGTTATAGCAATTATATCATCAAAAAAAAAAAAAAAAACACACTATAAATAATGCATTCATAGTAATTTCCTTATTTCTTTTCGGCACCGATATGTTTTTATTTTGCCATTATCGATATAGCGGGAGCTATAGTTTGTTAAGATTAATTTTCTCATACAAATTGTAAGACGGCTTTGCTGTAAGACTTACTTCGTTTCCACTTACTAAGCGCGTCGCGTCATCACTCACCATGTTCCTCTCCTTTTCCTTGCATGACCCAGTTCGCAGTCGCCTCTCTGTTGATATTTGTCTTGTTCTTTCCTTTTTCCTTTTGGCGTGATATTAACTCGAAGACTCGTCCGACAAGAGGGGGCAGGCAACCGAAGGAGGAGGACTATTTTAAACTCTTCTCTGAGGACGACAGGAGGTGCCCAACTAGTGACCAGCAGTTGGGGCATTTGCTCTTGAATTGGCATACCTTCATAATCTCGCTTCATCATGCTCCAATCATAACGATGCGACATCCTATTTTTTTCTTAGAAGATGCTATGACCAATTAAGTGGCTCGCAGTGACTTAGTTTTTGGATAAATTTAATTTACTTTATCATTTTGTGACTGTTGAATATCGCATAATACGATGAGTGGTGCAATCTGTTTAAGATAATGCACGTATATTTAGTAGTTACTAGCACAAAGTAATTCTGCTTTATCAAAAATCCCCTTTATCATGGAATTTCCCAAGAAGAATAACTTGGAATGAGATCCCTATCCCCCGCCCTCCGAAAAAATGAAATGAAACGATGGTCTAGGGAGCAAAAAAAAAAAAAAAAAAAAAAACTGTAAAATGCCCGAGAGTCGTAATGAATCTTTGTGTATTTGAAAATTAAAGCTGGTTTTTCTCTATGAAAAAAAAAAGAGTTAAAATTAATTTTCATATAATATTTTGTTATTAGATGAGGCTGGGTGCGAAAAGGACAATAATTTAATTCACTGTCCCTGATGCCAACGGGGCCAGATGCTTATCAGCGATGCCATGATTTACTCCGAACGAACCGCGTTTCTATGCAAATACTGGCTGCTCGCTGTCGGTGATCAAATGTGAGTTAAAAGAAGGAAGTTAAGAGAACAAGCAAATCCCACACGAAATAGAAGTAGAAGAGCAAGTGACAAAATCCCGTGACGGAATATTTTAAGGTTTTGAATGAGAAGCAGAATTTAAATGTTGTTTGCTCCTAAAATTGCTCTCCGTCGTCGGGAGAGCAAGCCCTAATCACACAATTCGCTTGCTGTGCAAATATCAACGGTACCATATCTCTTCCGCATCGCAGATACCAACACTTTCTCCATACCATATCCCAGTTGGCTTTATCTAAAACCAGTTGTCCCGGGCATTATTGGCTCCATTCCAGCGAATTTTCACTTTTTAAATCTCTCTCTGTCACTCATCTTCCGAAGGCCAAAAGGACACACGCCACATTCTCTTTTACGATATATCGCAGCCTACAAGTTACCTTGGTTGAAGCCAGCAATTTAGTTTTTCTTGTAGTTTAGAATCAGTAGATGGAAGCGTCGCTGATGAACAATGCCGTGGCGAATACCAGCAGTGTACTTCCAGCAGCTTCATTGGCACCTGATTATTCCCCAGGAAAGGAGCTTTCGTTCTCTGATGACAGCAACTTTGCTGTCCACGGCGAGATTATGATGCTGATTCTAGTCCTGCTGCTGGTTTTCTTTTTTCTGTTCATTATATATTTTCTCTGCCTAAAGCGGCTAAGTGATGACCACTAGCCGGGGATATTGGAGCTCGTGTCTCCGAGTAATTGTTCACATACCATGGTTAAGGATCAGATTACACACGGGTCGAATCGGTCGAGCCATTATGAAGAATGCAGGAGAGTCCAGCGACTGGTATGGCAATAGCCAATCGTTGCAACATGGACGGCGCTTAACTTGTGCTTGCCTTCCCTAGTATATCAACGCGAATTCTTAGTTTCTTTAAATGGGTCTGAGTATATGATCACCCTTATTTGATTCCGAGTCCTGCTATATCAGGACGAAAAATTTGGATTTGGAGGGTTCATTGAAGAACTACTTGTACTATCCTTCTTCGGAAAAAAATGTTAGCGTGACTTCTTTTATTTTACCCTCTATTATCGAGCTGTTTCCTGTGCTTTATTCATCGTTGCGAAAAGCAATTTTGTCAGTGACATGTCACTGTTGGGCTTGAAATTGGAACTTTTCCATAAGCTAAAGCTTCATTAGATTATCTATATTTCAATGTCTTGCAATAAGAATTTTAACTTCAATTTTGATGCTTAAACAGGGCTTGCACGCCATCACTCAGTCGTAAGCCCATAGCTCAAATATTTAATATCTCTGGCTCGTAAATAAGACTAACTTATCACATTTGGTTGGTCATGTAGACATGTAATATGTCTTTAATTAGTAAGTGTAATATCACCACGTAAGTAGTCCGGTAGAAGATACAGTTGTTAGCCTCTTAATGCCAACGGTACAAGATCAAATCCTAATAGCAAAGAATCAAAGGGGAAATGTGTTTTGGGTATTATATTATTTTAAAAAAATAAATTAAAAAAAAAGGAAAGAAAAAAAGAAGAAGAAGAAAGCGCACAAAATCAGCCATCAAATATCAATCATATCCTTTAGGTACATTTAAAATTCCTATCAATGTTTTCCAGACAGGTCTTAGTTACAGTCCCCTGTCGTATCAGGGCTCCGTTACATGGCCAATAACATGATTTATGGAACGTGGACATCGGAACAGGCCTTGACATCATAAGACAGAGTAAAGGCAAAAGGCTTTACGCAAATGACTGGCCCATGCAGGTCTCGAACCTGCGACCTTCGCGTTATTAGCACGACGCTCTAACCAACTGAGCTAATAGGCCGTTGATGTAAGACTTTATTTTTAATATTAACATTGAAGATCAAGCCAATCGAATCACATTTAGCCCGGTTGAGCAAAAGATGGAAAAAGAGACAGAAAAAGGGAAAAAAAAAAAAAAAGAAGAGTGCTGATTTGCAATGTTTTCGCCTTGGAGTTTCCCCGGGAGATTAACGTTCCCTTTGGCCATCTTTGTGAAAATTTATATCCCGTCATTTGTAGCCACAATCACGCTCCAAATGTCCTATACGCTGGACCTCTCTCTCTTGTCATTTATCTTTTATCTATGCGTGCATGTGCACTTTTGCACAGCAGTTCCTTGACTCACTATTTTATTTTACGTTTAATTTATCCTATTTCCTTCTAAATTTCACGCAAATAATTATATATAGCTTTTTAATCTTCAATGCCTAGAGTAGATTTTTTAATATTCCACAAAAATTGTCGTTACACCTGTATTTTTACCAAATATACTTAAAAAATTTAACTTTACACTTATTATTACACCTATAAAAAAAACGCTTCGTAATTCTTACTCTTTAGGCCTCGGCTATTTTGGAGTTCTGCATGCGGCATGCCGCAATGAAGTGAAAGACCCACACCCACTTAGAAGGGTTTTTACGCCTCCTCAAGAGCATAATTGACGTTAAAAAAAAAAAAAAAAAAGGGCCCTTGCTGGCACAGCCTCTTCAACTTTAACACACACGATTATAGCTCAGATATGGACTAAGGAGGACAATAGAATCTTAAACCTCGTTGGACCCTCGGTAGGGGCCGCTGCTTTCGGGCTTGGGCCCACGACGCCACGTAAGTTAGGGCAATACCGTGTCGCCCCTCTATCCCACAGATGACACGGTGTTAAAGACAGGTAAGCCTAGCGGAGCGGCTCTCTCCTCTTCCGACCGACGAATGACGATGTTATTGTCACGACTCACGAGGCAAACAAAGACAAGCGAGCGCACGCATTTTAGATTTGTTTACCTTAAATGACAGACAAGAGCGTGCCTAAGCGTCGCATAGATTGCTAGAATGAAGGAAATTTGTATCAGCAACACACCATTAAAAGAGTATTTTAAAAAACAAAGGACAAAAGGAAAAAAAAAAAAGAAAAAAAGAAAAGGCCGAAGAACATAACATAATCAACAGCCTAGGAGAGAGAGAGGGGGGGAGAGAGAGAGAGTGAGTTGTACATAACACATAAGTATTGGAGGGAAATGGAAAAAGAGAGATTGGAAGGGAGTGGCCGTTTTAACGGCCAGCTCCACCTTAGCAATCTGGCTGGCCATCAACGCGATCAAGTCACATTTGCCTTCCAGAGCAGGCCAGCCCACCACCCAACCCCTTTCCTTTTCCACTTTCTCGGGAAAATCTAAAAATCCTAGAGAATTTCACTTTGGCCTGCATTTACCATCGTATTTCGCCTTCCCCCTTTTTTTACGGTGGTTTTTGCAGGCTATAAGGTAACTTTTAAGAAATTCAAGCGTTTTTTTACCCAGAGATTTCAGCTATCAATATTTGGACAATTGGACCGTTAAATTACACGCGCAAAATATGCAGCACAATATATTCACGACAATGCGAATCTTGAAATTCATGGAAGGGTGCAAAGGCAGCCAGGTCTATGCCCTTAATACCAACGGCACCACCACGGGCGACGCCGGCGGCGGAGGTGGCTGCGGCAGCATCGGAGAAAAGTTTCTGCAACACCTCCAAGATCTCAGAGTCAATTCGGCTCGAGCCAAATCGGGCCGAAACTACCAACCGCCACCTAACCAAACCGCAACAATTGCAGCGGTTGAAAATCTACTTCCTTACGGCCTTCCCGCGGCCGATCTCCTCGAGCCACACATCGAGCCCTGTCTCAGGTCCGTCGATTTCGTTGAAACTCTAGCTGGTTTGTATCGTAAAATTGAAAATTGTCCGCAATTTGAGAAATCCAGGGTGTATTTAGAGCAATGCGCTGTATATCGGGGCTTGTTGGATCTAAAACTTTTCCGGAGGAGCCTCCGGTCGGCAAGACAGCACGCAGCGGACGTGCACACGAAAATCGTGCTGGCATCGTGGCTGCGGTTCGAGAGGAGAGAGGATGAACTTATTGGCACATCAGCCATGGACTGCCGTGGAAGAAATCTAGAATGTCCTAGGGCCTGTTTGGTATCCGGTTATGACCCTGAATCCGTAAATGATCCTTGCGCATGTTCATGGTCTCCTAGAGGGGAACTCCATGATGATATATCAATGGAGGAAAAGGAATGCTCAACATCGGATGAAGAGGGTGATATGTCATTTTGTATTGGTGAGGATGAGATTAGGTGTGTGCGGTCCAAAATGGCGTCGCTTTCCAGACCTTTTAAAGCAATGCTGTATGGTAGTTTCAGGGAATCACGTAGAGAGAAGATTAATTTCACGCAGAATGGGATATCTGCAGAGGGAATGAGAGCTGCAGAGATTTTTAGCAGGACAAAAAAAATAGGTTCTTTTGATCTACCAGCTGTGTTAGAGCTTCTTTCTTTGGCAAACAGGTATTGTTGTGAGGAGCTGAAATCGGCTTGTGATTTTCATTTAGCATCTTTTGTTCGTGATATGGAAGATGCAGTAGTGTTAGTCGAGTATGGATTGGAAGAGAATGCATATCTCTTAGTGGCTGCTTGTTTACAGGTGTTTTTGCGAGAGCTTCCTAGTTCAATGCACAGTCCTTGCGTGTTGAAATTGTTTTGTAGCTTGGAAGGTAAGGAGAGGTTGGCTCAGGTTGGGCATGCTTCATTTTTGTTGTATTATTTTTTGAGCCAGATTGCCATGGAGGAGGACATGAAATCCAACACTACAGTAATGCTTTTGGAGAGACTGGTGGAGTGTGCAACTGAAAATTGGCAGAAGCAGCTTGCTTATCACCAGATTGGTGTTGCGATGCTTGAGAGGAAGGAGTATAAAGATTCCCAGAATTTTTTTGAGGCTGCAGTTGAAGCAGGCCATATTTATTCCTCAGCTGGCGTTGCAAGGTCTAAGTACAAGCGTGGACATAAGTATTCAGCATTCAAAATGATGAACACACTGATTTCTGATTATACACCAGTTGGGTGGATGTACCAGGAGAGGTCATTGTATTGTGTTGGAAATGAGAAAACAATGGATCTGAATACAGCAACTGAATTGGATCCAACTCTATCATTTCCATACAAGTGCAGGGCTGTTTTGTTGGTGGAGGAGAACAAATTTGGAGCAGCAGTTTCAGAACTCAATAAAATAATTGGTTTCAAGGTCTCTCCTGACAGCCTTGAACTACGGGTTTGGATTTTCATTGTTTTGGAGGATTATGAAGGAGCTCTCAGGGATGTCCAAGCGCTCTTGACTCTGGATCCACACTACAAGATGTTCCATGGGAAAATGCATGGTGACCACTTAGTGGAACTCCTTCGTCCTCTTGCTCAGCAGTGGAGTCAGGCTGACTGCTGGATGCAACTGTATGATAGATGGTCCTGTGTTGATGATATAGGCTGTCTAGCTGTTGTACACCATATGTTGGCAAACGACCCCGGGAAGAGTCTTCTACATTTTCGACAATCTCTCCTCCTGTTACGGTATGCAAGCACTCTGGCTTGGCTGCTTCTGCAAATTATGTTACTTTCTGGCCATTTTGTAAGCTCAAATGAGATCAATCCTATTTGAAGCTTGATGAATAGCTTTAATGCCTGCATAATTTTTGGCTTCAAGTTTATATAAATGTGCTAATGAAGGAACCTTAATGGCTTATTTTTGAAGATAAAAAAAATAATTGATACATTATGATTGAAATTTTCGACCCTAATGTGAAGATGGTGGGGCATCTATGCCCATTGGATCTACCTACATGTAATGCAGGGAACCATGACATCAGAGCACCAAACCTAATCCGTGTCTGACTTGATTCCTCTTTTCTTCTTATTCCTTGCTAGGCTGGATGGGAAGACGATCTGTTTTTTATGATTATATTCAGCACGTAAATTGTGCATACAAAAGAATAAGCTATTGGAGAGGATTTGACCCATACAAAGTAAGTAGGGTGCTCAAAATAGAGGAGTGCAACTAAACTGCTGCATAATTAAAGGCTCCTACTAATGTATTGGTAAGTTTACAAAAGTTTAGTTAGGCTTCTACAAAAAGCACAAATGAGAGTTCTTTGGTGATGCAGTTGGATGTCTTTGAAACCAGAATAGAGATAGGAGCAAAGGCAACAATCTGGAAATATGAGAAATGGCTGGATAAGAATGAATAGATTCAAAGGAATCCAATTGGTTTATAGCATTGGGCTGTATGAAAGGTTGTTGTAATTGAAACTATTTTCATAGCAGGCAACAACTGATAGAAATCTTAATTGTTATTCAAGAAGTTTAGGGCTGAATTTATCAGTAAGGATCTCATATTTATGCTGCTATGTTTGAGTTTTTGATTCAGCATCATTGTCTTCTAGAATTTTATGCTCTCTAGAGGTTTTCTGCTTGTTTTATGGGTTTCTTGATTTTTTTTTTTTTGTTTGTTACCCGTACCATTTTTCATTAAACTTTCCAAGCGGAAATGAGGAAGAAGAGAAGCTTTTATATATGGATATCAAGAGTTTTTAATTATGTGAATTAGCAGTCTCGGAACACACCAGAATATTTTATTGACCTAATCTTTTTTCTTTCTTATTGCATGATCTGTGGTAATCAACTTCTTTATTACAATGAATTCCTCTTGCTTCTCAATTTTGCAGGTTGAATTGTCAAAAAGCTGCAATGCGCAGTCTGCGATTGGCTAGGAATTATTCTACTTCTGAGCACGAAAGACTTGTCTACGAAGGATGGATCTTATATGACACTGGCCATCGTGAAGAAGCACTGGCTAAGGCTGAGGAGTCCCTCGCAATTCTGAGATCATTTGAAGCCTTTTTCCTTAAAGCTTATGTTTTAGCAGAATCAAGCATTGAACCCCAATCCTCGATGTATGTTATTGAGCTTTTAGAGGAAGCTCTTAGATGCCCTTCAGATGGCCTACGGAAAGGACAGGTGAGTTTCACCTTGGAAGAAATCCTGTTATTTTGAATGCATCTCAATATTCTGAAGTTAACTTTGTCATGCTGCAGGCATTGAATAATCTAGGGAGTGTATATGTTGATTGTGACAAGCTTGATCTTGCTGCCGACTGCTATATGAATGCTCTGAATATTAAGCATACAAGAGCACACCAAGGTCTGGCACGTGTTTATCATTCCAAAAACCAACGCAAAGCTGCATATGATGAGATGACAAAACTGATAGAGAAAGCCAGGAATAATGCTTCAGCTTATGAGAAGCGGTCTGAGTATTGTGACCGCGACATGGCAAAGAGTGATCTTCGCATCGTAACACAGCTAGACCCCCTGAGGACCTACCCATACAGATACAGAGCAGCAGGTCAGATTTATCATCTTCAGCTTCATGAAACTGTTTTGCTTAGTGTTTCAGAAATCTACTAAGATGTCTGATGCTCAAAGTAATCTTAACATAAATTGTTCCAAAATTTCACTTTTCTATTTTCTCAGTCTTTCTTTTGGTACCTTAAAAGTAAACATGCCATGAACATGGGCTGTTTTTCAGAATTTTACTTTTTCCTTTTTATCTAGGAGCCTTCTGATCTCTGATTAGTGAATATATTCCTGGAAGAAAGTCCTTTTAGGCATGCCATGCAAGTTTTTATTTATTAATTTTTTGCTAAAGGTTGTCTAGATATGCATGCTGCTTAGCAGAGTGATGTTAATAGTTGTACGGTTGGCTCAAGTTTGACATCCGCCAGTTTGGGAATCAAGCGGAGCTGGGACAGGGTGACCGAACACATGTTCTGTTTAATTGCTGTAGCCTGTAGGGATATGTTGAGTCTGCTTTACTTCAGTGAGCAAATTCCTTTGGACCCTATTCTTGTCCTCTTCCTTTGAAAATGGCTTGATGTTGTTGCTTTCAAATTTAAGTCTTGGGTTTATGATTTAATTCCACATGGTTTAACTGCTCTGTAAGTATACCTGTAAGCTTTGTTGGATGCCTGTGTATAAAGCTTGCACTGCTAAGAGCCGTATTCTTCCCTTTCAGTTCTAATGGATGACCACAGAGAAGCCCAAGCCATAGCAGAGCTTACGAGGGCCATAGCTTTCAAGCCAGACTTGCAGCTTCTGCATCTTCGAGCAGCATTTTATGACTCAGTGGGTGATAAAATTTCCACCCTTCGAGACTGCGAAGCAGCACTCTGTCTCGATCCTTCTCACGGGGACACCATTGAGCTCATTAAGAAAGCACGCGAGTCAATGACGAACAGAAGTGAGGACAAGAGATCCGTACTTTTGTGGTCTTGATCAAGAAGGCCACCCGCTGATCGTTGCCACCCCACTTATCGTTTCATGGGATGAGAATGGCGAGTGCTCATCAGGGCGGCAGAGTATTTTCAGGATTTTCACTCTTGAAGCTAAACACGGATGGTCGATGTCCTCCAACAGAAAAGGATTTTCGCCAGCAAAAATAAGTTGATTCTTCGAAATGAACTGTAAAGTAGCGTGCCGGATGGCAAATATGGGTATTCTGCTTGGGAGTTGGAGCAGTGGATGATACGAGCGATGTACACTGCTTCTGCTGCTACAGACAGAACATTCCCACGCAAGGGAAAGATATGGGGAAAGTAACATATGCTCAAAAAGGATGTAATGGCAGCAGTGAATATTCCCTTTTCGGAGTTTTACAGATGAATTGTTTTTGGCGTTATTCTGATGTATTGTTCTCTTTATTTAAAAGCTTCACACTATTCCCATTTGCGACAATTGCTCCAGGAAGAGACTTCAATGATTCCCAGCCCTCCCTTCATAATTAAGGACATGTACTTTCCTTGACATTCTCTATGAATAATAATTAAAATATAAATGTTTTTCCCACAGCATGGTCTACTACATTCTAAAATTCATTAATTGGGTCAAGCCGCACGTGCACACGTCGCGAACATATGCCAGTGGGCCGCGGAGGAGTTGAAATTGGTTATGGGCTGGGCAACTTCTTAGTTCTAAGGCCCAGGAAAGCCCAATCCGTTGGTTTCGCTTTCACGCACCGAGGAAGCGTCCCGCTTCTTCTGAGCATTTCGAAATCCGATTGCTGTTAACTCGTTGAAAAATAAAGTGACAGAAATATGAAAAAAGGAGCTTTACAACGTTAAATTAAATCCACCGAGCATCGGTGTCTCTCTTGCTCTCTTCTTTTTGCTTCGCTCGAGCAGCTAACAAAAATAGCTTAACAGAGAGAGAGAGAGAGAGAGAGTCTTGGGGTTTAGGATTATTCTCTGCTTCTCTCAGTATTAGATTGTTCCTATAACGAGGTATGTACTTCGGTCTACATCTCCATCCCTGTGCTTCGATTTTGTTTTAGTCAATTAGATCTGTTGTTTTTGTCGTGTTTGGCGAGTTGGGGTTTCGCGTGAGGTGTTAATTCGTGAAATTTAAGGCTTCGTTTGTGGTCCTTGTCAGTCATGATCTTGTTTGTGCTTCTTGTCTTTCTCCCTCACTTGTTTGGCCTTTCGTTTCTGCATTTCTAGTGTCCGCTCGCTGGTTTATTTCTCTCTTTTCTGCTTTTTTTTATATATATTTTTTATTTTTCTGTCTTGGTTGTCAACCCTTTTTCAACTATTATAGTACCTGATGTTTCGTTTGATTGCTGAGGGGAATTTAAATTAATTGAAATAATAATCTGGACTTTCAGCTAACTAAGAGGCTGATGTCCTTAGGAAATACAGTTACTTGGTGCATCTTAGTTTTCTACGGTTAGTTAACTTTGATTTCCAGGAAGTAGAAAGGTTGTAAAACACCTCTTAAAAGAACGACCTCGGTTCAATTTATATTGTTCTCACAATCTTTTCTCGAGCCCAATGGAGTAGGAAGAATTGCTAACGGAGTAATAGTCTGCTTGAACATAATGGGTCCTATTACATCTTTTTTTTTTTTTTCCTTTTTTTGGATTGAGGATAATTTTATTTGCTTTGATTGCAAAACTTTGTTTGTCGGTATATCTGGGTCTTCCCCCATTCTTCTGTAGTTTCTTTCATTCCTTATGGTCTCATTTGATTATTATCGGCTATTGGAATTTTATGTCCTGTTTTGCCATTTTAATTTGTAGAAATATATATCTTGTGTTTTCAATCTCAGACTGTAAAGAAATGGCTTTGGAGATCACTCAGTTTCTCTTGTCTGCACAATCAGCAGACACAAAAGTCCGCACTGAGGCAGAGGTTACCCTTAGGCAGTTCCAAGAGCAGAACTTGCCACTTTTTCTTCTGTCCTTATCAGTTGAGCTTGCAAACAGTGCAAAGCCTAATGAATCACGCTGTTTAGCTGGTATTGTCCTTAAGAACTCTTTAGATGCCAAAGATTCTATCAGAAAAGAACACCTGGTTCGACAATGGCTGGCAATTGAAATTTCTATTAAGTTACAGATCAAAGACCTGCTCTTAAGGACCCTTGGCTCAACTGTGCCAGAGGCAAGGCACACTTCTGCACAAGTAATTGCCAAGGTTGCTTCTATTGAGATTCCTCGAAAGCAATGGCCTGAGCTAATTGGCTCGTTGCTTAACAATATGACCCAGCATGATGGTCTGCCAGCACTGAAGCAGGCGACCCTTGAAACTCTGGGCTATGTTTGTGAGGAAATATCACATCACGATCTTGAGCAAGATGAAGTTAATTTAGTTCTTACAGCTGTTGTCCAAGGCATGAGCCATGCTGAACACAGTTCTGAAGTCCGCCTCGCAGCAACAAGGGCTTTATATAATGCCTTGGCTTTTGCAGAGACCAACTTTGATAATGAAATGGAGCGGAACTATATCATGAAGGTCATTTGTGAGACAGCCTTGTCTAAAGAGATGGAGATCAGGCGGGCTGCCTTTGAGTGCCTTGTTTCGATAGCATCACTATATTATGAAGTGCTTGAACCCTACATGCAGACACTCTTTCAGCTTACATCAAATGCTGTAAAAGGAGATGAAGAGACAGTTGCTCTCCAAGCAATTGAATTCTGGAGCTCAATCTGTGATGAAGAGATAGAACTTCAAGAATATGGAAGTTCGGATAGTGAGGATTCTGGGCCAGCTTATTTCCACTTTATAGAGAAGGCCCTCACATCTCTGGTTCCTATGTTGTTGGAAACTTTACTGAAGCAAGAATTGGATCAAGATCAGGATGATGGCCTCTGGAACATATCTATGGCAGGTGGGACATGTCTTGGCCTTGTTGCTAGAGCTGTTGGAAATCCTGTTGTGGACCTTGTAATACCTTTTGTGGAGACTAACATCGGGAAGCCAGATTGGCGTTGTCGTGAGGCAGCTACGTTTGCATTTTGCTCGATTCTTGAAGGCCCAAGTATGGAAAAGCTAAATCCACTTGTCCCTACCGCCTTGGATTTTCTGCTTAATGCAATGAGAGATGAGAACAACCATGTCAAGGACACAACTGCTTGGACTCTCAGTCGTATATTTGAGCTGTTGCACAGTCCTGCTGGTGGATTTTCTGTTATATCTGCTGAGAACCTCCACAGGATCGTGGCAGTCTTGCTACAGAGTATTAATGATGCTCCAAATGTAGCTGAGAAGGTTTGTGGGGCAATTTATTATCTTGCCCAAGGATATGAAAATGATGGAATAAGCTTTTCCCCCCTTACTCCATTTCTCACCAGTATCATTTCTCAACTTCTTCAAGCTACTGAGCGTAGAGATGGGGCTGACTCAAAGCTCAGGTCTTCTGCATATGAAACCTTGAATGAGATTATCAGGTCTTCTAGTATTCTAGAAACATCCCAGATCATTGTAGAGTTGCTTTCAGTCATTATGAATAAGTTGAGTCAGGCTTTAGAGCTTCAGATTGTATCATTGGATGACAGGGAGAAGCAAGGCAACTTGCAAGCTTCCCTTTGTGGTGTTCTCCAGGTTATTATCCAGAAACTCTGCAGCAATGATGAGACCAAGCCCATCATCCTCCGGGCTGTAGATCCAATTATGATGCTTTTCCTTAGGGTGCTGGCTTGCCGCAGCTCCACAGAGAATGAGGAGGCAATGCTGGCAATTGGTTCATTGGCTTATGCCTCTGGGCCTGAATTTGTTAAATACATGCCTGAGTTGTACAAATATCTAGAGATGGGATTACAGAATTTTGAGGAGTATCAGGTTTGTGCAATCACTGTTGGGGTTGTTGGTGACATTTGTCGTGCCATCGATTCCAGAATTTTGCCATATTGTGATGGCATCATGAGCCACCTCATCAGTGAACTCCAAAGTGCTGAACTCCACCGTTCTGTTAAGCCTCCCATATTTTCATGCTTTGGGGACATTGCTCTTGCTGTTGGGGAGCAGTTCTTAAAGTATATTGAACCTACAATTGCAATGATGCAGAGTGCTGCTCAGATCTGTGTCCAGATAGATAACAATGATGAAGAGCTGATGGAGTACGGAAATCAGTTGAAGCGTAGCATCTTTGAAGCTTATTCTGGTATTCTTCAGGGGTTCAAAGATTCCAAGCCCGAGGTAATGCAGCCGCATGGTGGGCATCTTTTGCAATTTATAGAGCTGGTATTCAGGGACGGTGAAAGGTACTTTCCCCTTTTCTCATTCCCGTTACTCTGGTTCACTTGTGTTGATCTCAATTTTATTCTTTACAAAGTACCGGGACCAATGCATTTCAGGGACGAGACTGTGACTAAAGCTGCAGTAGCAGTGATGGGTGATCTGGCAGACGCACTTGGTTCAAAGACAAAGATTTTGTTTAAAGACAACGCGTTCTGTGTTGAATTTCTGGGTGAGTGTCTTCAATCTGATGACGAGCAGCTCAAGGAGACTGCAAATTGGACTAAGGTCGTGATTGCTCGCGTTATGGTTTCATGAGTTGGCCGTTAGATTTTCATGTAACATGCCTTTTTTATGGTCACGTTGTCTTCATTTGTTTAAAAGCGTCTATGTCAACCAACACATCCCTCCCTCCTAGAAATAGTGGTCATGAATCCATACCTTCTGTCATTTTTGTTTGACCAGCTGACCGTGTAGAATGTTGACCAGTGACAGTATTTTTGAGGACTGTTTAGTTTAATCCATCCACTGATCAGTGGTTGGTCAAGTCATTTGGATTCTCCATTCCTTTTCAGTTTAGAGCTTCTAAGTTGTTCCAAGCTCTTGATGAATTTCATATTCAACTGTTCGCACTGTCTGAAAGTCTAACGAGTAAGATTTCAAGTTGATAAATTGTTTGGGTCAAACTCTTTTTTCGGTACATTAGTCAGCTTTCCTATCTGAACCTTTTTTCCCATTTTTAAGAGTTCAATGGACCTTACAAACTGTACTTAAAGGAATGTTTGGATTGAGTAAAGATACGAACAAGAAATTTTGACCCATAGCCTACACCCTTGTAATTTCCTACCATGCAACGACTCACGGGTGCCCTAAACTTCTAGATGAAGTAATAACTCACTTTTTAAGGAATGCTTGGATTGAGCAAATATGCGAACTAGAAATTTTGACCCATAGCCTACACCCTTCTACTTTACTACCATGCAAAGACTCACGGGTGCCTTAAACTTCTAGATAAAGTAATGACTTTTCGAAGTAACTTAAGGAAAACTCAAAACTGAAACCGGCTGATGGTTGTGCTAAGTCGTTTTAGATTATGTCAGACATAGACAAAGCTATAAATTTTAATTTGCTTGATCCGGAAGAGAAGCGAGGACTTTTTTTTGTTCATGAGGTGAAGACTTTCGTTGAGACTTTCTGGGAATTAGTCTAAAAAAGGCAGATCTTGTTGCATGAACGCGAGACGGGTGAAGAAAGTCAGAGTTAATATTTTATGCCTCAAATTATTTTGGATCCATCACTATTATGCACGACTAGTCAGACCACAATAGGTAAAACTTAATAAATGGTAACTGGATCTTAATTTGAAAAAGAGAAAAAAAAAAAAAAAGAAAAATAAATAACAAGGGCATGAATCTCAGTACTGACCGCATTCATAGAATTTGCAGACTTGGCACCAACGGAAGATGACCGATACGATGTTGTAACCCCGTCGGCAGAAATCGCTTCCATCAATGCTGAGTTCACTTCACTTGCACGTCGAGAGCCAATGGAGGCCCAATCATAAGTCGCAGGAAGCTTGTCATCCCCATTGAGATACCGTGTAACCTGTTTCATGGATGGCCTAGTGTCTGGATTCTGATGGGAACAAAAAAGGCCCAGCTCCAAAACAAACTTCATCTCTTCAACCACAAATCTTGAACTCGACTTTGCATCAGGGGCATCAAGAATTCTGCCCTTTTGTTGGCACTCCATCACCCAATCCACCAATATGAAGTTAGACAAGTCAATAGGTCTCCTTCCGGAAGCCACTTCGAGAATCCCATATGCAAACGCATCTGAGCACGTAGAAGCCTTTTTTATGCGCACCATTTCAGGTGCAATATACCCGATTGTGCCAACAATGTTGGTGGTCTGTAAAATTGTGCCATGACATACAGTCTGGCAAGGCCAAAGTCCCCTAGCCGCCCATTCATTTGAGCATCTATCAGGACATTGCTAGATTTAATATCTCTATGTATTACCACTTGCTCCCAGCGCAATACAAAGTCGCCTTTGGGATTAAAAAGGAGAGAGTCGAGGCTTCCATTTGGAATATAATCGTAGACTAGAATGGCATCATTTTTTTTCTTACACCAACCACGGGGATTCACCAAGTGCTTATTCCTTAATCGCCCAAGGCTTTCAACCTCTGCTGCAAATTCCCTCAATCCTTGAACAGAATTACGATTTATCCTCTTAACAGCAACCCCATTTCCTGTGGTAGGCAACACAGCTTTATACACTGCGCCAAACCCACCAACTCCAATTATCTCACTATCTTTAAAACCATTAGTTGCAGCATTCAAGTCGCGATAGCTAAACCCGTGTGGACAATCCAGTTCCCAATCTTCAAGGTGCTCCAAATTTGCAAACTTTCTGTGAACCATCAGAGAGCAATGTCCCAATCGGAACGGCAGCCACTCAACATAAGGCAGCAATAAGAGCAATGATTGACGGCTGGAAAGAAGAGGTTATTTTTTCAGATGGTGGTAAAGGCAGCTGGGAGAGATTGAGAGGAGGGGCCACCCCTTTCATAGAGAAACTCCAGCCCGAAATGTAATGAGAGCTTTACTTTTTACCCGTGGACGCTGAAAAACCAACATACAAAACCTCTTCGATAACAGAGGTCAGATTAAGGGGATAGGAAATGAGTGGCTTTTTCGGTTTCTCTAGCCGCACGGGGCAGATTGTTACATTCATCACTTGATTTGCACCATCATACTCAATCCAAGCTCGAATTGGCTTGCCACTGTCCAACTCTACATCTTCTTGTCGGATGTCGTCCTCAAAATAAGAAGCCATGTCTGCTACATACGAGACCATGCTGTTAAATATCGATTCCAATATGGTTTCCTCTCGTGTCTGAAACATCGTTGAACCCATCAACGGTGTCGAATTCAACAGCTAAAATGTGGTTTGGGCGCTGGCCATTTGTTGAATTGTTGAAAATTCCGAGGAAATGATCTGCCGCAGCCCCAGGAAAGCCCTTAGATGGAGACAACGCGAAGGCAAAGCCATATCCTCCTTCGCCTGTGGGAGGAGGGACTACTACAAAGACGAAGGACGTGCTAAATGAAGAAGCATTTGGATATGTAGGCGAAGCTTCATTGATCATTTGTACCGTGGATTGGATTAGAAAGCATGGCCGATGGCACTTTCTGTTCTGTTGGTGAGCCTGAGTAGACCACTGGGCTTGACAATGGAAACTTGCTCAAGGGTGAGTTCTCTTTCGCGCCCATTGAATCCATTGAAGATTGACTCTTCTGTCTGAACCTGAGCACGAACACAAAAGGCCAAAACGAGCAAAGCTAAAGAAATTGTGGAGGCTAAGGAAATGGAAAAACAAATGGCTTAAAACGAATGGTGGGTGCATCCCGCTAAGAACGAATAATTGGCAAAAATGGCAAAGACAGGAAATTTCGAAGTCAAGAACGAGAAGACATTGTGGTGCAGCTTAGACAATAATGGAGATTTTCATAGTTGTGGCCCTCCTTGGGCAAAACCGTTGGGAGACTGTGATTTGGTCAGAGAAAGCCCGATAAAATGGGAGATGCGGTACTCCTAACGGGTGCCGTGGTGAGGAGGGCTCTGAAATTTCTCTAGTTTCTAAACCAATCAAATGCTAACGCATATCAGGATCAGCTAGTAGCCAAGTTGGAGTGCCCCAAGTCTTCCATACCATACAGATTGATTAGCTCACATATGACGACCGGTCCCCAGTTGACCTCGCCCATGGCTTTGGATTATTAGCTTATACCAAGCCAACGGAGCCCTTTCTGCTCTTGGTCACAATGAGAACGCAATATAACTAGATCAAACCCATCGATCTTTGTGTCATATTAACGAGGATCAATACCTATCGCAACCGGATTTATATTGCAATTTGCACTGCATATGAAGCTGCTCCATTACAATGGCTGCGTCCGGAGTTAACATGGTTTTGTTTTGTGTTTTTTTTTTTTTTTTTGGGGGGGGGGGGGAGGGTTTGATCAATTGTAACAGTGTCTGCTACTAGCCCTCGAACTCCTGACCTTAGGAATCATGATCAATGCGTTGCCGTGAAGGCTACAGGAGGCAGAGACACACTCTTTGGGCAAACAAATGGAAGCGAGGTCCGTCTGAAGCCCAGCGACACGGGTTGGAACCATATAGTCCGAGGCTGGAATTCTTACAGATTGGGTCAATTGAGAAACAATCTCTGCTTCAGCAGGTCCAATTCATCTTCCATCCCTCAACGCGCTATTGAGCCGAATCTTGCTGGACCCCATGCAAATAAATACGTCTTCTTTCGCATAAAGTTATGAATGGGATGAGCAGCATGATTATGCAAAAAATTTAGTCTTAAATCCTTACGAAATTTTATAACTAAAATTTTAATTTTTTATATATTTTTATTTAAATTTTATATATTTTTAAAATTTTACAATTGAAAAGGTGACCAAATTCAGATACTTGGCAAAACCAAATTAACTTGGAATTTTTTTGTTTTTTTTGTTAGGAAAAACTTAGGACACCCACATCTTACCATAAACTTAGTTGATAATAAAGCATAATAGAGTAAACAAAATTCATGTGTCCAACCCAACTAAACTTGGATTAAAGAATTTGTTGCTGTCATTATTGTTACTAGTTAGGATAAAGGATCAATGCAATCAACGAAACCCTTCAGCACATGAATGGGAAAATTCAGCTACAGAAAGAGACATGTACTAGAAATTTCAAGAACAAAGAAACCACATACTTACTTAAGAAAGACGTATTGAATAAGTGAGGTCATAAGGGCTAACCACCTGCTATCAGTTCCATGCCGTGCACCAAAAGGATTAACCAGTTCAGCCGCTATCAGTTCCAGGCTCTACAATGATAAGGCAACACCAATTAACTGAAATAAGTTCCAGGCACCTAAATTACACAACCTGCCTCTCATGAAGCCATGCTTCCAGAAAACAGGGTTTTTTCATAAATTTTTGGAGGCTTAAAGAATTTAATAAGAAATTATTGGGATTTGGTACCGGTTTCTGCTTTTTACTTGTCACTTACAACCCCTTATTTCATCACATCAAGAAGATCAACGCAGGCCAGTTTTTTTTTTTTTTTTTGCAGGCCATCTACCATTTTCCAAATTTATCATACCAAATATTAAAGGAAACCAAGGGAAGGAAGTGGCTTGTAGAACGTCCAGCCTGTTTTCGAAGGACATAAATCAAAGTAAGCAAACATGGGAGGAAGAAAAAAAGTTTAAGCATGCTGCATGCTATACAGGACTATAGGAAATACCTACAAATTACCTTCCATTTTAAATGCAGCAACTCAATTGTGGATGCAAGTATTCCGTGTTTCAGAAATTAAGATTTAATTCAAGTGTTGAAAATGCTAGTCAAGAAACATACCATCTGGGTATTGCCAATAAGCCAAATCCTTCTTATTCGAGCGCGAAGCCCTTAGGCATAGGCCTTGTTGAGCAGAAAGCTCCATTTAGACCCACCAGTCATAAGTAACTGTTCACTTTCATCTCCAAATGAGCAGATCCATATCATGTCTGTGAAGCCTATTGATACAACTTTTTGCCCCCTCGACAGAGGGATAATGGGCCCTAAACTGGATACCATAAGAATAGCTTGCAAAAATAATTAAATCATTTTTATCTAAAAGGCTAAATCAGTTCCAAAAACTGTTGCCAAGTAGATAGTCTTTAACTGATCTCTCATCACATTAATGGTCTGCTAATTTTGTGAAATGGTCCTCCAGAAGAGCCGGTTATAATATCCTGACATGGAACTCCGCATATGCGATACTTTTCAAAGTAAATCAGAAAGGATAGGACTGGAAGAAAGGATGGAACTCCGCATATGCGATACTTTTCAAAGTAAATCAGAAAGGATAGGACTGGAAGAAAGGAGATGGGCACTGCCACAATAGACAGAAACATTAATGTCTAACCAGCTCCTTCCTCACACACCATTCTCGTCCATTTCATACCAATGTACTGGATAGAAAGTTGAAATAAATTTTTAGTAATACTTTGTGAAAGACATTCTATTCTCCATCATGCTCCGCAAGAGAAACTAGGAAGCCTTTTGTGCTTCAAAACCTGATAAATTTGTCCAAGCTTGCTTGGGGTAGCGACTAGCACAACCCAAAGGAGATGTTTTCAATTTATCCTTGATAGTTGTAACTACCAGATAGAGAAAACGATATAAAATGGCTGATGTTGCATATATCCCGTTTCTCACATTGAGCAGAACTCCAAATTTCACAACGAAAGCAAATGATACATGATTCATCTTGGAAGCATGAAATGTATTTGTGTTATGCAAACATCATCAAATATTGGACAAACAGAACTACATGCTTAAAAACAGTACAAAGAGAATCAGTGAGAATTTGGTGGCATTCAAATATATGCCCCCAGGAATATTGCTTGGAAAGAAGATAAAGTTGGTTTTCTTCCAAGTGGGTGCAAGTCTAAAGTTTTAATAACAATGTGTTGCAACTCAATCAGTAGGATTCTCTCCAAATTCTCCCTATTCTTTATTCTCATCTGTAAATAGTGCAAGGAGCAGCCATGCATAAAATGTTCCAACAGGACAAAAGTATATAACAAGGGATGTCACAGAAGAGGCCAATAAAGGTATCACTTAGCTTGAGACTTATTTCTCAGTCAATAGCACTAATTAAGCTTTCTTGTTATAAGAAAGCCTTATGAAAAGATAAACAGAAATACAATAAAGTCAAGTAATTGAATCACATGCATACTCTGATCAAATCCAACCAATTTTGACAAAAAGTTATCCTCAGATTGAATTATAGATGGTAACAACTTTCTTCAGTTTCACATGAATTTGGGAAAGCAAGGAAAACAGCACTAATCAATAGATAGAGATACAAGAATAGCAAATTGTTCGCAAAAGTTAAGAGTCACTTGTTCCATGTGCAAAGGAAACCCATAGAAAAATCACATTTTAGCAACAAGTTAATGGTTTCTAATCCTCATAAAAGTGTTTGTTACTTATGACATGGGAAGTGTGATCAAGAAATCAATTGTGGACCTCTCATGGTCATACTTTTCAGTAGCTGCAAGACACCACGACACATCATTGAATAAAACCTAAGGAAACAATATAGTCTTTCTGTTCGATTTACCAACAAGCTATTAAGGTAATGAGACTCAAGATTGGCCACCTAGGATGAATCAATAAATACAAAAGACTGTTAGATTACACTTGGTGCTTAATCATTATAGTGCACTGCACTGAAAATGAACAAGAAAAACCACTCTGTAATTCCTGCAAACTATACCTTTGGTACACAAATGGTGATTGTGCAACATACAGAAAGAAGCCAGGAACAGAACCCAAAGATATTCCTTATGATAATATGTTCTAGATCTTTTCTCCTATCAACATGATACAGATGGCAGTACAGATGTTAAAAGAAATAAGCCACCATACATGATTCACAATATTTCAATTAAAAAGCCCACAACTAGCTCCACCCCTACACAAGACAAAAAAGTCCCACTGCAGGTGATCAACTGCAATCTAGATGTTAAATCAATGAATGGGTAAGATTTTCCTTCTGAAATGAATACAGTTCTAAGTCCCAAGTAGAAGTGAAGAATAAATACAAACCAGTGCTTCCCTCATGGTTTACATTTGCAAATGCGCAGCCTTGACTAGCACGGTATTGGCCACTCCAGTTTAAGAAACCATGTGTTTCGCTTGTAGGCCCTCCCGAAGAATCTCACATCATAGATAATATTGCAATTTACATACTACAAGGGATCTGCCAATTAATAAAAAGCAAAATGCAGATCAATACTCAACAAGTTGAACAATTAAACATGAAAACCCACCACACTAATTTTCTTTCTGGCTCAATCTGCTTTAGACAAAGTTCAACAGCTCAGGCTTCTGATTGCAACCAATATCACACTTCTTTGGCTAAAAAATGAAGAAAATCCAACATGTTGACAATTCTCTCAAAAGAAGGAACAAAAAATTGAAAGTTCTGAACATCACATACCCCAAATACCTAGTCTTCGATAACAATCTTTATTATTCTTGATGATCTCCTAAGATAAGTAGGATGTTGTCAAACTTTGTAGACTACTAGTAACAGCCATGTCTGAAAACTAAGAACATGTGGCGCATGTCTAAAGCCGTTGCTTAAGCCAACAGCATAATATTTACAAGTCCAGAATAAAGACAGAAACATGGATATTGATATCGGACTTAGGAAGAATCCAATTAATAGACACCTAGTACCACAAAGGCTGTGATATTAATAGAGTGACTGAAAATATAACAGCGAGGTGTGCCCCCTGCAGTCTACTTTCCTGCACTTGCAATATGGGCTACATTTTCGGGTTCTGTTAGTATCAAGTAAAAGTGTTCACAATTCTTATTTTTAGTATTATGGTACCGTATTACCAGTTCCCAGTCCAATAGCTTAATACACCATTAATTCATTTCCCTATTCAGAGAAGCTCCCAAGACCATTCAGATGCTGTAGAATTCAGGATATAAATGAAACAAGATGTAGTTCCTTTTAAGGACACTAATAGTCAGTATATATTGTCTTCTTAAAAACCTATCCATCTCCAAACAATCAATCATTTCTATCGATGAATACAAGCCTACAATAGCTTCATATTGCCACCTCAAGCATATATCAAGCAAGCAAACAAGAAACTGTAAAAAGTAGCCAGGCCAATCAACCGTTTCAGGTACAAGCTTAACATACCATGACTGTTCAATGACAAAGAAAGCCCTCCTTTCTGACTGCCTTTAAAATTGGAACTAGAAGGTCGATAAGAATATGAGTAGCTTCATGACCAGGAACTTCTGTTGGAATTCAATTAACTCTGGCAAGCCAAAGTAGAAACTGGGAACTATACAGTAAAATATCAGATGAAGATGAATAAACAATTTGAAAATCTACTTTCTTTGGATCCACAGTCATCTAGAATCACCTGAAAAGACAGGAAAAATTGCTAACTTTGACAATTACTGTCTCCTAGAACGAGTATCACAAGTATTCATGGCTTAAGGAAAGTAAAACAGAACAGAAAAATATGCGGCACCTTGGCCATTAATGATGAATGCACTGCTTTGGGCAACAGTGACCTGGAGAGTGCATGAGCAAAGTTGCACAACTACGAGGACTACATAGGCAGGTAGTTCAAGGATTTTCTTCCAAGTTGCAGCTTAGGAAATAGTAGAGTATTTGAAAGTACCATATTATCTATACGTGCAGAAGGAATATCAAGCAGAGTTAATGATTTTGGGCATCATTCAGAACACTGAGATATGACCTTCCATGCTGCCTGCTAGCAGAAGAAACACATGCTTCAGTCACATTGATCTTGGGCATGCAGGCATAAATATCCATCAGAAATTGCAGAAAGAACCTTTATACAAAGGGAAGCACAAATTATGAATGCAGAACCAATAAGCCAATTTAGAGTTACCCATAGCTGCAAGCAATTTTTTCTGTCATCAATCCAAATAAGTTCATAGAATTGATGCCAATAACCTGCAGTTGTATCAGGAATTCAGAATCCAAGGAAAAGTAGTTTCATGTCATTCACAGATTCAATCTGTTACAAAGCAGATGCCATGTAACCAATTCAATGGGTCCCAAAAGATTGCTGCCTGACAAGCTATCATCAATTGACCCATGCTACTGCTAGACAGTCAAAGTTTTTCCAACAGTTCCCAAATTTAAACTTATGGTTGCTTAATTTCCCTTTGCAAACAACAAGCTTATGTCATTCCTCAATATCACATAAGTTTTGCATGCCGCTATATTCCAAATTCATCCTATCAAACTCCATGAAATGGTTTAGTCAACAAATGGAACATTTTTGGTTTATGGGGTTTGTCCACTTCATAGCACCAGTGAAATGCTTATCTTAGCAGCGGCTCCTATTACCTACAACTCGAGTACCTGACATGCCGTTACATGAATAGTGAATATTTTCCTTCCATCATGTTGAATATTCCTTGGTTATTTGTAGTAAAAAGCAATAATCTAAAAACAAATAGTCCCTCCAACAAGATTTAAAAAGAAACAGAAGGAAAAGAAAAGCATCAAGATCTGCTACACCACAAATTTGTGGGAGACATAAAAAATGTTAGTATATTATGGAGTACCATAAACCATGAAAAGGCTACTTCACAAATTGTAATAGACAGGGTGGAATACTCCAAGTAAGAGGCCCCATACAAAACCAAATTATGATAAATGCACTGAATAATGGTTCTGCAGCTTTGTAACATAAAAGAAAATTCATGAGAAAGTACCACACTAAAAGTTTGGACCAAAAAATTGGAACACTCCATAAATATAAACCTTACCTATTTAAAGATTCCAAAATCCATTTTTTTCTATCAGTAATAAGGAATGGTTCCCTGCATCTATACAAGCAAAATGTTACGATTTGCAACAAAGAGTTTCTGCACAAACTGACCTTTGTCTGTAAACAATTCCAAAGCAGATTTCAGGAATTTGTCCCAATCTTAAAATTTGAAGTTCATACCTTGGATATCCCTGTCATTGAGGTCCATGGCACAAAATCATTACAGTTGCACTGACAGCTTACTCAATGATCCTATCAACAAAAGAGGGAAAAATAGATATATCAAGATATCAATTTTTCATAAAAGGAAACAAGTTCATCTAACAGTATCCATAATTATATGCTTTCCATTACAGCAATAACATGGTTAAAGTGTAGATCAAAAAGTGTAAGAGAAAACTGGTCTGCCATAATCTGGTGTAAGGGGTGCAGAACCAAAATCCGCCATTACAAAGGTATCAAACATGCATGAATTATGTGCAAAAATTCATCAGACCACAAAACTTTAATGCAGAATCCTCAATAGAGACTAGCAGTACACTACCTTAACTGCTTGATATGTACCAACAATAACTTACCCCCCTAATGCACAGCTTATACTTCATATGACACACCATTAGATTTAGCAGATAATGCCTACAACAAGATCATAACATAAGCAGTGGTAATTTCTAAATAATCCTTAAACTGAAAAGTGGAGGCTGCTCAAAAAATGTCAAAGCGAAAGCAAGAATAAAACTAAATAACAGCATATTCAGAATTCCCCCCCTAGAATTGAACTGCTATAGAGCCTTTGGTTAACAAGAGAAGATGATGGTGTCCCCTGATATCCTGAATGCCCTGCCATCTGTCATTAATAGACCACCTCCTCCTTAAGCCTCAAATTACCTTGCCAGAATCGGGATTAGAAGGTTGAAAAGAATATGCATACGCTTCTTGACTAGGAACTTCTTTCGGGAATTCAATCAACTCTGGCAAGCAAAAGTAGTAACTAAGAACTATACTGTAAAATATCAGGTAAAGACGGCAAATCAATTTGGAAATCTACTAACTTTGGATCCATGGTCACCTAGAATCAACTGAAAAGACAGGAAATTGCTTACTTTGATGATTACTATCTCCTAGAATGAGGAGCACAAGTATGCATGGCTTAATGAAAGTAATAAAGAATAGGATACCATGCAGCACCCAGCACCTTAGCCATTAATGATGAATGCACTACAGGTGCGCCCTCTAAATATAGGCAAGGGTGACTTGGAGTCTGCATGAGCAAAGCTGCACATATGGGAGGACTTCATAGACAGGTAGTTCAAGGATTTTCTAACATGTTGCAACTTAGGAAAGACTAGAGTATTTGAAAGTACTGTTTAATCAATATCTGAAAAAGCAGAAACCAAAGCTTCAGTCACATTGATATTGGGCATTTAGGGGTAAGTATCCATCAGAAATTGCAGAAATAAGCTTCATACAAATGGAAAGCACAAATTATGAATGCAAAGCCAATGAACCTATTTAGAGTAACCCAACTGCAAGCAATTAAGTTTTTCCTTCATCAATCCAAATGAGTTCATAGAACTGATACCAATAACCTGTAATGGTCTTAAGAATTCAGAATACATTTGAGAGTAATTTCAAGTCATTTGCAGATTCAATCTGTTACAAAGCAGACATCATGTGACCAATTCACTGACTCCCAAATGATTGCTGCCTGAAAAAGCTATTCATCAATTGACACATGCTAATGACATGGCCAGATGCATAGTGAATACTTTCTTTCCAGCACGCTGAATGTGATATGGTCATCTGTAGTAAAAAGCCAAAAAAAAAAAAAAAAAAAAAAACAGAAAACAAACCATCCTTCCAACTGGAAACAAGATTCAAAAAGAAAAACAAAGAAAAGAATGGCATCAAGCTCTGCTAAACCATAAATTCGTGGGACATAAAAATCTAAGTATATAACCAAGTACCATAAACCATGAAAAGGCTACTAAACAAATTGTAATAGACGGGGTTACTCCAAGTAAGTGGCCCCATGCAAAACCAAACTACAATAAATGCGCTAAATAATGGCTCTGCAGCTTTGTAACATAAAAGAAAATTCATAAGAAAGTGCTGCACTGGAAGTTTCAAATAAAAAATTGGAACTACCTAAACATAACCCTTACCCATCAAAAATTCCAAAGACCAATTTTCTATCAGCAATAAAAAATGGTTCACCTGCATATGCATGAGCAAAATGTTAAAATGTTCTATAAAGTGCAACAAAAGATTTTCTACCCAAAGCTAAGTAGATTTCAGGATTTTGTCCCATACTTAAAATTTGAAGCTCATACCTTGGACATCCTTGTCATTGAGGTCCATAGCACACAATCATTTTGGTTGCACAAACTGTTTACTCAATGATCTATCAAAATAAGAGGGAAAAAGTCTGTGTCAAGATATCAATGGTTCATAAAAAGAAACAAATTCATCTAACAGTATCCATGATTATATACCTTCCATTACAGCAATAAAGTAGTTAAATTGTAGATCAAAGATGCGGTCAGTGTAAGAGACAACTGGTCTGCCATAATCTGGTGTAAGTGGTGCAGAAGAAGAATCCACCATTACAAAAGTATCAAACATATGAGGATTATTCAACAGAGCTCTTCATATGGTACCCATTAGATTTACCAGATAATGCCTACAACAAAATCACAGCATAAGAATAGGTAATTTCTAAATAATCCTTGATCTAAAAATTCTATGTTGATCTAGATAGGAAAAACTGTTAAAGTGAAAACAAGAATGAAACTAAATAGCAGCATAGCAGAATTCATCCTCTTGAATTGGACAGCTGTAGAGCCTTTGGTCCTGATAACAAGAGAAGATTATGGTGTCCCCCCATATCCTGCACGCACCACCATCTGTCAGGAATACACCACCTCTCTTTCTTAAGCCCTGAATTACCTTGCCAACCAAAAAAAGCAAACTAGCAGATTAGAGATCAAAAGGAGCTGGGAGAAAAATAAAAACAGAAAGAAATAGGGACATAGATAGTAAAAAATGAAACCACTTACTGATCTGAGAAAATTAGGAAAAAAAAATCTAATAGAAAAGAATTATCAAAAAATTCTAAGTACTGGATTAATAAAGAGAGATGGAAGCTGTAATGAGGGAGTCTCCGATTTAAATATGAGCAGATGCACTAGCCGGTTGCCAGTGAGTAACTTCACTAGTCATTTGTCCGCCTAAAAAGGTAGTTTCACCATCCTCAACTGGACAATTTCAATTTCATAGGAGAAAGACATCCCCATCTGTCAGAAATAGACCACCCTTGAATTAACTTTGTCAATTGAAAAAATCAAATTGCCAGATAGAGATAAAAAGGAAGGGGGGGGAAATGATACAAGGGCACAGGCGATAAGAAATTGAAAACATTTATAATATTGATTAACTTCTAAAAAATTAAACTGCTTATAATATTTTTTTATTGACAAAAAGTTAAAAGATGCATAAAAGAGTAATAAAAACCCAGTAAATAGAGAAAATTAAAGAAAAAAAAATCTCAAAAAAGCAGAGAGTCAAATTCTCGCCAGTTTTCTCCTTAGCCAGACAAAGAAAGATGACAGAGGTGATCAAGACAAAAAGAGGAGAAAGTTAAGCAGATAAGGATAATGAGAGCCAATTTGGCTGCAACAGCAGTTGCTGGTGATGGAGTGCAAAATGTCACCTCACTAGCCAAATCCGAGTCACCACGCCGAAAAAAGGTACTCTCATTTATCCTCTAATTCTTTCAGAAATGGGTCACCTCCTCTTTGAGCCTTGAACTACTTTGCCAACCAAAATATAGTTTTGGCAAGTAGAGATATGGAGGAGAAAAAAAGGAACAATTTTTCAAAGGGAGATAAAGGCATAAAGGGGAAAATTTTTGAAACTTAACATAAAATAAAAATTTGTGTTAAAGACATCAAAAACCAGACCTATCACTCCTTTTTCCAAGTTTTCTCAGTAACCAAAGAGACATTGAACAGGAAAAAGAAGATGACAAGTTTAACAAGATCGAAATTTGTTAGTGTAAATTGAAGAGAAGGGGGAAAACCAAAAAGAAAGTCAAAACGCAATATGTTTCTCAAAGAAAATTAAGACACTTATAGATTGGTCTATCCAAATAACACATTCCTATGAGAAAAGGTATTAGAAAATTCATAATCCAGGAATTTAAAGAACACGAAATCAGTTAGAAAAAAGACAGCCAGGGTTAAAAAATCCCGTATGAAGTGTGATCAGACACTTCAAAACACAAGGGTGAAGGGCACCAATGGCTGCAACAACTGGTTGCCACCGAAAAAATCTAAAAAGACACTTCAGTGGGCATCCAGGTCACACCCCGCCACAAAAAGGCACCTTCACCAACCTTAATCGGACAAATTGGCTTTAGAAAAGAAAGATCCAAGTGACTCTAAAAATTTTCTTGATCAAGATCTACGCTAAAAATTCATAGCCGTGTTAAGAAAAAGTATTAGAAAATTCATAATCTAGGAATTTAAAGAACACGAAATCAGTTAAAAAAAGACAGCCAAGGTTAGAAATTCCCGTATGAAGTGTGATCAGACACTTCAAAACGCAAGGGTAAAGGGCACCAATGGCTGCAACAACTGGCTGCCACCGAAAAAATCTAAAAAGACACTTCGGTGGCCATCCAGGTCACCCCGCCACAATCCTTAATCGGACGAATACGCTTTAGAAGAGAAGGATCCAAGCGACCCCAAAAATTTTCTTGATCAAGATTTACCCTAAAAATTCATAGATGTGTTTACACTATCAAGAAGCCTCAAAAAGAAACAAGAAAAACCCTAAAGAAAAAGAAACAAGAAGAAAACCCCACGAGGCAGATTTTTTGATGAAAACATGGCAAGTTTTTGTACAGTCTAAACGAAACCCTGAAAGTTAAAAAAAATATTTCTATAAAGACAACAAGAAACGCTGCAAATCGATCACTGGGAATAAAGACTTTTCTTTTTCTAAAAAAAAAAAACATTAAAAAAGATCAAACAAATAAGTCTCAAAACTCCGAGAATTCAACAATACGAAACATTAAAGTAAGAACACAAAAGAAAAAAAAGGCATGAAAGCAATGGAATCAGAAAATCCCTGTATTCGTTTGACGAGGCCTGTTGGTTGTTACGCAAAATCGCCGTAACTGTCACGCAAAAGATACCGGGAAAGATGCAAACGAATTGCCTCACGCAAAACCCTAGATACCGAATGGACATTGAACATCCACACGAAAGATACCAAGAAACCTCCTAAACCAGATTCGAAGAAGAAGAAGAAGAAGAAAGCCCCTGTGCCGAAACCCTAATGGCATCGGCCGATCAGGCGCGGAACTGGCGGGGGCGGGGCTAATGGAAACTAGAGATTGGGAATAAAACTTTACCGTTGGAAGGGCCTATTTATAGAGGATGGAAAGCCAGCCGACCTTAGTTTTTTTAATGTTTTCATTATTTTTTTTTTAAATTCAAAATAGAAACAGGCGCGTTAATAGACCAATTTACTATTTTACCCCCAATTTAATTTTCAACTGACCCCCGGTTAGTTTCCCTTATGTCAAATCTGTCGTGTTGACTATTCAATTTCGATATTTTGCAGCCCAATCTCGTCAATTACAAGCCTGGGGTTCATGGGAATCGGGCCATTTTGAGAATTGATTGTCCGCGGAGCAAGTCCAATCCGCAACCCGGGCTCAGCTTTACTAATGATACGACTCTGAACTCGAGAGCACATTTTCAATTTTTATGGATGAAATGAAAATTATATAATAGTATAATTTTTAAACTTTAGTTATAAATAAATAAATTATTACAAGAGTGATAATAATTTAAATTAAATATAATTATCTAAATGATATTACTTTAAAATAACATATAAATTTTGAATTATTATAATTTTTTTATTATGATCATGTTTTTTTTTTCATATATATATATATATATATATATATATATCTTTTGATCTATTAAAATAATATGGTTTTATTTTCACCATTGAGAAATCCATCTCCGCTCCAGGACCATCTCATTTTTATCATCTCCATCAATCCTCACCATATATGGGGTCTCTCCAACTCTTGCCATTTCTTTTGCTTCCACCGATCTCTCGCCATTGCTCGGTCTCAATCCTGCAAGCCCAAATCCAGTCTTGGAATCTCAGCCTTCCATCATTTCTTCCCGCTCTTGCTCCAAGCAAGAGAAGACACATAAGGTGCCACAAAGATAAACCGGAAACCCTTGCTTCTGCCAGACGGATTGGGATATGCCATTCAATTGATTCTAACAAGGCTTGGTAATGTTCCCCGTAACGTTCTAAGAATGATCCAAAACCGGGACAACCTTCGAAGGCCTCCCCGGCACCTCCGTCACCAAACGTGACAATACCGCCGTTGTTGGTTACTAAATCCTTAGCTATAACAAGAAACTCCATGACATGTCTTCTACTTCTCACCCTTCCCATACGGGGAAGTGCCCGCATGCAATTAAACGCCAAAAAAAATCTCTCTTGCCTCCCTCTCTCGTTGTTCTCTTTACCTCGCTAGCCAGATCTTGTAAATCCATCCCCTCCAATTTCCACACCACACCAAAAGAGTTTGCATGATCCTGAAGTCATCTCTCTGTCTCTGAAATTTCTTAATAAATTTATTATTATAAATATTAATTTTTTAAAATTTAAAATTAAATATATTAATATAAATAATATATTTAAATTCATAAAAATTATTATTTATAAAAAAATTATATTAATTTAATAATTAATTTATCATATTTTAAATAAAATATTCATATGTATTATATATATATATATATATAATTAGATATATTTATAAATATTTAATTATATTTATAATTATTAATTTTAATAATATAATAATATATATAATTATTTTTTATTAATTATACTTATATAATAATTTTTTAATAAAAATATTATTTAAAAATATTTTAATATTATTAAAAAATTCTAACAGGATCGTCTTTCCCACTTAGATTGTTGTTATTTTCAAGGTTCGGGGAAAATGAGCATTGCCATAATACTTATGTCCTAGTTCTTGTTGTCGATAATGTTGGCCGAGAGACATGATCATTGAAGACCACTGAACCCCTTCTCCCATGTCAAAGTGTACTATGGGTAAATCATCAGCGTCATGAGGCCTAGCATCGCTGAATTAGCTGCGAAGTGGGCAATCATCCCAAAAGGGAAAATCCGATAAAATGCCCCAGAAGCCCTGTTGAAATTCTTGCCAGACTCTTGCTTGAGATAATCTGCTTGCTTGTCCGAGGGATGGAATGCGTAAATACAAGAGCCGCTCCCATACCTCGCCAATAGGGCTCGCCTTCTCACTAGCGCGTCTGGTGATAACATCTGCAAGCTCTGATTGTCCGTCCTCCACGGCTTCTACATCGGCCCTGACAAGATGGTTCAAACTAAGTTGGATATTGATCTCCAAGCCTGCTGTTGGCAAGGAAAGCGATTGCTGGATCATTAGTCGTCTCATCCATGGAGGCTCGATCACTTGAAATAATGGATAGGCTGAGAATGCGGTTGCTTGTACCATCATTAGTGATCCCTTCACGATCAGAGGATTGAAGCCAAGAACAATCTTTTTCTTTTTCTTCAGCACCCTTCAACCATCCACTGACGTCCTCAATATCACCCTTGAGAATGAGCTCCAATCCCTCCATGTCAAGGGGTGAAGAATCATCACATGCAAATGCAACATTAGTTCGATGCGTATCATGAACGGAAAAGGCCATAAATTCACGGGGAGGGGAGCTATCGGTGATTGTAACGGAAGGAGAGAACTCAAAGTGGTGCATATGGATATCCATGCCTAGTTCATAGTTTTTATATTCATCAAGAGATAATCTATGTTGTTAGTGTACTGCGGGCATGAAAGCTGAAAGAAATCAGTTTCTGTCATATTTGAAAGGCTATGGAGGGCTCGGAAACTTCTTTGCACTTAGGGCCCTAATATGGGGTGAGAAAGACTCGCAGACATTCGGTTATATTTGGGCACAAACACAAAGCGTTTGGTAGAGACCAAAAATTGAGATATTTCATGTCAGCTCGATTACCGGGCGGTTCTGGTTTTCTGCTGGCACAAAGAAAGGGTGCAGGAGTCCTGCAGGATTTACATGTGTTTTTCCTGCGACAAAATTTGTACAACAGCGGAATTCATTTGTCTAACAATTCCTTACTTTTAAAAGCAGGCTCCCGTACTTTGGGGGGGGGTACAGTAGAAACCAATTCAAAACATAATATCATTACCAATTTACCACCACATTAATTTTTAAGTTCTTTTTTCTTTGTTTTTTTTTTTTTCAGTAAATTTTGGCCCCCACCCAAACCCATCCCAACTTAATGTCCAATTTTATGCAAAATTCAGACTCAAAACATTTTGCCTAGGTGGCCGGTTGAAGGTTTATTAATGCATTGGCCAATCAACTAAAGTTTAAAATAAGTTGAACATGTGGATACACAAGGTCTCCATAATAGTGATAATTCATGAGTTGGACAGTGAGGACAGCAGATTTTTTAGGTTATCTATGGCCAAGGCCACCAAATGACTCGAGCGATATTATACCACAAAAGTATAGTTCACAAAAGACCCCCTGAAACGAAAAAAACAAAGAGATTTGATTGGAAGGTCATCGCATGGATAAAAATTCATCAGGTTTTTGATAGTCACTATGAGTTACCGCTAAAATTGTACTCTATTTTCTATAGTAAAACTTTACGGTAACGCCAAACCGTGCGAGGACAGTTATAGAGTTTGAAGCTTGGCGCAGCCGACTCACCGGTCTCTAAAAAGCCGGCCAATATCATAGTTGCCACTGCCTTTGCCTCTGACCAACTGCAGTAAGTTCCAGAAATTGGAATTTTGGGTACACCCTAATCTTCCAAGACCTTGTAATGAGTACTAGGAAAAATTGAAATAAATAAATAAATAAGAAGGAAAAGCTAAGGAAAGATGTGATACCCATTGGGGAAATAAAAAAAATTGGGAAATGAGATTGTCATGGTAAGCTGTGAAGTGGATGGCCAAGGCTTGAAGCAAGGTCCATGATCTGTCCAATTCGTTCTACATTCATTTAGGAGTTGGCTCGGACGTCCCACTTACGTTAGTTTAATCTAAATATTTGTTGAAAACATATATTTATATACGTTGGATCAATATTAGTCGAGTTGGCTTGTTGGGCTTATGTCTTAACCCACAAAAGTATTGGATCAGGCCGAGCCCTCCGACTAGGGGAGGGGTAAATATGTATGTTTATACGCCTAGAACCTTCCAGCTTTCCATGATCCTGCATGTCTCATCTTAGTCGTTGCCCGTCTAAAGCAAAGGTGATCGCATTCAAGTGCTATTTGCAACGTAATACCATCGTCACGTTTAACAACACCCTGAGGCATGATAATGAACTAAATCTTTCGATGAATGATTTTGCCGCTTAATTGTCAAAAAAAAAAAAAAAAAAGAGGATCAAGTACATACTATACAAGTAGATGCTTATTTCAACATCTACTCGACTTTAATTGGTGTTCGTATGGTGGCGGGTGCATCAGATGATTATGATCAAAGGTCTAACATGCAATTTCTTATAAGTATTTTACCAGACATGTTAACTGCTACCATCAGTTAATTCACAGTGTGAAAGCATGCATGCATTAGTGACGCCTTCAAAGCAGGGAAAACCATGTTCGTATGCCGTGATACGACTCCAAATGGTACGTAGGCGGAGGCATTGATGACTCATACCTTTCTTCTTCTTCTTTTTTTCTGTATTTTATGGAGTTTAAATCCATAACATTCAGATTTTTTTTTCCTGTCCCAAAAAATAAAAAAGTGTTTCACATTACTAGCGATGTAGGATCTTATTTCTTTGACCCCCTCCCAAAAAAGGACATGCTTCTTGGATCGAACGGTGTCACTTGATTGGATCCCATGGGACTAAACCATACGACGCCACCCTCGTTGACTGGATAAACCATACGAGTACAAACTAATCAATAGCATTAGTAGCGTAACTTTTGAGTCCCATGTGCCGCGAGAGGAGCATCGGTATTTTCCGAAATAGTCGTAATCCATAGGCATCCTCCAAGTGCCACGTGTCGTACAAGAACAATTACGGAACGTAGAGACGACAAAGCTGAAACAATATTGTCTACATACTACCGTTAACTGTTGTCGTTTAGTAATTAGGGGATTCGCTAGCATAATAAGAGTTCAAATTTTTATTAAGATATTTAGTTTAAGTAAATGTATAATTAGACATATACAATTATGAGAATAACAAAATTTTATTATTGAATAATATAGAGTTTGCTAATGTGTAACATGGTGGGGCTAGGAAAGAGCAAGGAGTGGAAAGCTTGTTAATGAGTTTCTTACTGTAGCTTGACACATACAAAAGTATTATAGCGTTTGGTGAGCTACTGCAGAAGACCTGAAAGATCCCACAGATTTTGGGTCATTTTTGGGGGATAACATGGCATACTAACAAGCCCTGCTTTGGAATCTCTATTTGCAACGCCTTGCATCTTCTTAGGCTTGGTTCCAAAAATGGATGGAGTTCTAACATTGCAGCCTTTGGTCAGCAGGGGGAGGGTGGACGGGTGAGCAAAACAAACGTGGAAGAAGACGAAGGAATGGTTTGAGAGTCGAGGGCCACAGCCGGGAGTATATAATTTTGGAGCGGAAGGGCACTCCCTTAGCGAGGGTATTCGAGTGGAGAAATCTTTTGACTTTTCCCCCTTTTCCAAGTATAGAAGATCCGTACAGATGCGGGTTGTGTTACGGTTCAATCGTTATAGACAGTATGAATTATCTGTAAATGAAAATGTGCAATCAAACTGCAAAATGCTTCACACTCAATAAGACAAGCAGCTGGAGTCCTATCGTAGTTTACAGTGTTGGTGGGCTTGCCTGTGGAGTTACAGATGATTCCCCCAGGCATTTTTCTAGATTCACCTGCAAAGATTTTGAAAAATCTGATGTACCGTAATGGTTAACATGTATCGCATGAGGGGACAAAGCCAGGAAAGGTCAATCTAGAAAAGCGTCAGTTCCATGCTGACATTCAAAAAGTCGTGTTAAAACTTGTAGACTACATTCAGCACAAGCACTCACAAGTAAACCAAAGATCGGACAAGTACGGCTTGTAATTGATATGTGAAAGGAAAATGGTCAGCATTACAGATATCGTCTCCAATTGGTCATATCAACCAAAATTCATGACTAAATGAAACATGGCTAAGCTATGGCTACTATTTCTCATGCTAAGATCAAATATTATTCTTCATGACTACTACCTGAAGTAAATGGAAATTTGCGGGATATCAATGTCATTCCCTTCATCATCCTCACAAGCAACAACCACATCAAAGTGTCGTTGGTATGGAGGCAATTCTGCCTTGGCCACCTCTCTAGCCAGATCAACCAATTTCTTGTCCATGCGCTCCTTATGCCTTTGAAACATGCTATTATACAGTAGACAACTTCCATGGGAGATGCTGTAAGCATTTAAGCCCTTACCTTGCAGCCATTGAAGGAGCTCCCTTAAAGTTGGATTCTCTCGCAAAGTCCACCTGTCCCACACTGTCCAGCTCATATCCTGATGCTTGATCACCTTAGGTGGCACTGGTTCAGCCATTGAGAAGAGAGGGAGAGCCAGGTTGGCAAAACTGTTTCTGTAGTCCTCCAGTTTATGTCCATTAAGGACCTTATATAGCTCTAAGCAGACAAGCCCGGTTGCCATAGCAGTTGTAGTTGCAATTGCTGGAATGATCCTGCCCGCAATGAATTTTGCTTTAAGCTTGTCAACTTCAGGGATGCCATAGTTCCTTGCTCTCATGTTTGCAAGCCCAGCTATCAAATCCATATGATAATTTGTGTCATCATCCTGCAGATGCAGAGCATAGAGGAGTGCACTAAGAGTTTAAAGAATGCACAATAAAGAGCTGCCCTACAGATGGACAAAATTTGTTGCATTAAGATTCAAAGACTATCAAAAATGTTTGTTCCTTTAAGACATGTACAGATAATACTAAAAAGTAGAAGAAATTTAATACATACTAATTACCTGAATGGAATACGGGAAATTAGCAAAGCCAATTATAACATAGCCATTACTCAGAAAACAGTAAAATTCCTTATTTAGAGACCACGATTTGTGTACATATGGTGATTCTAATTAAAAAAGAGTTAAGCAAATTCAGCACAAGACCCATAAACTTTACGTATTCTGGCTAAATATTTTCCTCTCAGACAAGGACCTGGTCCACTAAGAACATCGAGTCTTGAGAGCTAATGTGAAAGCTAAAAGGTTACCTAAATACTCCATGGCAATGAGGTAACACTGCCAATTGAAAGTGGTGCCTAATCCTTTTGTATGAAGGGGGTAAGCAAAGCAGAAGTAGTTGACCTAATCTACATGAAAAGCAAGTTAACAAAGGCACAAACCTTCTCAAATTGAATTGGTTTCATCTTGAAACCTGGCAATAGCTGCCCCTGGCATTTTTCTAATTTCATGATCAACTCCTCAATTACAACAGCATCATCAATAGATGAAGTAGAAACGCTCATTGCTTTTTCATCTGTCTCAATCTTCACACCCTTCCTGGGCTGAAAATCAGGGACTATCACATTGCTGATAGCATCTGTCAATTTCTTAGTAGACTTGACCCAGTCAGGAACTGGGATGCCAAAAACTTCTGCACGTAGAATGGATGCAGCCACAACAAAGTCAAGGTGACTCCGATCATCAGTTGAGAAATGCAGTGGGTGAGGGAAGCGCTTGGGAGCAGACCAGAAAGGTGTCCTGTTACTGGTTGTTGAATCCTCAGGAAAAGTGAAAGTCAACTGCTTCACACGATTTGAAAAGTAGTCTTCAAATCTGGTTCCATCAAAAGGATAACATCAGGAACAGGTTGAAAGAAAGATAGACACCAGAATAAATATAAATCAGAGTAACTGTAAAGACAGATGAAACTAGTACTTCAAACGAGCCCAGGTGATGCAATCCTGGAATTCCACACATCTCTCCTTGTCAAAGCATTCAAGGACACATTCCAAGTTGTCCTTAGCCTGGGCATCACCAGCATTTTTCATTGCAGCTGCGTATTCCCTTGGACTGGTTAGATAGGCATTTACTTCAGCAGCTGCCTTCTCAAACAAACCCTCAAACTCTGATCGAGCCCAAGTCAAACAATGATCTATGTTATGCGGGAATGAATGAACTGTGCACATAGGTGCTTGCTTTTCAGGTGGATCTCGCGAGGCACCATAATTTTCAGTCAGATGAGGAATAACCATCTGAGTGTTGCACTTGGCACCCAGCGTTCCAGATTCCAAAAGTGGCTTCTGAAAATACAAGCATCTCCCATCAATGTAAAGCCTAGCATTGACATTATCCAGAGCATTGATGACAACACTGAGATTTTCCCAGAAGGGATCATCAAACACATTCTCAGTCTCAGGGCTTGCACGATTTTGCAGAGCTTCAATATTGAGACCAGAATTTATCAAAGTAGCGGCTGAAGCAGCTACGGTTGATTTTGCCTGCCCAATATTCCAATCTCGAAAGAGAAACTGCCTACTAAGGTTACTCTTTTCAATGACATCATCATCAGTAATTGCCAGCTTCCCTTGCTCACCACAACTAACCCCCATCAAAGCTATATTCTTCAAAAACTCACAACCCAAGGCACCAGATCCTACAATGAAGACTTTAGCATCTTCCAGTTTTTTCTGGAGCTTTGATCCAAATACTGAAATTTGTGCATCATAACGACTGTTTACAGGCTTTAAGTCATTTGGATCAATGGGTTCCGCGGGGAGGGACTCCACTGAATCAAAGTAGAAGAACTGTCCAAAAAAAGTCCAAAACATACAATTTAACCTAGCATTATGATGATAGAACATGCTGGGTCTAGTAAATAAGCAGTACATCAATTCACTAGGATGGACATGGTTTATGCAGATTACAAAATTATTGAGGCCCCTGTCTATTTCAAAGAAATCCATGATTGCCTTTTTACCTGAAAGAGAGGATGGAACTTCCCAGAGCAGGCTTTTACAACTTCCTGTCCAACAATACCACCAAACATTGCAGCCATTGGATTCAGCACAGCCTTAGCACCAAATGCAAAATGGCGCAGCACTTTTTGATCAATCTCTTCAAGCCTCCCATCTGCTGAGATATCATTGATGTTTGTGACCAAATATATAAATCGCTGAGCATCCTCCTCTGATCCAGCATCTGGTAAGCGTCCCAGCTCAGCAACAAACATATCCAATGCCTGAAATGCCAAGTGTAGGAGAGGTGGACGATTGAACTTGGAGAAATCACTAAGGAGGAAGTCTCCAGGATCCTTCAGTGCATCACGCAATGACTTAAAATTCAACACCTTAGGTTCCTTTAATTGTGTGACAATACCACCTTTTATATATAAAGAATAGTTTGTTGTGTCCTCCTCAATGTTAAATGAGTGTGGTCTAGCATTCTTAACCTTCCTTGGCTTCCCATCATTCAATTCTGCCATTCCCTGGACTTCAGAGAACACAACTAAATCCCCATCCTCAAACTCAAGCCTCTCATCATCAACACAAGCCACGAGGGCAGGGTTATCATTGCTGATGGATGCAATTATGCCAGTGTGGGGATCCTCACCATCAACATCCAGGACTGTAAATTGAGGACCAAAGTCACAGAACACACTACCAAAAAGACCCCGCACTTCAGATTTGATAAAGGCAATAGCAGGCTGATGATTATGGCAGTAGTCATCAAATTCAATTGCTTTCTCCAAGCTAATGTCGGTAAACACTGCAGCCTGAATCACCCAAACCCAAAGGTGATGAACAACAAAGACTTTTTTCTTTGCATAAACAACAAAATCGTAAGATTGCACACAGGAAAAAAAAACAATGTACATGATAGGAATTGATGCTTTTGCACCAAGCCAAAAAAAAAAAAAAAACACAATACAGAAGCAGATATCCATAGATGAACTCGTTAGTCCACACTGAGTCCAGAACAGTTTTAGCAATGGTAGAAGCTAAATTCTAAAAGAATATACAAATATAATTCATTTGCTCAAAATGCTCAAATGAAAAATAGAACTAACAGTGTCAGTCAGAAGCTAAAATTAAGGAAATAGACAAGACAATATAGACATAGCATGTCAAGTACGGTAAAATCTACATCAAAAAGTTAGCAGATGACCATGGACCTTCATACACACGTGAGAGTCAATCAAACAAAGCATTTACATTGCATACAAGTAACAACAGAATACCTGAAAATCAGATAGCTGATCCTTAGTCAACTCATTTGTTAAAGTAGAAATCACCACAGAGCTATTCAGTTCTTGCAACTTCTGGACAGAAGCAAGAGCTCGATTCTTCCCCACATCATCCTCTGTAAAGAGGAAATTGCTAGACAGGTCCCACAACTCAACAGCTCCCTCATCATGCAAGGTCACAGACTTGACCCCAGCAAGAATCAGGTTCTTGGCTGCAAGAAACACAAGCGCCTGCTTTGTAAGAATTGGTGAATTACAGAAGATCAGATCCATTACAATGCAATTGACATCACAAATTCTTTACAAATTACGATACAAAATGCCCAATGTTATCACTTCTTGCAGTACCCTCTTGCTTAATGGATGAAAGAAAGCCTTGGGTAGAAAAGCCCTAGAACATGTACCACTGCTTCGCTCAGTTTTGCATATAACTAGCATTATGTTATTTTGTTTTGCAATTAAGAGCCAAACAAAAACAGAAAACCAACAGATCCACACTGCCCAAAATATTTAGTTCGATATTCTAAAGAAATCCCAAAAGAACACAAACAGATAACATGCACTCACAAAACTCCGAAATGAAGTAGGCAATTGCTACTGAAAAAGCAGCGTTCATAGGTAGCCACTTAATGCCAGAAGAAATTTTTTTTTTTTTTAAAAAAAGAGAGAATTGGGAGAATCTGGCATACCAATCTCAGCACCAAGCCCTTGCAAGCCCGATATAAGGACGTTGGAGGCAAAGAGACGGCGCATGGTCTCGCGGCCGTACACGGCAAGCTGGCGGCTGTGCAGATCCTCATCGATGTCCTGCGAGTTGCCATTACCCAGAGTCATGATCGGCGATTGAACGCTGTGGCTACTGCGATCGTCGTTATTAGTTGATGTGGTTGTGGCGGTTTCGGTGCTTTTACGGTTCCCCATGCTTGCGGGTGATCCGGCAGCGGCAGACTCGATTCGGCACTTCTTGGTCGGCGATTCGGCAGCGTTGTGGATTGGTCCTCCTCCTCCTCCTCCTCCAACTACAACCTCTCCTCCGCCAGCTCTCTTGCTGGGAAGCATATAGTACGGCGGACTGTTCATATCGATTCTCAATTCCATCAAGAATGAAATTTATAAAAATAAAAAAAAAACAACAAATTCTCTATGAAAAAACTACACCGTTTTGTTGTCCAGAAAAATCTTTGTAAAAAGATTTTGTTTTCCTTTTTTTTTTTTTCTATAAAGGAAAACACCGAGAATGAACGAGGAGACTCTGCCGAGCCCGATTCTAACAATCTTTAGTAAAGCCAAGAAACAAAAATGAAAAAAGAAAAATTGTTATCGCGGTTTCTTTCACTTCCCGTTTCTTGTTATTATTATTTTCTGGCGAACCAAACAAGAAGCAACGACACGGAACCCAATGGAATCTCGGGGTATTTTTAGGGTTTATTATAAGAGAAAAGAATATAAATTTGGAAGACAGATACCGAGTGGAACAAGGAAGCAGATGGAGCAATCGCAGGAAGTTGTGGACTTAGAGAAGCACCGAATATTCCTTGCTCTTTTTCGGGCTTTGCGGGTATTTGTGGTTAAAGCTTCGCGAGCTGAAGGCGCGAGTAGTAGTATTATAGAGAGACGGAGGCAAAATGGTCAGGTCGGTGAATTCATTTATCTCCAGGAGGGAGTGAGGGAGGGAGGGAGAGAGTGAGCGATAAAAACGGCGAGCAGAGAGAGGCTGGCGTGGGCCGAAAAGTAAGGGGATGCTCGGGTGGCGTAAGCGATGTTTCTCAGGCGCCGTTTGGTTTTTTAGCGTTCCAAACTCTGTTCCCGTGTTGAGATTATCCTAACGAGCCCTGTGTGCCAAAACATGCGACCGTCAATTTTCCCTTATTTTATAAAAAACAAAAACAAAAAACAAAAAACAAAAAAAAATTGCCTGAGGGAATCTTCACATTAATTGGGCAAACTTTTGTCATTCCAAGTTAAAATTAAAGTCCGCCCAGTCTGATAGTTTGAATTCGAAATACAGAAAACACTACAACATATCCTGAGGGGGATATGCTAAAATTTTGTACTAAATTCTCATAATTAAATTTTAATTTTTTAAATTTTTATATAATTTTCAAATATTTAAAAAAATTCAAAAAATGATTAAATTATTAATAAAGTTCTTTTAATGAATATAAATATTTAATGACTAAACCAAGTTTCTTTTAAAAAATATTTGTTTGAAAAAAAATTAAATACTAGAACTATTATGAAAATTTGAAAATTAATTTTGTATACATATTGCAATATCTTTATGATAACATTATACGGAGATGAACAAGTTGCAGACTCTATTTAGGGAAAAAAAAAAAAAAAGTGTGCTAATTGTGCGGTTAATGAAATTTAGTTGAATCATCTTCGTGTGGGTATGCAGTTACTCTTTTAAAAGCCAACAGACAAAATACTGTTTTCTTTAACCACTATTTTCTTTTCGTTTATACTTCTCTTATGTACAAATGTATTTTTTAAAAATAAAAAAAAAACATATGCATGGCGTCCGTAAATAAGACTTGGTTTTTTTTTTCTCTCTCTCTCTCTCTCTCTCTCTTTATTTATTTATTTATTTATGGGAAACAGGGGGTGTCTAAAATTTTCTGATTAATTTTTTTCGTTTGTAATTACCGAATGCCAATTTGTGGTGCTTTAAACGGGGTGCTGGATACGGGCACCGAGAGATGCGAGAAGTGAAAACGACGTCGACTCGAGAGCAGGACAGGAACCTGCGCGCACTGGGAACAGAATTGCACGCAATCCCAAACGCTGCTGTTTTAAAAGAAACGCGGAGGAAGCACGCGCCCATCAACAAAACGACGTTGTATTATTCGTCGTCCATTTCCAGAATTTAATTTTCAATTTATTTATCCAAATGAAAATCAAAAACTAAGGCGCTTCCCTCTCTCTATATCTCCCACGCGCTTAGCCAAAATCAAACATGCGCCGATCTGCCCATCACCTCGAAGATCAGAGGTAACCAGACAATCACAGGTAAGTTTCATGGTTCTCACTTTAAGCCTCAGACTAACAGATCCTAAGTTCATGATTATTACCTAGTGCTTTTAATTTTCTCGACCTTAGCTGACAATTGAAACGCGAGAATCATCGCACGAAACGACATTGGCCAGGACTTGGTTGATATCTGGTCGGTGAAGATGGGGGATTTCGCTGGAAGCATCGATGTGGAGAGGCTTGTGTCGTACAGCGACGATCTCGTGGCGGTGCTGAAGGACAAGAAGGACATTGATAAATTGACGCAATGTCTTGAGCAGTTCAAGGTTCTTAAGACCTCCTGTGACGCCGATTCCAACGAGGCTAGAAGCCAGCTCCAAGGTAGTCTTATTTCTTAACCCATCCCGTAGGCAGGACGTTCTTTTCTGTTAGTCCGATTCTAGTTTCGATCTCAGTTTCTCTGCTTTGAGGTGCATCTTTTTGCGGTTTCAAATTTTATGTATACGAGTCAGTTGTTTGCTTCATTGATTTAGGTTCAAAACTTGCTGTCCAGAAACGAAACATTTAGATAATTGGGACCTCAATAATCCATTTATTTGTTACCACATGCTAAAGAGGATATAATGTAGTTGGCAAGACTGTCAGCGTTGATGTATTATGGTATTTCCAAGCGCCGCCGAGTTCTTTCTTGCTAAACGGTTGTATGATATTGGGCTCCCTAGACTAGGCCGTTCCTAGCATGAGGTTCATGATATCACTGCTACGGTTACGGCAAGACGGCGACCACAGTGATGGGTAAGGTGTGTTTATATTTGAAGTACTAACATTTGCTCAGTTTCCACCGTTGCCCAGGAAATTGGTAATACACTCACTTTCAAAAGAACGCTCTGGCTTCCCCTTTCATGATTTAATTGTGATTATCTCTTGTTTCTCCTTCACTACGTTGAAGCTTCTGAAACATTGCTCACAACTCACGAGTGATAGATACATCTATGGATGGTTATTTCAAACTTCTTGTTTCCTCCTGAAGAATGCTTTAAAGAGTATCTTTTTAGTCTATTAAAACAGAGAGGCATAACATTTCATGAGAGCTTATCTCCATTACTCTTTTTTATTTTTTGGTTCACCTTATTTTTATGAAAGTGGTTAAGTTTGAATTAACCATATAGGTTAAGGGGTTTATTTTATTTTATTTTACTTATTGTATGTATAGATTTTGTCAATTTTGCACCATGTGGTTGATTGATTCATATGTCTAGCAGAATATCAGAAAAAGATAGATGAATACAAGCAGAAAACAGAGAAGGCAAAATCTGAAGTCTCTGCGAATGCTGAACTTGAGCTTCTGCAGAAGGAATTGGAAGCAGAGCTTGAAAACGAGCGTGTGTTGGCAGAGGAGCTCAGATATGTATATATTTGGTCTTAATTCTATATGGGTAAACAGTTTTGGTTGTTGCTGTGGCATTGATTGTGAGTCCATCACTCTTTTTTTAAATAAACACGGTAATCAACAGTGAGATCAATGATTTAGAACGTCAGAGAATTTCTGTAGAAGAACTAAAGCAGACCCTGAAGAAAGTTGAGCAAGATGAGCTGAGAGCACAGTAAGTGCATAGTCATCCGATGATATTTTTGACCTTTTAATAATGGGAACTGCCATGATTGGGGAATGGATGTCAGGTCATTTGAGTTCCTATGATTCTCTTTGAGCTTGCAGGAGGAAGCTTTCAATGTACGCTTGTGTGACTAATATCATACCAAACTTTGATGATCACTCCAAAATTTCAGGCCGTATCCTTCTCCACTTTTCTGATCATAAGTTATAGTCATTTCTGTTGTGGTGCGTTTGTTCTGGTTCATGGGTGTTTCAGTTGTCCTCAATGAAAACCACAGATATAGTTGACAGAGATAAACGGAGAGTTGAGAAATTTGAAGTAGACCCAGCAGAAATGTCCACTTATGACTCATGCCAAAGCATCTGGAACATGGCGAATCTGCGATAGATTTTTGACGCTCGTCACGTGCATCAGTTATCCATGTTTATTCTTGATTTATGGCTTCTATGGTAGTCTTTTTGTTGTCGGCACTGCTGCTTCTGTTGTTATATATTTGTGATGACTTTCGATATTGGAAGTTATTTGGTGATTTCTTCCTTCAATTTTTTCCGTCATTTAGATACGGAAATGTCAAGTTAAACCACAACACTGGCGTGTTAAGAAATTAAACTTCTTCCGGCCGTTTTCTGATACATGACGATGCCTTGGCAATAGTTGGTACCATATTCAGATTCCGAGGACAGCAGCACCTGACCCAATTATCATAAGTGGGTATTTGTGTTTTGCTTAACAGCGGCGTAGGACTCGTACATGAAAGTCCCATCGAGTGAATGGAAGAACTTTTTCTCGCTAGAATGCAGTACCCATAAACTCATGCTACAAGGGCAATCTGGTGATTTCCGCCTAAAAGAGTTAAGTCAACTGGTCCATCTTCCAAACAGTAAGATACTAAGATCTGATTTTTGTACGCCTAACTATATTGCCAAACAAAAAGTAAGCCAATTAACATTCCCTCTGCAGAAGTTTTCAAACAATGTAGCCAAAATTCCCATTCAACTGAGACGTGCCCCGCCAGGCCATTGGCCCTACGCTTTTCCGAATTTGACAAAAAGAAAGAATATTTCAGGCAGTTGTAGATCCTTCCTTGCCGATCACCACATAACCCAGAGGTTTGGCCATTCTATAGTTTCCTGACAAGGCAACATAATGCAGACACCAGAGAAAAACAAGAAAATCGATTGGCAAAGATTAAGATTATGAACAAACAAATCAAAAAGGAAACTTGAACCCAAGGAAAAAAATTCAAACATGACCACGAATAAGGCCCTAGTTTGACAAGTAGATAAAACTTGTAAAAGCGAACACAGAGGGAAAGAAAGCCAGAGTAGACTGTCCTCCATTTCTTTGCCCTCAAGTTCCCATTCATTGAGAGAACCTACCAGTAATTGGTTCAGAATTCTTTGACCACAATTTTCCTCCACTTATCCCTGAGATCATTGGGAGTTCGAGTTGCATGAAAAATATGACGACCAAACTCCAAAATTTTCCTCCATGGAATATTTTTGTTTACTTCAGTTGAAAACTTCTGCACTCCTTCCTGTGGACAATGAACAGGTGCCAACAAGTTAGGCTTATAATAACTCAAGTGCATCCCCCATTAACTTGGTCACGCCAAAGTCAATAAAGTCCTCCAATGACCATGAATCAACACAGGATGAAATGATGGACTTTCCTTATTAGTCAGTGTACCATAAATATATGCAATTAGAGAGACACATAGAAAAGGGGAAAAAAAAATTACACCAAAACTTTATATTCCAACAAATTGCAAGGACTCTCTGGCAATTGAAAGTTCAGATAATCAAGCAGAGCATCTAAAAGCTCACACAGCTAGCTAATGTAGTTTATCACAATACAAAGTCCAGGATTTATCCCTTGCAATACAGCCAATTTTTCGACTATTTCTACCTCAGGGCATCACACATATCAACAGGGACAATGAATAAACAAAGCCATTGATACCTTTAGCATATCTTCCTCTTCGGGTGTCCAGTATAGCCTTTTACGCTTGTCTTGTGCAAAATGCAGGTTTGGGCTGTAAATTGGCAGGAAAAAAGGTTAATTTGCCATCACAAAATACTCAAAAGGGCAACGATCTAACATTACTATTGTAATCAAATGAGCCCAGAAAGACTGACAGTGCTGAAGCAGATTCTTGGGGGCATCTGGAGTTTTCAGAGAAGCTAGCTTTCTTGTATTGATTGCCAGTTTTTGCCCCCAAATTGTTGTGTGTTTGGATGGATACTTTCTTCAATGAACGAGTATTGTGAGGCTGTGATACCTTCTTCTTACATATATGCTTGAAACGTTTTCGGCGCACCACAACAGTCTCAGAATCCATATCAGATGTTTCAGGCACCTTTTGTGCAGCTTCTTCTCCCCTTGATGTCTCCGGTGCATCCTGATGCAATTGTTCTTTGGCTCCACTAGGTGCATCATTGAGTATAGTCTCTTCTTCTACACAGTGAGTATTAGGAGATTCTTCCACAGTTTCATCATCACCATCAGCAACATATTCATCATCCTGTTCTTTCATCCCTTCATCATCTAGAACCTGAAAATTGTAGGGATGTGAGATTTTTTCATTATTCCTCTTTTCTTCATGCATGGAGTCATTGACCGGCTCCATGCCTTGTATTTTCTCCTTTTGACTACAATGTGTGTTTGTATTCCCGTGACAATCAATTTCAACTACCCCTCCAAGAGCATCATGCTTGTCTAGCTTTTTAGATCCCTTTCCATTTTGATGATCCTTCACTTCACCTGAGATTTCGCCCTCCTTGCTTCTCCCAAAAACTGGTGGTACATCAGTTGGAGATTTTCCTTCAGCTCTCCCATCATTCTGTTTCCCTTCATCCTCACCACTTGTTTTAGAATCCATAAAATCTAAAAGTGCCTTCTTGGCCAGCATAGCCTTCTCTCTCAGAAACAAGGTCCTAGAAACTTGCAGTTTGAACCAGCAATAAGGGCAATAAAACATACCCTTCTCATCAAACTTCGGCTCAAATTCCATACATTCACGATGAAAAGCCAATGGACAACCTTTTTCACTGCAACAAACCAATTTCCCATCTCTATTGCACCTCAAACAAGCATCGTTCTTCAGCCAGTCCACCTTCTTCCCATCTAAACCACTCCCCTTTCCTTCAAAAACATCCGTCTCATTACTCACTTTGTGTTTCTTTCTACGACCATCACCTTTTATTGACTTCTCCTGCATAATCCCCTCTAGGCTAGCTTCTGCTTCTGCGTTAAAACCATCCTGTACAGAGATTCATCGAAAAGATTCTCCTTAAACTATGCTTTCGGTTGTTCAAAAAGAACCAGAAAAAGAAAGAGAAAAAGAAAACTTAACACGAATTTAAGCATCATAAAAGCTAAGATTGGGAGACATAGAGAGGGAGGGAGGAAGGAGCACCGGATTGCTGGGAGGCATTGGCCATGCGTAGGTGCTGTGCGACGGTTTTTGTGGCGATTTAGAAGGCCGAGCCCTAGGGCAGCGGGTTTTACTTCTCATCTCGTGAATCGGCGAATCCCGGATCCAAACCGTCGTCGAATTTTCAGATTTTCCCTTTGCTTTTTTATCATCCCGTTAATTAATGTGATTTTCCATTTTAATTTTTTTAATAAAAATTTTTATAATATAACAAATAAATTTTATTTAAAATAAAAATAATAAAATAAATTTATATAATATAAAATTATAAATAAATTATGCACTTCAAACGTAATTAAAGATAACGAACACTTGTTATTAATTAAGATTTGAGAGTTGGGATATAGACACCGCAGCTGAGCGCACAGACGCGAGAGCGACGGGAGGGGGCGGCATTTGGACACTTGGCCGCCTCGACAGTCGAGGGACGGAAGGGGAGGCGGTGGGGAAGCAGAGGATGATTTGCCCCATTCTCTTGAGCCTTTTGGGCCGCTTGCCGAGGAAGTTTGCCCTTCTCTTGGGCCTTTTGGCTACTTTTTTTTTTTTTTTCAAAAAATATGAAAACTAGAAAACCCTTTTCTTGGGCCTCTTGAGCGACTCTCGCTGTTATAGAAACTGAGCGATCGTTATAATTTTCAAGAAGCCCACGAGTATTATTATCCTGTGGGCTCTGTTGGGGGGAATAGGATTTGTGGGCTTTCGGGACTCGGAACTTCTGGGCTTGGGCCTTTCAATTCACTGGATGATTCAATAGTCTATCTTTTATTACTCTATCGTGCCCCATGCAGCAAACATTTTTGTTGTCTTACAAAGAAAATGTGCGGTACAGTCCAAAAGGTAAATTATAGCATACTGCGATATGGGAGGATCCGGGCAAGGATACCATGCGCCCATTAGTGCGTTCGCATTAATGACAGGGAAAATTCCAACCATCGGTCAGATTCCTATTGAATTCTTCAATTTCCTCGAGTACGGCCTGAGCCCAGTGCTTTTGTTGGCGGGGCAGATGATGTGAAGTTGCTCGGGTTATCATTCCGCTCCGCATAGCAAACTTGTTGCTTGATGTGATTTTTCTCCCCTGATTTGTAATGATGAAGATAGATTGGAGTTTCCTTCGCTAACGAATCGTTTTCTAAACGAAGTGATTTGCAGGCCTCGGGGACTTGAATCCCTTTGTAAGCCTTGCAGACATAGCTCTCAAAATGCCGGTAGTCCTGCACCCAGATAATTAATTAGAGACTTCAGTTAGACACTTGAAAAGGGTATCATGTGCAGATGTGCACATAACTAGAAGCTTAGAGTCCTGGACCAAAGACTAGCAAACCTCTTGCAGTGGTTGACCATTCACAACCACCCATGGTACGAATCTATGTGGTGGATTGAGCTGGGCTGTTTCATCTGCGAATTGTTGTTCGATCTGCCGCATCCATGTCATTTTAAGGAATAGTAAATGCCAGATACACAGACGAAGAGACAAAGAAAAAAAAAAAGAAAGCTGCCTCGTGTGGTATTAGAAGATGGAAGAGCAAATTCGAATTATAAGTTCAGCGGGACCTTTTGTCCTTGTCCACTTGTGTAGCAATCAATTGGTTGTTTAGCCGCCAATCCAGACTTTTCAAAACAATTAACCCATTCATTGAGTTTGTTCCCCAAGGAGAGCTGTTCGACACAGCGTATAAATTTGAAATGTCGATCCTGCACCAGCAATAAATTATGAAATAATGGTTTCAGACTTAATTATGTAAAATTTTTCAAGCAACGTCTCCTTTCAATGTCTAATTGCAATTTCCATATCAAACATGTTTCTTGCATATGCCCAAAAATTAAAAAAAAAAAAAAAACACACACACACACACACACAAAACAAAAAAAGACAAACAAAAAAGAAAATTCATTTCTTGCATATATATATACATATAGATCCCTAGCATGAGAATGTGCGCATGCAGTATCTGAAAACCCACTAAATAGCAGGACCATGCATTTAATCCCGTTTTGCCTAAAAGGTTTTCAGAATTGGTTTTTTTAAGGTAAGCAAGATTGGCGAAAACTTCAAGTTTCAGACTTTATCAGCATAAGTTTTAACTCCAATTTTCCCCTTCTCTTCAACTAAAAAGATATTGATGAGGCATAGCAGTTAAGCGGCAGCTGAATGCACCCAATATTAACAGACCGTTTGCTACCAACGTTGAGATGGGAGAAAAGGGGCTTACGGGATAGACAGCTATGGTGCAGGCTTCCATAGCATTAAAGAAGCATTCGTCTGGGCCATGCTGCAACATGTAAAATACGCATGTTATGAATTATAAGAACGTTCCGACGGTAAGGAAATTCAAATTCAAACCAAAAACATCTATTCAGAAGGTTAACGGACACTATAGTACCATTGGTCCAGAAAAAAAGAAACCCCACAAGTTGATATCAAATGTGATGATAAAAAATGTTAAATGTCAAATGGACAGTCCAATTATTCACCACAGTATAATTAACAGAATAGCTAAACGATGCCGTTAGGTAGATTGAGCAGTAGAGCGTCGGTTGAACTTCCGTGTGAAGCTTCTTACATTGTAAAATTACCTTGATATGAAAGTAAACGAACTGATTATTATTATAATTTGAATAAGCCAGAGTGAGAAATGTAGACCTGACAAACGAAGGAGCTGTAGGGCTCGAGAAAAGCATTGCCCCAGGGGATCATCCTGAGATGGACGATGGAGATGAGTCTTTTATCAAACAACTTGACCAGATGGTTCACTATGAAATCCGCACAAAACGGACACAGAGTCTCGTAGTAAAGAGACAGCGTGACCTTTTCACTAATGGAAGGAGAAGCAAGACAGAACGGTACAAGGCAAGTGCAGAGGAAGCAAGCGGTGAGCCATGGTCGGAGAGAAAGAGAAGCCATCTCCTAAACCCAGATTCCAATACCCAAATGGCAAAAGAAAAGGACAATGCAAGCGAAGCTCTGGATCTGCCACAGGTGGACTAGCTTTTTTAGAGTGGACCGATGCTGTCCCGGTGGTAAGCAGGAAAGATAGTTGAAGCCAGATTTGAGAGTAGGCCCCACTTTTTATTTGGGGCCCTTTTGCAATTAATATATGCTATGCTCTTTGATTAGCTTTTGAACCTTTTCTTTTCCTGCTCCATAAGAAACAGAGATTGTCTAAAGATTGGCACAGCGGATTAGTGAAAATAGGATTAGACAAAACAAAACCAGCAATAACAATAACAAATCGTGTTATATACATTTTCGTTGTCTAAATCGATTTCATGTTTTGAGGTTTTTAATAATATATATATATATATATATAGGCCAAATCCCGAGCCTGCCAAGAAAGGCTCCTCTTACAAATTTCAGAATTTCAGAAAGATCCATACTTCTTAACGGCATAAAAGGCACATTTTGGGCGGCGCCATAAGCAATCATCCGCATTAATTCTTTCTTTGCCACGAGAAACAAAAATAGAAAGAATTGCCACTTTCCCTTCATTTTTTCTTAAATTAACTGCTTCTTTCCGTTGAAAAACTCGACAAGGTATCACATTATTATAGAAATCATTTAGAAAAGCATCAATCATTATCAATTTTTAAGTTGTAACGAAAAAAAAAAAAAAAAGAAAAGAAAAAAGGAAACTGAGGGTGCTGGCTGAATCCAGTTGGATGACAAATAACGTCAAAACCGAGTTTTTGATCTGGTCCAAAACATACTTGAACTGAACTCCGCAGGCCCGGCAAGAGAAGCCTCTGCTTCGTGGGCTAGACTGAGACGGAAAAATGAGAGAAAATTAAATTAAATTTTAGGGTCTCGTTTAGGTTTTCCGGTCCCTTCTCTCCGTGGCGCACCACCATCGACGTCGTTTAGGCTTTCGGGTCCCTCCTCCAATATCAACCGCTGTTCTGTGTCGGAGCCAAAGCCCGACCTAGACCCCAATCTTAAAGGCTCCAGCTCTTTTCCAATGGCATCGATCAATTTCAACTTCTTCGATAATTGGTTTAAGAAGCCCCCAAACCCACTTCCTCCCATAAACCTTCTCTCACTCGCCCACTCTCTCACTCCTAAAACCTCCCGGCCCCTGACTTTCGCTTCCATCAGCGCCGCCACTAATCCCCAAAATGAGCCTAAGAAAGCCGAAAAGGAGCCGGAGGAGCCGCCTTTCTACCAGCAAGTGCTGGAGCAGTACTTCTGGGAATGTGAGAACCGACCCGATTATCGTCACACACCTGAAGTCGAAAAGATACTGAACGAAGATCCGGTTTTCGAGAAGAAAGAGAACCCGACCGAAGAGGAAATCAGAGAGAACGAGAAATGGTGGGCCGGGTTCCGGGCCAGCCCGGTGGTCAAGTTCGTTGCGCGGGCAATGGAAATTGCAGATAAGATTAACGAGATGGAGCTGCAAGAGAACTCGATTCCGTACAGATGGGAAGACAGAAAGCTGTGGCAGGCGGTGCCCCACGTGACCGGGCTGGACGGCCGGCCAATGCCCAGAAAGGCAATAAAGACGAGGAAGGAGAGCGATGACAAGTTCTGGGATTTTGCCAGGCAGTTCTTTTTCGGGCTTTGGGGATACAGGCAGAGGCCTTACCCACCTGGCCGCCCTATCGACGTTGCTCAGGCTATCGGCTACAAGCGCCTGGAAAAGCGATACTATGATTGTAACTTTGACTGACTTGCTACCATTCGTTATAATTAGAATTTTGTTTTATCATAATCTGATTACTGTGCAAGTCTTGTTTCGTTCGCTGATATTGTTGGAATTTTTTAACTGCAGTTATTATGAAAAGTGGTGGCTTTTACTACAAGGATCGATTGGGAAGGACACGAGGACCCATGGAGCTAATTCAGCTCAAAACTGCATGGGGTGGCGGGATAATTGATAAAGACACTTTCATATGGATGGAAGACATGGATGAATGGGCTCCAATACACATGATTTATGGCATGGAACGCGCAATTGCCACTTGGGAAGGTCTGTTAAACATATCATTTGGACTAACGTTGAATGAATGCTGTGTCTGAGTGTCTACTCACTAAGAAACTGCCTACCTTGGGAGTGTCCATATTATTTTAAAGAGTTGAAACCTACTCCTTTGTTTAGGGAATTTGAGTAGGGGAAGATTCCTGGAGTGTTGTGACTGAAATAGGAAACTGACCAAATCTATATGTGCAGAGCCAACCATCCAATTTGGGAATGCCCAAAACATGGGTTTAACTGGGCCAGCTCAATAAGCTCATTTCATGCTTTATATTTTTCCTTATCTTTATTTCCTGGGAACTGTAATAAGCCTGAAACTTGACTCCAAATGAATTATCTCTGCTTGTGGTTTCACCATTTCAGTTAGGCTTGGTGCTGCAGCAACAGCTTTCCTCCACAAACTGCAGAAAGGCATGCCTCCTTGGGTTCCACTCAAGGGACGTGAACAGAAAACCTACAAGCAGATGCAAGAAGAGGCCGTAGAGAGCAAAAGGCGTGACTTAGCTGTCTTGGAAGCTAATGGTGGGGTTTGGCCAGGAGTTAGGATTCCCAGCTATGCACTGTTTCTTTGGGCTAGTGGCACTGAATTGACAACCATTTTGGAAGAGGACCATATGCCAAACAAATACATTCCAAAAGAGCTCAGGTACTACAGCATTTGCATGCAATACTTGTTTGCAAATTTGTGCCATTTAATTAGGCCGAAGATTTTGTTTGTTTCTGTCAATTTTTTCAATTGTGCCGATTTGGACCAATGTATCATATTTTAGAATGTCCATATCAATCATATGACAATGCTTCTTCTGTTTTTTCCCTTTTTCTCTCTGGGAGTTAGGCTTCGGTTGGCTAAAATTATCCCTGGCTTAAGGCCATGGGAGGTTTTAAGTGTTGAGCAAGCAATGGATCAGATAACATATGGTGGAGGGTGGTACCGAGAACCCCTTGGCACCTATACAACTGGTCCTCCATACATCCAGCATTGGAACAAGGATGTTTTGGTACAATCTTGCTTCTTACTTGCACTTTTCTCATTTAAGCTTTTCCCATGCTGGTGTCTAGGAGATTAGGTGGACTTAAAATTCTCTGGGGGAATATGTGCTAAAATCTCAAAGGGAAACAAGAGATGAGTAAGTAGATTGGTGGTTCATTTTACATTCTATAAAAGAATGCCATCAGAAATTATGCTGAGGACCCCTGCTAATATAGGACATGGGACATACTGAGACATCATAGAATTGTGATGATTCTCGATGGTTATTTTCTTTGGCTTATTAGTGACAAGTGATTTTGAGTCTTCCATTGATCTTTGGTGTATTTACTCGCTGAAACCCTGCTTTCAGAGCATATTTGAAAATTTTCACAACCTCAGTACTCAAGTTTATGCCAAATTGGAGCGGACAATTCCTGGTTTTGATGCCATAATGGAGAAAGTCCAAGCTGACGCCTTGGCAAGGAGTGCCAGACGTAAGCAGAAGAGGGAGGCACAAAAGAAAGCTGAGCAGGAGAAAGCATTGTACAATCAAATTAAGTACGGTTGGTAGGATCACTGTGATCTCAAAGCCACAGGAGCTTGAAACATGAGATGGTAAATGTGCAGTTCAACTATCTCATTGACCATATTATGCCTGTGTCAACTTGTGAATGGCGATTCCTTATTTTTATGCTTTTGACTGATACGTAGTTCGTGATTCTTTGTGGTGGCAGCCTTTAATCAATTTGAGGAAGTTGGTTTTGCCTCTTTTTATAGCTGATCTACCCGACGATGGATTGATGCCTATACCGATTGAAAGTTGGTGCTATTTGTTTAAGTGTAAGTGTGTCTGGTGCATATGCATTATACTGCCCGTGTTCAGTGTGCGCACACATTAATAGCGGGGAACAATGGAGAGAGTAGTGGGTGGAGTTCGTGCTTTTCCAAATCTATTTGGACGTGTGTTTATCCTCATTTCGTTGCAACCTGCCTTCTTATAAAGACGAGGATTGGATTGATGAATCCGTACTAATTTATCCAAAAACCCTACTGCTTTGATATAATTGATTGCCATTTAGCTTGGGCTAATAACATGCAAATTATACAGTGGTGCCATTTAGCTTCTCGGTTCGAATTTGTAAAAAGCTGCTGCTATTATCCATTTCTGTGGATTGAAATGGTTTCCCAAAATCTGTGAATGGAGAAGAAAGGGAGTTTATGTCGTGGCTTTTCAAACAATTGGGCAAATTCGTCTGCCTAAGCCAACCCACAACCCATAAGCTAACTCGAACGTTGTGCTGGCCTGCTGGGTCTCATGCACTGGGGTCTTGGGGGCCGATGCCGAGTGACAGCCTAATTCAGCCACGGAAACAGAACCCGAGAAAGTAAGGCTTGGCATCGCGATCCACGGCCGGGATTCAGTAGGCGGCACCGACCTGGCCATCTGTCGAGTGGATATCAGACAGCAGTGGCCAAATACGTGTACCGAAAAAACCAACGACCGTTCGGACGAGGTCGTTTGTCCCCTGCGGCCTCTCGTCTGTTTTGTTTATATACGTAGGCGGTCTCTAATGGGGCTGGACTTCTATGGTAGAAGGTGAAGAGCGTATACCGTGGAAAAGCAAAATTAGGCGAGAATGGAAGATTTTGTTAGCATGAACGAAGCCGGAAACTTAGTTGAATCAGACGATGATGAGAAGGGAGAAGATGGGCCAAGTAGATTACTAAATCATATGCCCACAAAAAACTTGCTCTCATGTAGAGGGGAACCTAGCGATCAGGGCGAAGACGAAAAGAAGGAAGAAGACAATAAAGAGGCGAAAATTCGGGAAAAGCCGGGGTTCGGTCTTCTTGACCATCTCATTTCCAACTTGCTTGCTCCTTCAAGTCCAAAAGCAGGAGCTGAACAAGAGAAGATCAATAAAGAAGAGCTAGCGAAAGATGAAGAAGAAAATGACCAAGTGAGGTCTAGAGAGGGGGGGGGCTGTACTGGAAGCATCATTCAAAACATCGTTTCCCACTTTCCCAAATCTCTTCCCGGTATTTTCTTTTCACCTCCCAGAGATTTTTTCTTTTTTTTTTTTGCCCATAATTTTCTACAATCTCTCTTTTTATTTTTCTTAGTGAAAATATATAGATAGAAACCCACGTACTTTCTGTTTATTGATTAGTTTACGACTTTCATTTTGTGTTTTGATGAGCAGACGAAGCTGCTCCGTCAGCTGACGAGGCCTCCATTCTAATTCACTCCATCATCCGTGATTGAGGATGGAGAGATTTTTGTTATTAGTTGTCCGGGAGACTTTTCTGTTTTGAAGTAGATGAAGGGATGCATCAGTCAACGTTGTTTTTATTGTGAATTTTCAGATTTTCCGTTAGGTGTTAAATTCTGTCTCGATTGTACCATTATCTGCTGCCTCTTGGGATGTTCTTATTGTCTTGTCCATATTCAATGGAAATTTAATGGCTTCAAATGTCTTAGAAATGAAGTAGCGTTTGTTCCGAAGTTTTAGTGTGGTCATACCTGGGTCGGAATATATTATCTGGGTCCGCTTGAACGCTGACATGACCGTCTCCTTTACAAAAACTCTGCGCCTGCAACTTTTGATTCCATTGGCCTGGGCGTGCTAATACGGGCACCTCTTGGAGTAGTCGTTAAACATAGCTGGGAACAATTAAGCATTGGAAATGGGACCCGGGAGCAGCTTGTTTTGACTTCAAGTCTAAAAGATATCCATCTCATGAGCAGAGCAGTTATATGCACCTTCAATGTGATCAACGATGTCAGTAAAATCATAGATAAGAAGGTGAACTAACCAAATTATTAACGAGAGCACTACAGAGGGGAAAACCGAGTCAGATTGAAGACCTTCATGCCACGAACAAGAAAGACGATGGGTCTTCTCGAGGAAGTGCACGAGTGCGGGGGGGAAAAAATAAAAAGATAAGAAAATCCAGTGCACTTCTTTCTCTCTTCTCAATGTTTTTCCTTGGTTCAAAGTGACAATTTTAAGTTGGTTAAAGAGATAAAGATGTACAAGGAAAGGAAAAACAGTACAGAGGAACATTCTAACATTGCTGAGATACACTACGTAGACTAGAAAGAAGAAGCCAGTCAGGAGCGGAAGCAGCGTGGAGCAACGAGTGCATATGCTGAGGAATCGCATGTGCGTGACTTTAAAACATGCAATAAGAGCAGTCAGCTTTACTAGACAAAGACAAAAGTTGTGGTATGGTCAAGAATTTTTAGCATCATAGTACACAAAAGCTGCGTAAATGATGCAAAAGATGCACATGAAACATAATAAAAGATTGCCAGCACCATGGATCGGGGAAACAGCAAATAGATGTAGATGTTACCTGAGCAGAGAGAGCATTAACGATATGCCTTCAAAAAGTAATAGGACGAACAAGGACTTTCCAATTTCATCGAGAGACTATACACGCAACTAGAAAGCCATGTTAAAATGTATGATTTCAACGCTGGAGCCACGCATTTAGCAATGCCAAAAACTGCAAAGTGAACAACTTGTATGAATCCTCTGCCAGAGGCATTCATAAACCCCGTGATGACACAGATTAGTCCTGCTCTATTTTCAAGAATTCAGATGAATGATGATTATCAGATACTCCTTCAGATGCTTCAAGCAATTGTTGAAACGTCCACTTGTCGACTGTATGATAATTTTGTAACCAGACAGCCCTCCTTGAAAATGGGTGAAAACTGAAAATGCAACTTATGCATACAAAATGAACATTTATTATTTTTTAACTTGGTTATGATAAGCTAGAGTCCAATAATTTTTCGGTAATAACTTACATGGAGGGATGAATATACTTGTAGTATTAAATCGCAGGAAGTATTGCATCAAGATTCAACATTTACCAGCATAATGTCAAATGAAGCAGCACAACAACACAAGTCCTTGCATGAGATCCTATCCGTGGATGAGGGAAACCATTCTTTAGTTTAAGTTTGGCCATTCCTTTAACTGCTGCAACTGGGGCTACATAGAAAGTTACAAGGAGTGATGTAAGAACAATTTCCAATTCAGGGGAAGGAGTTCTGTATATTAAGGGAGAAGCATAACCTGACCCCAATTTTGTAAAGCTTTCAAAATTTTAACACGAATTTCTATATGACTCCTGGTGGCATTGCCTAGTTCTGGAGCCATTTCCACGACGTGAAGGGGGTGCGAGTGCTGCAGAGATTGAGCATAAGATACCATACCAGTTCACAACGAGTGCACCAAACAATTCACGGCTCCCATTTTTCTCAGGAGGTGCTCTCTTCAAGAATTGCATCACTCAGCGCAAAAAGAAAAGAAAATGGAAATAAATAGTAAATAATTGAAATTGAGGACAACCCCGACGTCTCCAAGAACAGAGACAGACCTAACAAAACTGGTGCTTTTTTTAAAAAAGAAAAAGGAAAAAAAAAAAAAAACTAAAATCTACCCTCTCTATAGGTCTCGCAAAAGGAAATAGGCCCAACTAGAACCGTTACTTTCGTAATGTAACTCCAAATCAAGGGTTTCAAACTTTGGCGTTAATAAACACACAGGGATTAAGATCCATTAAAAAGATACCAAGAACAGCAGAAAGAAACAAGAAAGATTTTCAAGAAGAGTAAAAAACAAATGTTAATCAGAAGGAAGAAGAGGTATTTTAGAGGACCGAAAAAGAAAAGGGGCATTTGCATTCGTTAAAGAAACAAAGAACGCCCTTTCAAATTCAAGAACTCGGCAACATTTTTCCTTCACCGAATCGGCGAAGAACCGCAGATCAGCTTCGTCGCACCTTCCTGACGATATAAGACATGAAAAATTGAAAAAAAATAATCTAACAAAATTTGTTCCAAAGACCGCATTGCTTTCGCTAATTATAACCGAATAGAAACTAAAAACTCTTGGAAATCGAACGAAAAAGAAACAGATGCAACTCTTGGAGAAAAGATTCAAAACAAAAAGAAAAAAAAAAAAACAAGAAACGAGCGACAAAGATTTGAACAAGGAGACTGGCGCGAAGAAGAAAGATTTACACAGAAAAAGAAGCAATAAAGAACAAAGAAAGATTTGACAAGAAAACGCTCGGGCGACCTAGCGCCAACCAGCATTGTTTCTCCCCAAACGCCTGTTTGTAACGGTAACACTTGGCTCGGCCGGGCCAAAGTCCTTACACGTAGGGATTAAGAGGCGTAAAAAGAAAGTTTCTTGGGAGTCAACGCGAAAAATCGGTGATTTTTTTTTTTTTTAACCACCGTCACCTTTTATTACGTTATATTCTATTTACTTGTGATTTATAAAAAATTTTAATATTCCGATTAGCAATGGATTTTTTTTTTTTTTTGAGCAACCAGTTAGCAATAGAAATATAGGTTACAGTTGCACGTTTTCGTGTTGGCTAAATTATTAAAAAATGTATATCATTTTCTTTCCCAGTAATGGAAAAAAAAAGGTTCCGGCACAACAAAATATATTAATTAAAAAATGCACCGCCGTCAATAAGAATTTTCATATTTATTAAAAAATAATATATCTATAAAAAATATTTATTAAAATTTGTTTATAAAAAATAAATTATTTTTTATTATTTAATTATATTATTAAAAATATTTTTTATTAAATTAATTATTACAGAATTAAATTAAATTTTTGATATAATTTAATTATTATTATTATAAATAAAAATATAAAAAATTTAGATTATTTTTTATAAAATAAAGTATATTTCAACAATAAATAACAAAAAACAAAATTTTAACTTTACGATCAGCAATCAACGATAAATAAAAATAATAATAAAATTAATTAATAATTAATAAAATTTACAATAATTTAAAAAATTTTTGATACTCTCTTGTTCAATATACCGTTTAAAAAATAATTTTTATTTATTTTAAGAAAAATATTTTTTATAAAAAATTGTTATATTTTATTAATTTTATAATTATTTTATTAATTATATATATTTTAATTTATCAAATTATTATTATTTTTTTTTAAGAACCTAAATATAATACGCGAAATACAATTTTCAGAAGGGATCATAGGCAATAAGAGGGAACAAAAAACAGAAAAGAAAAAAAGTCCAGGGCTGAGTGCTCAGGCGCTATGAGTCCGAGTCCAAAATCTAATGGACCGTTTTGGGCCGAAATCTAAAATCAAACGACCTGTACGTGTTCGCTTTACGGGCCTGATACAAAGACCCATCTCCCTCCATTGGGTTATAATCGGGTGGCCTCTGCCCATATCGCCATCCAGAAGGCGAAACCCTAAAAGAGGGGCTATAAAGCGGCGTCCCCAAAATTCCAAGCTTCATCGTACTTTACTTACCCCAGCGGCCGCAGCGGCTCTGTCATCTCTGTTGAAGCCCCCCCGGAGAGATATCAGTGAGCTAGCGTCTCCAAGATGGTTAGCGCCCTCGCTCCTATATTTTTGTTTTCCTTTCTTTTGTTTTTTCCCGTATTGTTTACCTTAGTTTCGGTTTGCTTTAGGCATGTATGGTGGTTTGGGTTCCGCAATAGTATCTGAGCTCGGTATATATTTGTTTATTTGAATTGGGGTTGAGGTCTTGATGCATGGTTTGAGAAGAGATGAAATCTTTATACGCCTTTAGAGATCATTGAGTCTTGTTGAAAATAAGAGCTTGTTTCTGGGTTTCTCTCTGTCACGCGAATACAATATTCACCCTTGGGGGTGTGTGCGAGTATGTGAGGATTCAGGAAATGATATTCTTTTTTCTGATGTATGACGCTGTTATATTACTTTTTGGTGAATTAATTTCTTGTTGCGATATGGGTCTTTGTAATTGTCTCTGCTAGTTTACTCCTTCCTTCCTAAAGGAATATAACCACATTGTTTGTAAACTACTTGATCTTTTTGTTTCTCATTATGTTATGATCTGCTGAATGTTTGCTTATATGGCCTGCTTGTATTACAGGCGAGGGGTTTGAAGAAGCATTTGAAGAGGCTCAATGCCCCAAGTCATTGGATGCTTGACAAACTTGGTGGTGCATTTGTACGTCCATATTCAACTAAAATAACACCTTATGTTTTTGTAATTAATCATTTCGACATTTTTTTTGTGTGTTTTTGATGCATCTCCTTGTTCTGTTTGTGCTTTGTTGTATCTCTTTGTGTGCAGGCACCCAAGCCATCCTCTGGGCCTCACAAGTCCAGAGAATGCTTACCTTTGATTCTTATACTGCGAAACAGGTTGAAGTATGCCCTGACATATAGAGAGGTTATTGCTATTCTGATGCAGCGACATGTCCTTGTTGATGGAAAGGTCAGGACAGATAAGACTTATCCTTCTGGTTTCATGGGTACGTGCTCATCATAGTATGACTGCTCTATACCTTTTTTCTTCTTGTATGATAGGATTTCGGTTTGTATTGTTCACCTCGTCTCTTGTTAACAGATGTTGTGTCAATTCCCAAGACAACTGATAACTTCCGTCTGCTTTATGACACCAAAGGCCGGTTCCGTCTTCATCGCATCAGAGACGATGAGGCAAAGGTTTGTCTATACATTTTTGCATTGCCTTAATTGTTTTGCAATTTAAATAAGTGCCTCTTGATGGGATTCTGGTGATTTAGTTGAGATACCCTTATTTCTTTATCGGATTTTTTTGTCTTTGTGGTATCCTGTATCCTCATTTTGAGTACAATGTTCATGTTGAGTAAATTTCTGGGTCAATGCTATGCAGTATAAGCTTTGCAAAGTTCGATCTGTTCAGTTTGGTGACAAAGGCATCCCGTACCTGAACACCTATGATGGTCGCACAATCCGTTATCCAGATCCCCTCATCAAGGCTAATGACACTATCAAGCTGGACCTAGAAACCAACAAGATCACTGACTTCGTTAAGTTTGATGTGGGTAATGTTGTCATGGTTACTGGGGGAAGGAACAGGGGCCGAGTTGGACTCATCAAGAACAGAGAGAAGCATAAGGGAAGCTTTGAGACCATCCACGTTCAAGATTCTTTGGGTCATGAGTTTGCCACTCGCATGGGCAATGTCTTCATTATTGGAAAGGGGATCAAGCCATGGGTGTCTCTTCCCAAGGGGAAGGGTATAAAGTTGTCAATCATTGAGGAGGCTAGGAAGAGGCTTGCAGCCCAAGCTGCTGCATGAAAATATTGTGGCGATTTGTCTTGCCATTTGTTGTTACAGGAGTCACTTATGTTTTACTCAGGTGCTAGTTGTCTTGCTTTATGATGCACAATGGGTTGGTAAGAGAATTGCGGGTTGCTTTTATCATTTATCATCAAAATTTTGAACGAAATGGTTGTTGAATTTGAACTTTTGGCTATGCTGGTGAAAATTTGGCTTTAACATTTTGAAGTCAAGAATTGTTCGTTTACCCCGTGTCAATTAGCCTTAGTTTCTTATTCTTGCGACCCTCTGAATCTACCAAACTGGACTTTTGATGATTTCTATATCTTCCTTCCCCTGTTAAATATTAAGTACCATGCAAAACGATCGTTTGTTATTCTATTTGTCGTTCTCTCGTCATACCTCGCAGCATCGCATCTTCCGAGGTTGTGGTGTCCCCTTCTTTCTCCCCTTTTAGAAGCAATTGTTTGAAGAATGAAGCTTAAATCATCTCGGAAAGTAATTGCTACCAAAATTGTGTGTAAAAACTAAGGAGTGGAATTTTCATTTAGCTGATCTCGCGATTTTCTTCGACGGAGGTTCATTTCTTGGCAGAACTGTCGATGGAGCTTTAGTTGAAGGTCAGTGGCGAGTGCCTCCCATCCGGTATTATTCCTTAACCCTAGTAGCTAAATGCAACGCGGTGTAAGAGAAACGGGTGGCTTATGCCAAAAGTATATCGAAAAATAAAATTTTAATAATAATTATTATTATTATAAAGAAGGGTGCCTCTCCGGCCAGAGAGAGAAAACAGAGCTGGGCTGATTCGATGGTAAAATGTCCCGGAGGCGAGGCTAACACGACCGACCCGTAAAAGATAACATGGGCTACCGATCCAGAAGTCAACTTAACGGGGATACAATTTAGAAATAATACCCCCAGACGAAGAATTTTAACTCTTAACGGTGCACAACACAAGAGAACAAGTTTGGGTGGAGCAGAGTTGGTAAATATCGCTGCAGGCAGCTCGATACGGGCCTTTTCTACAAGAAACGTTTGCAATGCGAATGCTACGGTTTTCTTGCCACCAAGCACAAACAGTGACAGCAGATAAAGCAGACTTTGAAAGCGATGCAAACAGGATCCGAATAGCCACTAATTATATTAAATGTTCTCTTACCCAAATGCAGGAATTTTATGCCAATCATATCTCCTATTGGATACTTGCGAAAACCCACTGTGATTAGTCTCATAATATAATCAATGGCCCACGCGAAAGAGGGAGTTATAAACACAAAGGCACTGAAGGAAAAACAACAGCCAACTGTTTGACCGAGGCCCCACAACAAACGTTCCATATGTGCAATATAAATCAGAATCTTCGCCAAGAACAAAAGTGCCTTATGCATAGCCCCAAGAGGCTTCTTCGTCTGCTAATTGTCCATTTCTTCATAACAAGAGAAGCTGCAGTGTGTCCTCGGGACAAATCATTTGCTAGTACTGTTTTCGATCCTTATACGTGGCTTAGACTTTTACCGAGAGGCCCCTTCATATTTAAACGGCAATTATGTCCTTCACCTATTGTGTAGACATTCTCGAAACCAAATTACCGATGTGTGTTTCCCAGAAATTAATCCAGGGAACACGTGGATTGCATCACTGAGTTGTTTTTGCTCCGGCTCCTAGATTGATGTAGATAAGGAATTTTGAACTTTGAAACCTTAGGCCTAACAAAATAGGTGCCAATATATCGAGTTGTAGCCTGGAAGGTCAAAAATGTCAAATAAAAATTGACCATGAAGTAAGGCTCTTCTCTTGTCTTGATACATGTTGCTTTGTGGAATGTCGAATTCCTCCGGCATCTTGCCTAGTCTTAAATTATTAGGATGGGATGGTGGGACTCAAATGAAGAATGGAGATATAAAAGGGTATCAAATAATGAGAAGTGGCCAAGTGACGATGAAGTGGAGAGCCTGGCAATGCTTCGGACAGATATTTCTCTTCTCAAAAAACTATATGCTTCAGAAGCTCACTTCGAGCTTTAGACACGAGGCCAGAGGTAAGAGCCCAATTCATTTGTTTCTGCCTTCTCCTTTATGTAGGCATATGGATTGCCAAGTTTTCCAACTACTTTATGTTCTTTGCTCTTATCTCTCTTTGCTGATGATAATTGCAGGAAACAATCATGGGTTGACGATGCTCTACAAGGATATGGAATCCTGTGGAGGATATGAAGATATACAAGTGATGTGGAAGATGCTTCACTCCTCTTCTCGTTCAGTCGCCCATGGTCCCCGGAGGAAGAGGGTCTACCGGAACTTCTGTTTCAGGCCAACTTAAATCCTGTCGTTCATTGTCAGAGAATTTTCCCAACATGAGCTTACGCAAGTCCTTGCTATTCTTGCAGTTTTGATCACTTTCTTTCTTTTTTTTTTTTCTTGTGAAAAGAAATATTGGCAGAGTTGAGAACAACCAAAAACACATCTCTATTTTCATGTAAAGACCAGCAGTGTGAGTGTTGGCCACATCTATATATTTCCCCACTAAAATTTTTTCTGTTATCTTCGATACTCCTTTTCTGGGTACTAAACGGCTTTCAGATTTCTGACAATCAAAAACGCTTAGCCAAGTAATGTCTTCTACCTATGGAATCTTTTGACTTGGCCCGAACATGAGGCCGATCTGGCAGATATCGAAGAATAGAATATTGATTAAGCAACATCAAAGTAGACGACGTTTTGCATTCCGGACGATGAAGATAAGGACACTTTGCATTACACAGAGGTAGCTTATGCCCTAAACAACTTTGAACGGAAATTTTTATTCTCATATTTCTTAAAAGTACGGCACAATGCCAGTGGATAGAATTGATATCCATTATATTTTACCGCAAATGCTATCCATTTTGCATCTAAACTGGAGCTGCTTAAGAGGGAACATTCTAGAATTTCCAAAGCGAGGACAGCTTCGGCAAGGAACAGCATCATGCAGCATCATGCTCGTGGAGAAGCATCCGATCAAAATGCCATACTCCTGCAATTACATAAAGGATGTTGAGACCAAAGTTTAAGGTATAGCTGAAGAGTTGACTAAGAGACTTTAATCCTACCGTGGCCTTTTCCAACCATCCTCAATTGAGTGACATACTCTGCTATCTTCTTAATAGATTCGACCTGTAAAGGCCCTTCAATAAGTCAACAGAACCTTAACAAGTATCTTTCACATGCTACTAGAAAATAGCATCAGCTATTAGGTCGTAGTTAGTTTGGACAGAGCAATTAAAATGCAGAACAGGGTCACTTAACTTTTCCCTTTTTTTCATTTGCTATATTGCCACACAGCAGACAAAACGAGACTATATTGTTGACACATAACTTGCTCATGTCAAAGTCTATGGTACTGGATCCGGGAAGAGGGACAATAAAACTGAGCTCACCTGTTCTTCCAAAAACTCACTCTCAATGAAGTCTTGCATCTGGGGATCACAGTTTTCCTCTGCCACCTGTTGTTCATGAAGAACTCAACTCAAGTTGTAAAAAAACACAAAAGGTGGCTGCTTTAAATGTGGGAAACTGCCACCTACTCGCAAGTTTAAAGGAATAGGACTCAGGAAATGCCCTGGGGTGCAATGCATTACCTTGTGCAAGTTCAACAGCTTCTCATTAGTCAACTTCTCCAGAGACAATGCTAATTCCATAGCTGGAACAAATAATCGAAGAAAGAAGAGGTCGATGAAAAACGAATAAGTGGAAATACTGTTCACTATAAAAGCATCCCTGAGAGCCTGCCACCTCTATTTAGTAGGGGGTTAGAAGAAAATGAAAGATTGACGGCACTAATGATAAAAAAGAAGAGAAATTTGTGCAAGAAGACAAATCATGGCTGAGTTGCAAGTGCATTGACATTTAGGTCAAGAACAAGGTCGGGAATGACAGAGAGGTTGGCAAATAGCTATACACTCGAAACGAAAAAATCAATGGGAAAAGAAACGGAATAAAAAACTCAACACATGTAATTAGCAAACTTAATTATGCATCTATCGATAACAGTTAAAAACATTAACAGTAAGCACTCTGCAACATTAAGTGTGCATCGCTGAATCAGCAACTCTGCAGCCAAACATAAATAACAAAGGCATCACATGTTCTCATCATCAAGGCCACGGTATAGATGGTACATCTGACCACCGAGGTTAAACGCCATAAGAATATAACACCAAAATTAGATAGCTTAAATTTTGAGAGACTACAATTATATGCACAGATTGTCACCACTCATGCAATGGGTCGCCCATTTTGTCTGAAAAGTGGAAAAAAAGTTCAACAAACTCACCATACAGAGCGTCTCCCTTTTCTGGGTGCTCAAACTCGGAAGGAGGATTGATAATAGGATACAGTTTCACTCTCCCTCCGCGAATGTTCTAACCACAAATGGAATGCTATTAGACACCAAAATCCATAATATGTTCCCAAACAAAAATCCAAAAGAGTATTGCAAGGAACCTAAAGAGTATTCGGAATACCTGATACTTCATGAGCTTTTCGGCATGCTCCCTTTCTTCGTCGCTAGATTCCTTGAAGAAGCTAATTGACAACAAAAGACCAGAGATCAGCCATCCCATAAGAGAAACGAACGTAAGAGAAGAAGCTAGAAAATTTTAAATTTTTGGTGTGATTACTTGGCCAGGCCCTTGAGGGCAATATTGTCCCTGTCAAAATACGCAAACATGGCGTGGTATACGTACGAAGCGCCGTACTCCACACTGTTATAGTGACACCAAAAGACAGAAAACACAAGGTCAGTCGAGAAAACCAAAGAAACCCAGATCTGATTTACAAGAAAGAAAATAGAAAATAAAGCAAATAAAGAAGCATCAGAATCGGACTGACTTGATCTGCTCGTTTATGGCGGCCTCACAGTCATCCACGTAATATTGGCGAGCAAGAGAGACCTGGGGGGTCATGGGAACTAAAAAAGCCTCTTTCTTGATCTCTTCAAATGGCTGGAAGATTAAACCGGTAAGAGCTGGGCCGGTTTCTCCGGCGGCAGAAACCACAAGACTGCCATTTCTTGGCCTTCTCGGCAGCGAAAGCAGCGGAGACGAGAAAGCAGATGAACGACTGAGAGCGCCGCCTTCTCCTTGCTTAATCGCAGGAGCAAAGGCCGTGACAGATTTCACCGACATTCTTGAGAAAGAGATATGAGAAGAAAACTCAAGAGTTAAGAGATTAATTTGCTAATTGCTGTAATGGAAAACGGAAATGATGGGCAGGGCGGCCGTTTCGTAGTCGGGATGATCCATATAGAGAAACGAAAGAGTTCCCTAGAAGAAGGGGTTTATTTGGAACCGTTAGATTCAGAAGCTGCGAAGGGTGAGATTTTCAACACGTGTACAGGCGTGTGGCGAGCTCGTGGCTTATCCAATGCGTATGGAATCTTGGACCATCCGTCTGGTCCACGTTGTAGACTTACCGTCCCAAAAAGCTTTTTGTTTTTTGTTATTGGACAATTACTGTCCCTGAAAGCTGTCTTCCCTTTCCTCGCTTCTAGTACTGTCCGCCTTCCAATCGCTCGAGTAGTTTTGACTTTAATACTCGCCACTCAAAACGGACAACGTTAGAGATTTTTTTTTTTTTTTTTTGGGCTTAATTCGCCGATTTGCCCATCGGTGTCCCCAACGAGATATGTGCGCGTAGATTGCCCTGTTCACACATTCCCACCAGAAGTAGAAGCGGCCCGTATCTTCTGGCCCTCGCTGGTTTGCTTTCTCCAATTTTCCTTAGTGGGCTTCTTGCAATTTAAACGTTAAAAAGCCTAATCTTGAACCAATGGCGACTGTCGATGGCCTCTTCTTTGGGCTGGTATTCGATGGAGTATCACAAGGCAACTCGATGCATGATGTTTCAGCGAGAACATTGGTCTAGACTAAATGTTACTCTCAGATAATGCAGGGGTTCAATGGTCCGGTAAAGTACTAGTGTCGCTATTCCTATTTACAGGCCTGATGCCACCTACATTCGGCCGAAAGAAAAGAAAAGGAAAAAATAAAATTGGTTGTTTGATTCGAATCCCTGAAGAGCAGTTGCAGGCTTTCGGTTGAGGGGCACCCGTGTAAGTTGTTGAATATATAGGGACATGGATTACAGTGAATGACGAGGCCAGAAGTGGTAGGAGAAGAGCGCAAGGTGGTAGATTAATCTGGTTTTTCGTTTTCTTTTCTTTTTTTTAATTTTCTGAATTTCTTGACTCAATTTCCCCTAGGTTCCATTTTCTTAAGCCAGGCATCTGGTTTGAATCACCCCGTTTGAATCGAGAGAGAATGACGGAGAGCATAACTGTGAGATAAAAGTGTTAAATGGATCGGAGTGGATCTTTGGAAATACGATTGAAGCTTTAAATGGATCCATCTGAAATATTAGCCATCTTCTTTGAGACGAGAGATCACGAGCAATATATATATATATATATATATATTAAAAACTGCATTGTGGAAGAAAACAAATATTTGTCTTTTTCCTTTGCCTCGTAAAAAATTTCTTTCTAATCATACGGGGCGTCTGTGGTTGTGATAGATTTTCTAGTAGTTCAATCGGTCATGTTCTGAGAGCTGTCGTGAAGAAGGATGGGTACAGTGCGCTAATGAGGGGGTGGATCCCCAGAATGCTCTTCCATGCTGCTGCTGCTGCTGCAATTTGCTGGATTAATGCTCTCGTCTTGCGTAATTGATTTCTGTTCCTGCATATTGTATTTGGACAAGGACCGAGTGCAGATTTGTTGGTCTAAATCGAATGTAAATTTTTTATGTTCTACTTTGTGCAAGGGCGACGAACTGGGTCCGGTCAATTCTCTAAGTTACTCAAGTGAATTAGACATTTAGACTTCCGTTACCCGAAGCACCGGTGGTCTGGTGGTTGAATAATACCCTGGCACGGTGCAGAATGCTTCTCCGGGTCCCCATTCTCGGCGGAGGCAGACTTTCAACAAAAATAGGCCTACCATGATTTCTCGGCTGATGCGAACCCTCAATGGGCCTACCCCAGAAGGACCGACCCCCCAGTATCGCAGAACACAAAGAGCAGGTCAAATGGGCCATGTGGTAAAGTGGCGAGTGTGTCCCATTAATACGAAATATTAAATGCCCACTCACCCCGGAAAATAGGAAATTTTTGAGTTCTCAAACAATAGACTCCAAGCGTACACGGGGATGGGGCAAAAATCTCTTCATTTCCAAATTGGTATCAGCATGTAGGCGAGAAACGCTTCGGGAAAGAGATCCTTGACGGCAAAGAGAAGGAAAATCAAATCTTGGAGGAAATCTTTTCCCGAAAAGGGTAGAGAGGTCTCGTGAAAAACCAAGAACTTCGCTTTTGCATCTTACCCAAACGCATATGAAATTTCGCTCCTACGGGAAGGCATCAAAATAGCTTTTCTTTGGCTAGTTAGGCATTAAAATGGTGTTGCGTATAGCGTTTCTGTTTGTGATAAGGTAATATTATCAGGGAACCAAGCACACGTTTGGGAATGAATGATGTCCTGCCGTAGATGCAAAAATACACTGGACTTGCAGCCACTTCGCAAGATTTACCGTTCTAACCTAAAAGCCTCCGCAGAATAGGGATGCCAAAACTTAAAATGGGGTTTTACAAAGAAAACAGAGTTGCGTTCAAGAGACGGCAACAGTTAGCGACGGAGGTCACGGCTATCGCACGTTTTGGCCTCACTTGGATAACTGGTGTCTGGGTACCCACATACACGTGAAATTGTGAATGTTGCCACGACGACGTAAGCACTTTCAGAGTTGAGCGAATGGTTCCTCTGTAATTTCTCTGCCAGGTAATTTTTGTTCGCAAATAATGGAAACAGAGAAAGGCTTGAAATGGCTAGCATCAACTAAGAATCCAACCCACCAATGCACTTCTCATAGATACAATCAAAGAGTTAAAGTTCACCACGTTTCACACTAGTAGATAACGACTTCAGAACTTGTCTACACTTACACCATCTCTAAGAACCTCGTAAGCCCCTCTATTCCTGGTTTTCTTCATCCCAGCCATAAAATGAAGTTTGGGGCCATCTGATGTAATGTAAGTAACTTTCACCCAAATCATGACCTTCGTTTTCATCCCCTCAATGTCCACCAGTTTTCCTTTCTCCAAATACCCAGTCACAGCATTTGAGAAACGCAAGACAGATGAGTCCTTGTAGCCCACTTCGCAGATTGAAGGAATGAAGACTGTAAACTTTCCTGTCTCTTCATTGAACTCGTAATTGGTGGCATCACGAGGGAAGATTCCAACTGGCAAATCATACTCCTTAAGCAGTTCTGGCAATGGCTTTTGCATCTTACCTGCCCAAACAGTTTCCATTAACAAAATTGATCCACATGGGACACACTGCCAGACTTTAAAGAAAAAACCTGTAAAATAACCTGTGACTAACAAGTTCCAATGATGGGTCATGTGATTACTCCAAACAAGATGATGGAAGGACCCATAGCCATTTATGTTAAGAAAATGTTGAAACGAAAATGCGAAATATGGAAGTAATCAACTACGTAAATTGATCTTGTTTGGCTCTAAAAAGGCTTTCTCCATTTCCAGCTTCCAGAGAACCTGGTTTTGTATTAAAGCATTCAATAATTAACTATCCAAATCTGCAAAATCCCATTGATGCTGCCAGGACGTCAGTTTGGATGTCCATGCTTTCAAATCAGGGTAATTTCTTAATAAAAGAATTGCCATTTTACCACATCCCTCAACATATATGTGATGTAGAATTAGAAGTAACATCAAAATTGGTCATCTGAGTGCCAGAATACAATTTTTCTTTTTGTGTTTGAAATATTGCATTGTAACTGTATTTTTCCAAAATCCCCAAACAATTAATGTTGACCCAAAGCAATACAACTATTTGACCGTCAAGTAGGGCCATGAGAGACTGGGTGAAACAGTTACCTCCCCTTTTTTGGTATCTCAGAATTAAAGTACAATTTTGTGGGAATAGAGGGTGTTAGGGTTTGAACCCCAAACTTCCCCAAAAGCTTTGCTCTTGTGGTGAAACAGGCTAAACTAGTCGGTTGACTACTTGGTTGGCTATAAATTGAATACTGTAAGGAACAAGTGAAGTAACATTCTTCAATATCGGGCATGACAATAATGTACAAGGCAAAAGAGATAAATGAAGTAGAACCAGAAACCCACAAGCTCTATAAAACATGTCATGCAAAATACATGAAAGAATAAAGAGGCAAACAAAGTAAGAAAACTGACTAACCTTTAATTTTATTGACCAACCATTTAGTTCCTCCTTCAATACTGGAGGACAGGGACTGATTGAGGAACAAGAAAAAGACACAAGCATTATAGATATGTTTAAAACTTAAATGAGATAAGATTAACAGAAAATGGTAAGACACCCATTCACCTGAGCAACTCATATCTAGCACAAACTGAAGAACCGCCAAGCTCAGAGGAAAACAGGGTGGATCAAATTTGACACAACAAAGTACCGATCTTGAGCTTTTCCTATTTCCTAATCTCTAACTACAATAAGTAAAAAGAGGAAAGAAATTCCATTTCCACCAATTCCCATGTTTAACGCCATCAAAATAGCCAAACGCCAACTCATTTCTTCAGGTACACATTGCTTTTGATTCATTTTAGTGATATCAACATTCATTCATCCTCCTTCCTCAAGACGCTTTCAAACAACCCCGCCATCTTCCAAAAGTGTAAAAAAAAAAAAAAAAAAGAGTTCATCCATTTGAATAAGGTTAGTCCCTCTGTGCCACAAAAAGGAAAACAATTTCATTTCCAGACGCACCAATTACGGGGAATCAATAGTTATCCTTGACGTTGATACGACCTAATCGACAATTTTACGAGTAAAACAAACAGAATTGTGACCAGATCTTACTTTCGAAACAGAAATATTTTCAAGAAATAATTAAAATTGAAGACAAAGAAGACACAGAGTGAAACGTACGTTAATATCGTCGCCGACGGAATTGAGCTCCTTGTTAGCCCTCTTGCCTAACCAATAGGAGCCAACCTTGTTCAATATCTGATCCATTGATTTGTTCGGGCACTCTTTATCTTTCTCTCTCCCTCCCTTCGATTGAGCGACTCTTGCCTTCCAGTCGAGTCCTCTTTATCACCGAGAGAAGAGATCGAAGCGGACGATCTTCTCTCTCTGGCAATATTGAGAGCGAGCGAGCTAGACACAGCGCTCGCGCTAGAGAGAGATGGGTTCTTCCTGTTGTTCGTCTCTACCCAGCGTATTTTCGTGCCTATTGATCGTACGACGGCGGCGATTAATAATTTGTGGTAATTACGATATCATTCGTATAAATTATAATAATTACGCTCTGACACCTCGCAAGCTTATATTTATGACGAGTGACATCAGCATATATTTTAATTATAATTACTGATTATAGATTGGCGTTTTAATCATCTTCATTTACTGTATTCTTCTAACCTTTTTCCTTCTTAAATAGTAGAAGTATGTGTTCGTTTTTAAGAACCGTGCTAATTCTTTCCTAATTAATTGATAAGCCGTTTTTATGGGGATAAGGTATAAATCAATTTCAAAGTTATAACATATATATATATATATATATTATTTTTATTTTTATTTTTTTTAAAAAAATTGTGTGCCTTACAAAGCTGCAATAATTTTCAAGCTCAAGCTCAAGCTCAAGGAGATGTCCAACGGGCAGAACTTATCGATACGGTTGGTTGGTGTGTGGGCCACTCACACCTTGAAAAATTCGCAGTTTTATAATATATATATATATAGAAAGTAAATAGAAATATTTAGAAAGTAATATAATAATAATAAAATATATTAATTAATTATATTTTGTTTAATTATTTAAATAAAAATTATATATATAAATTTATTATATTATTTTTATATTATTCTATGCACGTTATGTTATAATATAATGATGTGTTGTTAGGATAATGCTGTTACGCTTCACTTTGATTGTTAATAATTTACCATGAATAAATGTTTTTGTTCGAGGGATAACCGACATGTCTCCTGATGCACAGGGGTAACGACACTTTGCAACTGGTTCCTTCTGTAGCAAAATAGTAAAAGTACGTCGCGAATACTGATGAATAGACTCTTCCACGTATTTTGTTCCATATATTAAATTAAAGTTTTCATAAACCCTCAATTAATGTTTTCAAATTTGAAGCCAATTTCTTCTTCTTTTTTTTTTAAAATAGGAAAAATTCATATATTTTTTTCGAGAATCAAGAAAGTTTTAATTTCCTCTATGCTTCGTGCCTTCAAAGTTCAAACTATAAAACTAATCAAAAAACTTAATTCTAATTTTTGTTCTAAGAAAAAAATCAAAGAATTTTTTTTGGCAATAATTAATGATTTCCCGAGGCGTATTTTCTAAATATGATTATCAAAACTATAATTCACGTTCTTGCAAATTTTTTAGTTCGATTTCCTCTTGAAAAAAAGGCCACTAAAGATACTTAAATTGGTGACTTTTTTTTTTTTTATAAATTGATACTCGTTGAAATTCATATTTAGTCATATAGACTATTCCAGTACACATGGAATATTTACAGAAAACCACCGCGATTGAAGATTGTTTAAATATATACCAAATTGACCATGCGGAACAATTATTCTACAGGATGGAATAGACCCCGATGCCCACTCTGATTTACCAACAAGGACATACAATCCCTTGAGAAAATGAAAATAATGAAATAAGAGTTGGCCGTTAAAGCACTGTATATAGTTTGATACGCACATACACAAATTTGTGAATCATAATAAGTATGACATTACATTTGCTGAACAAACACGGAATGGGATAGCCTATACATCTCACTTACATTTTTTTCTTTTCTACGTTACATTATATTCTTGCTACCAGAAATCGCATGAATTAAGAAATTTGATTTTGTGCGCATCAACCCACGTACAAAAAACAATTTTTCCAATGGGTATAACAGGGGATTGAAAATAAAATATATATATTTTTTATAATTTATATTTTCATAAGGATTATACGGTATATATATATATATATATATATATATATATATATATATATAAACTACTGAAATATATAAATAGAGTAAAACAAAATGTACACAAAAATCGATAAAAAGTATAAAATTAGGAAACCCAATCTTGTTGGCGTTTTTTTCTTACGTTTATATATATATATATATATATATATATATATATATAAACACATTTAAATTTTTATATAAAAATTTAAATTATATATATATATATATAATTATTATTATTATTATTAATGACACGGTGATACGTCGTCACCCATGCAAACCTGAGCCCGCCATTGTTTTGTGGTTCCGGTAGGGAGACTCTTTTTGCAATGAGTTAGATGACCGTACCGCCTAACCCGATGACTATGAAGCGTGTGCATACGGGCAACCGCACACAATAGGTCGAAATTTGCGGCTAAAAGTTTGAAGGATGAACGGGGGAATTTTATAATAGTATCTGACGGTGAGCCTCAGCCTGCTTCTGATCAGAACTCACGGCTGGATCCGCTATTGCACGAGAGAAACCTGGTGGCTCCACCGAAGTTCATCCTGCTAATAAATCGTACCTGCGGATCATGTGCTAATGAGGGGGGCCAAATATATATATATATATATATATTCCCAAGTTGTTTTGCTAATGGAGAAAAGGTTTAAAAAAACATGGTCAGAAATTTGGTTCTGTTAGCGTTAGAGAAGCGGACAAAGGATCACGACAGAGGGGGCCAGAAATAGTAAAGAGATGGTAAAGCAAACTCAGCAAGTTGCCAGAGAAGAAAAGAGTTGGCCCTTTTTCCTTCTCAAAGTTTTCTTGGCAGTCTGCAAGTGGGTCGCTTTGAAAGCTCTATCTTATCCTTCGGCTGACGCCTCTCCAGCAAGTTGGACATCCAATTTGTCTTGCCGGGACATTAACCTCATTTTAGTTCCAAATGTCTGTAGCTTTTTTTAATGTATGTTTTTTTTCCCCTCTTTTCTTTTCATTACTTTGACTTTATACTTCTTATTTTCATTTCATTTGAGTCCAATGCTTTGATAAATTTTCCTCCAGAAGAATTCGAGTGAAATAAGGACGAGTGCGTAAAACCAAGATAATAAAAGAATAAAGTAAAAAGACCGCATTTAAAAAGTTTGAAACCAAGATAATAAAATTTCCACAATTACAAAGCTGCCACACCCTTCGGCGAGAACGCCAAATTCAGAGTCAGAGCCGAATGGCTGTAAATCCCCTGCCGCGTTAGTTTTGGGTTGTTGACGCGACACCAACGAACTATTTTTCGCCCCATCTCTTGCCTACACGGGGGACGTTACTTGGATTGTGGCTCTTTGGTTCCCTATAAATGGACAAAATGGCGAGAAAATTCAAAATAGAGGAAATGGCATGGGCTAGCTCAATGCTGATGTATTCGTAGGGGCACCTCGGTAATTTAAGCAGCAAAAAAAAAAAAAACAGGGCTACTTTGGTAATTTGATGACGAATAACTCGGCAGTATTTTACTCCTCGTCACATTCGAACCCTCTATAAAGCCTCTCTTTAGGTCCTTCGACAAAAGTCCCAATCACCACGCGCTCACGCAGCGGCCATTTTCTGTACGGTGTTTATAAGCTGCCGCCTCTCCCAGCTATGGAAGTTCGCTATCATCAGCCTTTCTTCTTCTTCTTCTTCTTCTTCTTCTTCTTCTCCTCTCACGACTGTATCTGGTAAAATATGCACGACCAAAACCTGAACCCCCCATGTCTTGAAAAATTTGAAACGGGATCATAAAACATACCACCAAGAGGATGCCTTCTAATTCTCCAAAATCATCTGTTCTACTCCATCGAATCAACGATAGCCCAGCTGGTGCTGCCGTAACCAAGACCCCGACGGCATGCCAACAGCAGCAGCGATGCTCCCCTCTATCCTGCGCCACCGAGGTGCCTGACTCCGTGGAACGCTACCACTTCCACGCAGTGGGCCCCAACCAGTGCTCCTCCGCCGTTGTACAGCAGATCGCCGCCCCAATCTCAACCGTTTGGTCGGTGGTCCGCCGGTTCGATAATCCTCAGGCGTACAAGCACTTCGTCAAGAGCTGCCACGTCATCAACGGGGACGGGAGGGTGGGCACCCTGCGCGAGGTCCACGTCATCTCCGGACTCCCGGCTGCCAGCAGCACGGAGCGCCTGGAGATCCTCGACGAAGAGCGACACGTCATCAGCTTCAGCGTCATCGGTGGGGACCACCGTCTCGCCAATTACAGGTCGGTCACCACCCTCCACCCCTCCCCAGTCGGCGCCGGCACCGTGGTCGCCGAGTCTTACGTCGTCGACATCCCTCCGGGCAACACCGAGGAGGACACGTGCACGTTCGTCGACACCATCGTTCGGTGCAACCTGCAGTCGCTCGCTCAGATCGCCGAGAACTCCGCCAGACGCGATAAGTCATCCTCGTGAGTGACGTCTTTCCGTCGTCAAGAGAACTTCGCAGTTGTTGCAGCGTCCAGAAAATGAATGCCAATACGCCGTCGTTTTTTTTTTTTGTGAGTAGTCCAACGTGGCTTCGCCGGGGGGAACTCTCCACGGCCAATTTTCCTGTAATATCGTCGTCGTTTACTTATCAATTGCCGTCTTGTTTTTCTTTTATTCTTTTCAAATGTAATTTTCATGTGAAATACATGCTCTCCTAGGAGTAAGTCTCACGTTCATTCGGTGTCTTCTCACAAAACTCTAAGCAGGCTTTTCAGTGTTCTTCCCAGTCATGGGTTATCAAGCTGGCTTTTCAATTGTTTGGCAAAAAGAGAAATGGTTTTGGCGATTTAACTGATTTAAAATCATAACAAATTGTGCGCTGCAATTTCTTGTTACATTTCTCGCGATAGCAAGAGGGCGAAACCCACGAGATCACGTGGTATGCTCAATTTTCCCCACTTTTCCAGCTATAAAATTAAGTTTACTGCGCGCATGAATGAAATGTTATATCGAAATACTAGTAAAATGGGATAATGGGAATCGATTCGAAGTCCACCCTTTTGCCGATTTTGTATTATTTTATTATAGAAACTGCTGAACACGACGCTGGTTTTATGGTGTAAAACGTTGGGCTAAGAATCAACCACCGGCACCTCGCGTGGTTTGCCCTGTTTAATTTCCGTTGTAATTTGCACAAACGCACTGCATTCCATGCGGTTTATCAAATTTTGCATAAACACGAATATTTCCTTTGGCTCCACAGTTTAGGGGGACGTTTTTGGTTTGAAGAAAATGCGTGACTACTGGGGAAGGACATACCTCAACAACCACTGGTGCATATTATTGAACGATCGATTCGACAAAACATAAAACGAGAATATCATATATTAGACCCTCGATTAATTATAGGGATCATAACTCTTATGCCACGAATAAATTGTTGTGTATGACATTAATATCATCCAAATTGTCGGGGGCAGTCGCAAGTTTTTTTCTGGATCACTCTCTTATTATTTTCGGAGAACGTGACGCTTAGATGGGTTATCTCATTTTTGTCATTTGCAAAGTATCAAAAATGAAGGGAAAAGTAAAGGATACAAAAAAAAAAAAAAAAAAAATGAAGAAAGAAATAAAGGAGGACAAATCGAGCTCGACGAGTTGGACCGGTCCAACTAAGAAAATTCCAGTTCAGGCGTTGCAACGGGATAGGATCGGAGCATGTTGCATTAAAATATTAATAACGTGAGTGCTGAGAATCAGACAGTTTGCCGTGGCAAGTTGCGACTTCGATTATAACTACTAGCTGTTAAAAAGAGCTTGCAAGTTGCATATTTTGTTTGCCCATTTCGGCCAAAAAAGAAAGGCAGCCTGCTGGCTGTCCACGAGAATTTGAATGGGTCGGTCTGCAAGTTGACGTGCAAGTTGGTGCTCGTGTACTATTTTGTCTTCTCGGAAACGCGTTCACGCCACCCTTTTTTTGGCTTTCTGTTTTTTTTTTTTTTTTTTTTCTTTTCCCACTCTCCCCGGCCTCTTGATTCCTTATTTTCTCTTACCTCTGCCCGTCTCTTCATTAAATAAAAAATGATCAATATCCAGGACACGAATGGGATAACGGGGACTGCCATTCCATTTCAGGGTTTGAAATGGATATAATCAGTGCCCTTGTTATTGGAGAATAAACTTTTTATTGCCCGGATGTGTTTACTTTACTGCCTGGGCCAATGTGGTTTGGCTCTCTTTGCAGCGTGATGGTTATCTGATAGATTTAATTAATGAACAATTAGTGATGATCATATATTCCGCGCAGATGCACATCGCAAACTCTTTTGTCCTGTCCTCCAATCGAACTTAGAATAAATAAATCTCCAAGTGGGGTCTAAATAAAAACACTACGACTTTCCAAGATGAGCTCTAGAGCCTAATGAATCATATAATATGGCGCTAGCAGTAATAACCCAAATAAGTCGCCCGCCCACACTAATATATCGTGTCGTTGGTAGGTTTGGACACAGTTTTAATTATTTAATTATTATAAATTCGGGGGCATAGCACTTTCTCCTTGGATTAATTATCTCGTTTATGGTGTATGCACTTCACTTTCACCTTCTCCTTCACTATCAAGTATATATCATTCAATATGTAGTTCTCAATTACGTGTTTTCATGTATTTAAGAACTTTGTCAACCCTGACTTCACAAGTTTAATGCAATTCTAGAACTCCATAACGTACCTCGCGGGCTGCGCTGACTTTTTTTTACGCACAGCGAAGGTGTACGAGTTAATGTGTGCTGTGAAAAATACCATACCGTATATATTAGCATATAATCAAAAAACGGGACACTTAATGAAAGAAAACAAATGCCAGCAGCCTTATAATGAGGCCATCGATAGAAGTGCAGTCATAAGAACAAATATTTTGGGGAAAGTTGGGGGTTTAAGCCCCCAACTCTCAAATTCGCACAAAGTATTAAGTTTAAATTCGAATTACCAAAAAAAATAATAATAATAATCTAAACACGGGCGTGAAGATTCATGTTCTCAAGAATATAACATAAAGGGTTGTTGCGTAATAAGAGCACGATGCATTAGAAATATACATTGGCGACAATTAATTAGAGATTTAAATAACTCATGCGAGTGAAAAGAGAGAAATTAATTTAAAAATTACGTTAGAAACTCAAATTTTAATGCACAAGTGACAGTGAATTTACCTCACAAATTTTAGCTCAGTCTCCCTCAGAGAAACTATCCTTTTTTACTCATCTAGTCGTCAACAACACGAGAGCCCAGTACTGAATTTGTTTCCCTTTGCTTATTATTTGTCGGTAATTTATTTTATAAAAATATTAAATTTAAATTTACTAACTTCAAAGAAAAATTTAGTATTGTAAAAGGCGGATGATTCATGACATTTATTGAATTCTACGTTTCTTCCTCTTCTTTTACCAGGCGGTACATTATCAAAATGCCAGCCACCGTATAATTTATCACCGTCCACACACACACCAACACACACACGCATATATATATATATATATATATATATATATATATATATATATAAAAATAAAAAAATAAATTATAAATATATCAATTATGGGATTTATAAATTAAAATTAAAAATATTCAATTTCTTAATAAAAAGTTGAATATAAATAAAATTACTCTAATTTTTATTTGTAATATTAATAAACTTATATATTTTAAAAATAAATCTCCATATTTTTAAAATAAATAATATTTGAGAGAGAACGATAATGAAAAAGAAAAACGAGGAAAAACATCGAATCATCGCGCAGGCTAAAGTCGTTAATCACCACAATATCATGCGACCTTTGAGGCTTCTTCAATTATTAAGGTCTTTTCCTCTTTTGAAAGAAAATAAGATTTCGTGTGTGAAGGTCAATTCAGATGGTGGTTAGTCGCTCCTGATCATAATGTCAAGCGTCAAGCGGATGCGTCTTCACTCGCGGATGGCAATTTGAAAGAGGAATCCATCGTCCAGTTGTGCCAGTGACATGGCATGACCAGAACCACGCTGCTTAGGAGGCCAGTAAGACGCGTAATTGCAAGCAAGGTCAGAGAGATTACAATTAAATAATATTTTCCCAAGCCGAAAGAATTTCCCCGTCCTTCCTTGTTTTGACCATCCGGAAATTTATCTCCAAATTCCACACCGAAAAAACTGACCTTTTGAGAAAGAGACGTTGAAACGGACGAGCCAACTTCAAGGCAAAGAATGCAGATGTGGACACTATAGCAACCCCGGCCCGATGCCCATTTATTTATTCGGCCGTGGGATCAGCACAGCTCTAACCAAACGATGTCCATAACTGCTAAAGTTACCAAACAGTCCCTTCTCGGCTTCAACGCTTTAACACAATGCATGCCCGTCAACATGCGATAATTTGACCCTCCTGGACGGATATTTATATATATAGATAGATAGATAGCAACATTCTGAACTTTACATTCTGCAAAATTTGAACCGAGCAGTTTCTGCGGTTTAAAAGGAGCCTTGATTGTTCATATTAGGTAAAAAGAAAAATGCAGGGTATTTTAGTAAACCAAGACAGACCGTCCGTCCAACTTTTGCTTGAAGCAACCATCTTCAAATCCGTTTCCCACCACTCCTAATCCAGGAAAGGGAAACATGACAGATGATTTTGAAAACTTGTTAAAAAAGGAAGAGTTAAACACAGCATGGAGACCTACAACGAAGCTGATCATGGCAAAGATCGCCCCAACACTGGGGATCCGGACCAGCTTCCAGTCTCTTGCCCTCCTTGTTGCCGTCATGATCGTGGCCGCGATTTATCTAACCCGAAATAGTGGCGAGATCGTGGAAGATAGGACTACAAGTAGAAGCTCAGTTGACTTGCCGTCAAGATGCAATTTGTTCTCTGGGAAGTGGGTTTTTGATAACAGAACTTATCCTCTATACAAAGAGCAGGAATGCACGTTCATGTCGGATCAGTTAGCTTGTGAGAAGTTTGGGAGAAAAGACTTAAGCTATCAGAACTGGAGATGGCAGCCTCACCAGTGTGACCTCCCCAGGTATTTGGTTTTCTGTTTCTTTATAAACTCCCGTGCGTAAACCTACGTCTTGTGAGTTTAGTGGCGATTGGTTACGACCATGTATAAGGATTCGGTTTGGCTTTGTGTTTCGATTTCTTGGAATGATTTCTTGTCTTGGTTTTTTGCCATGTTAATAAGGTTCAATGCCACAACATTGCTGGAGAGGCTGAGGAACAAGAGGCTTGTATTTGTAGGGGACTCGCTGAGCAGAGGCCAATGGGTGTCCATGGTCTGCCTCGTAGATTCATCTATTCCTCCAGAGCTCAAGGCCATGCACCAGAATGGCTCGGTGATCAGATTTGAAATCCATGTAAATATTAATTTATTAATTTTTATAAATTATTCCGTAGGCATCGGTTGAGATGGCCGAGTTGGTCTAAGGCGCCAGATTAAGGTTCTGGTCCGAAAGGGCGTGGGTTCAAATCCCACTCTCAACAAAACCATAAATATTTTCAAATAAACGGGGCAGTGTAGCTCGCCCGATCCGACTTCAATGGGCCTTCTGACCAACGTTCGCAACTTTTTTGTGCCTGGGCTACATTTAGAGACCCAAATGTTCTTTTCGCTTTTCATTTTGAATCTTTTTTCTCTTCTACAATGGCCTTTATATTCTCAAGTGCAACGCAATCTAATCCGCGTAAATCAATCAAGGAATACAATGCGTCAATTGGGTTCTACTGGGCCCCATTACTGGTGGAATCAAACTCGGACGATCCAGTAAACCACCGCGCAGCAGATCGCACCGTTAGAGTTCGGGCCATTGAAAAGCACGCAAGGCATTGGACTGACGCGGATATTCTCGTTTTCGGTAGCTACCTTTGGTGGAGAAGGTCCAAAATGACCGTTTTGTAAGTACATTTGGTTGACTTGGTCTCCCCCTCTCCTTCCTCGACCTTTCATAAGAAACTTCCTCTGTTTATGCTTGCGCGTTATTAGAGAAAATGGACGTTGTCCTCAAAATTGCAATCTGAACGCATCAATTTGGTTAGGTGGGGAAACTTTAATGACCCAGATGGAATTTACAAAGAAGTGAAGATGCCTAGAGTGTATGAGCTGGCCTTACAGACATGGGCGGATTGGTTGGAAGTTCATGTCAACCGAAACAAGACGCAGATGTTCTTCGTCAGCCTGTCACCAACTCATCAAAAGTACATCGTCATTATTATCTATTTGATATCCTCTTTAGCCCCCCAATTCGAGATAAATTTATAGAGCGAAATGGGACGCAATAATTGCAGTTCAATAACGCAACTATTTCATTTAAAATCCGCTCCAATTTAGGCCGTGGTTTTCGAAAATATATGATTGTTGCTGCAGGGCCGAAGAGTGGAATGGGGCTATAGATCAAAATTGCTACGGTGAAAGAGAACCAATATCCAAAGATGGGTACCACGGAAGGTCATCGTGCCCAGAAATGATGCGTGTGGTTGAGAACGTGCTGGTCGGTTTGAAATCGAGAGGATTAAATGTACAAATGATCAACATTACACAACTATCAGAATACAGAAAAGAAGGCCATCCATCCATACACAGAAAGCAATGGGACCCTTTAACCGAAGAACAGATGTCCAACCCAACTAGTTATGCAGATTGTATCCATTGGTGCCTCCCCGGAGTTCCGGATGTCTGGAATGAGCTTCTTTACGCATACATCACCAATAGTTGACTCATCCTACCTCACTAGATGTAATCCATATCAATGCAGAACTCCAAAATCTCAAGTTGGGTTCTTTGTCCTGTTTTTTCTTTTCTTTTCTTCACTAGTTTTTATTATGTTGAAAGGAAACCCCAACAAATCTGGTTGTCCTTCCATGTCAATATTAATAAAATAACGGAACGCGGCGTTTCTTCTGACTCAAGTGAAGATTGCAAGTCGTTTTTATATACACCAGAAGTTTCTTCCCTTCGTGCCAACAACTTAATTAACAATGCGCGCACGTCATGTGTGTTGTACGACAATTCATTTCCATACAAAATACTTTTCTAAGCTGATTTAAAGTAAGAGTACCAACCAAACCTCAGATCGTGGTGCGTCCGTATAAGCAAACGGATTCCGAATCCCTTGTGAAAGCTTGTTCTCTTTATTTTTGTTTTTTCACAAAGAGCCTCCATGACCTACCAAACCACATTGACAAATTACCAGCGATCGAAGACACGCATTCCCTTGACCTTTCTCATTGAGTTTGACCCATCCACTTGTCTGCAGATTTTTTTTTTTTTTAATTTAAAATTTGTGAAAATTAAGGATCAAATGTTTAATCTAAAACTAAAAATTCACGTGACAGCTATCGTTCAACTCTGTAATTTAGATAGCCCTACGCCCGGAATCTCCGACCCATCACGGCCGAGTATTATTCAGCCGGGTCGGACTGAAGTAGTGTACTGGTACCCGACTGACCACCCGGCTCCTCCGGAGTGACCAGATGTTTTGTTTGCATAATTCACCGCTTTAGAGTCTCTCGGTCAAAAACCGACGGACACAAAGATATTCCTTAACATCCTTCGCCGTAAACTCCGTGCAAGTCACTCGCCAATGCTCAAATCGCTTTCTCTAATCTGGGCGGGTCAATAACTCCAATCGCTCCGATTGGCCACGCAGGAATTTTCAGACTAATCATGGCCGTACACGTGCATTCTTATCAACTGTCGCGGTAGCCTCCATACCCCGTCCTCTGTAGATGTGAAGCCCCTTCTTGGCTGCGAAGAATCATGGACCAATCCGGGAGGAGCAAGACTGTCCTTAAATAGCAGTCAAGCTCTCGCTGGTTTCTTCTAGAAGTAATTATATGGCAAAGTTGTAGACTTTTTGTTTCTTTCGCTGTCTCGATTACATTTGCTTGACAGTCATGACTCCAAGATGGAATAGGAAGAGGTCCCATTTCCCGTTACTAGCATTGGTCTTTCTTGTCTTCGTTCTTTGTTCGATCCTCTTCAACGAAAGCAGCATTCGGAAAATCCAAGAAAACCCAGATCCTGACGCCCCTCTTTACCAAGAAACTTCAATCACACACGTAAAACCAAATCTCGGCACCCACTCAGAACCAGCTTCCGGTATGCTTGTTATCTTTCGGGTCTAAGTCCAAGTCTTTGCTGTTTTGCCCCTTTGTTTTCTGAATCTTTGGTTTTTTTGTTTATTTGTTTTTTTTTTTTTTTTGTGTGTGTTATTGTATAACTTTCTCGGATTTGGTTTTACTTCTTTAACTTCTTTTGCTTTATCTTTCTTTTTATTTTGAGGCTTCAGAGTTCTTGGATAGGTTTAGTAGATGCAACTCCACGGAGCAATACAGTGGCAAGAAGATTTTGTGGGCTGCCTCGAAACGCAAATGGGGTCGCCGGAGAGAGAGTTTGGAGAGTTGTGATGTGTTCAAAGGCAAGTGGGTGTTCGATAATACATCATATCCGCTTTACAACGAGTCGGATTGCCCGTATATGTCGGACCAATTGGCTTGTCACAAGCATGGGAGGCCTGATTTGGAGTACCGGTACTGGAGGTGGCAACCTCACAATTGCAACTTGAAGAGGTACTCTTCTTTTAATTCTCTTTTCCTCTTTTTTTTTTTTTTTCTTCTTTTGTTTCTTTTCCATTTCAAGAACTTTTCTAATTTCTCGGCAATGAACTTTCTTGAGGTCATAGTTCGATTTGTTTTTCGTGCTTCAAAGTGCAGCTCTTATTCTAAGTATGTGATTGGAATTCTGTTGCTTCTTTTGGCTGGACATTACCATTTGGTGTGAGTTTCCATTTAAAGTCAGGAAGTAAAGTTAAAGTTAAATCTTGAAAAGGCTCATAATTGAAGTGTTGAATACCTATGATGAAATAATTCCATGCCGCCTTATTAATGTTTTTGCGAAAGTGTGATGGAACTTATTTCAAAAATGGGATTTGGCTTAACTTTTCTCGTTATGTCTTTTTTGGATGCCATAGGTGGAATGCGACTAAAATGTGGGAGAAGTTGAGGGGAAAGCGACTAATGTTTGTGGGGGATTCATTAAATAGAGGACAATGGATATCAATGGTATGCTTGTTACAATCCGTGATTCCAGCAGATAAGAGGTCCATGTCTCCAAATGCCCCTCTCACTATTTTCAGGGCCAAGGTAAGCCGAATTGGTGCCAAATAGTTTGACTACTAACAAACTATTACTGTGACATCACGGTTTGTGTAAGTTAGTTTCTGCATCATTCTTTGCCAAAAATTTTAGGTATATGATAAATTTTGAAGTTCTCTTTGTTGATCTTTGTTTATATATTTTGCAGGAATATAATGCCACCGTGGAATTCCTCTGGACCCCACTTCTTGTAGATTCCAATTCCGATGACCCAGTAAATCACAGACTGGATGAGCGCATCATCCGTCCAGATTCACTTCTAAAACATTCATCAAAGTGGGAACTTGCTGATATATTAGTTTTTAACACATACTTATGGTGGAGACAAGGCCCTGTTAAGTTGTTGTGAGTACAAGCAATATCAAGATTAGAGTTAGGAATATTGAATTGCAATCCTAGTAATATATCTATTACGGATTGTTAGTTTTTTCACGCTTGACAAGTTTTGCAGATGGAGTGCCGAAAAGAATGGGATCTGTGAAGAATTAGATGGGTTGGGAGCTATGGAATTGGCCATGGAGACCTGGGCTGATTGGGTAGCTTCAAACGTTGATCCCCATAAGCGGTTCTTTTTTGTTACCATGTCGCCAACACATTTGTGGTGAGCATGAACCCTGTATTCTAGCATTCTTTAATTTCTACTGCTTAATATGTAAACCATCTACGATGCACATAATTTTCTTGACTTCCTGACCCTCAATGCACATGTATTTGCGAACTGCACCCACAATAGACCACCTATGTGTGACCTTCAGTTTGGTTTAGCTCCGGCAGTGTTAAATTGATTTCGCACTTTGACAACGTCATTTGGATTTGCTGTGGATTCATATTTAGTATTGAACCACGATTCTTTGATAATGGATTTCTGATTCCTATTATGAGAGGGTTTCTTAGTTATTGCCTCCTAGTATTTGGTGACACCTATTCTCTGTTGTCTTAAGCCATTTTATTTTTGTCATTGGCACTGTCGTATCTGCAGACATTTTTTCTTGCGTAATATCATCTGCCAGTTTGAAAGAGGTTTGGAGGTGTATACATCTCCCCAGTATGGGCGTCTTGATGTTTAATTAGAAATCTTTAGCTGCCTGACTGCCTTCACATTTAGGCTCCATGATTACCATACATAAGAGCATATAGACACCAAATTGGCATACTTGCTTAGCATAGCAGGAGCAACATATTTTATACTTTTGCAACTCATGATCATCAACGTTCTAGCATGCTGTAAACAGATGGTTTATTCTTCTGGTTGAGGCCCTACTGGCTTAGCTCTTTAACTATTACCGTGTTGTTGAGAACCTGCTTCTTATGTTGCTTTGAACCATTTTTTTCTTGCTTCAGGAGCAGAGAGTGGGAGCCACAGGGTGAAGGAAACTGCTATAATGAGAAGTTCCCCATTGATTGGGAGGGATATTGGGGAAGTGGCTCCGACTTGCCGACAATGTCCATGGTAGAAAGGATACTCAGCAGGTCGGGTTCCAAGGTTTCTGTTCTAAATATCACTCAGTTATCGGAGTATCGGAAAGATGCTCACCCTTCGATCTACCGTAAGTTTTGGGAGACATTGAGCCCTGAACAATTGTCAAACCCCAAGACTTATTCTGATTGCATACATTGGTGCTTGCCCGGTGTACCTGATGTATGGAACGAATTGCTATTCCATTTTTTGTAACCCGGGAGAAAAAAACAAAAAGAAAAAAAAAAAAAACCCCATGAGATATTTTTAGCAGTTTTACATAACCGTTGTGATGGAATCAAAACAGAGTTGGTTACTTGTGAGATCCAATCTTCTTGGAGAAAAGACTGCAAGAGGAAGTAACGCGCGTGGTAGTCCAGAATTTAGTCTTAGAAAATGTCGAGTGTAAGGTTAGTAAAACCGATTGGCACGCATTTGGAAACGACAGCTCCGTTCCGCGTTGATGGGAAATAAATAAAAAACAAACGATGTTCTGTACGAGACATTTTATTTTTTACAATTTAAATTAAAATAACTATTATTAAGCAATTATCTCGTAAAGTGGGGGGTGCCGGCTGCCATCCTCTCCTCCGGACTAGAACGAAATCGCATTTAAGATCAAATAAAGTAAAATTTTATTTAAAAAAAAAAAAGAGATAAGTTTTTGATTTTCGGTTTGATTTGATGTGTGCTATTACTTTATTTTGTGCGATGTATTAATATGGATAATCGATTCATCGGATTGGACCGTGCATGCATGCATTCGCCGGTAGCAGCACACAATCGTTTTCCTGTTTGCTGGCAACGCGAGAGCGTAATCATTTTCTTTCTTCAAAATAGGAATTATAAATATCTAAGGAAGAACATAAAAAATATATAGTGGTTATTATAATTTTTTAAAAAATATTAAAATATTCATGCAACGAGTGTGAGTGTAAATACTGTTTTACTTGTCAATAACAGACACTTACAAGTTTATTCTTTTCGCGTATTGATATCATCCGGTTACAATATGTTGTTTTTTAGGGTTAAGTTGGAAACGAGAGTGATAATGAGAGGTTAATAACTTCGAGCGATTGGCAATCTCCAAATTGTGGGTTAGTGCATAATGGGTATGAATCCATCTGATCACTGCACTCACAACAATCATCATCTCCATCTTCTCCATGAGCATCATAGGAGCTAGTGCTGGCCATGTTTTGCTGGCTGGTTATTGGATTCTATTGCAAAACATGTCCAAAACGAAAAACAAGAAACACGTCTTTCAAACTTCATAAAAAAAATATTAAGAAAGACAAATTAAAGATAAACGAACCTCAATCTTTCTTTATGAATGTAATGCTACTAAAAAAAAAAAAAAAAGCGCGAATAAACTAGAATTGAAATAGAAAGAAAATGGCTACATTTGCTTTTACCTTCCTGTGAATGGTGCCATCCTCCTCAACTTGCCAACCAGCCTCCTCACAAAGAGCCTTGAGTAAGTCATTGCTGTCAGCACGCATGGGAAGATTATAGTTTCCATGCTTGCGAAGACCTGCAAAAATCTTCTGGTGTACTGCTCGCCGTTTGCGTTCCCTTTTCTTGTTGTTCTGGCGCTCCCTCTCCGTGGGGTGCCGATATTTGGTGATAGCAGCACCTTCTTTGCTTACCCTGCGAACCAGCCAAGGCCCTCTGCTAGTCTTGATGCATCCTCTTACAGCCCTCTCCCTCTTTTTCTCGTCAGTCATGTTTTCTTTGCCCTTTTAATTTTCTTCACTTTCCCACATGCCACGGAGATGCATATATATATAGCAAGAAAAAAGGCAACCAAAAGAGACAAAGCAAGGCATACTCTGTCCAGCTTTGTGTTTATCTCGTGCCTGTATGGTGTGACAATTTTTTTGCATCCAAAAGGACAGATTGTACAAACTAGGACAGCTTCATCTTCAGGACCTTTATTCTGTGGAAGTCCGGAAATTTCTTGAACCATAATTCACCAGAATGGGTGTCTTTTTGATTAGCTTTTCATCTATTGCTGCGGGGTTGTTTTGCTTGTTTGGCCTGTGGCAGAACTCGTCTTACCGTACAGTTGAAAGGGACACTGATGTATTCCGTACACAACTTGTACTTCTTTGTCAGTGATATTCCACGCTGTGCTCCTTTAAAGGAAGACAGTGCGTAGACGGAGAGAGATTAACCCAGAAGTTTAATCACTAGCGGCCATGATTTGTATATCGGTGTCCAGTCACAAAAGGTGTACTTTTTTGAAAAACTAGTAGTGAGTTCACCCTTCCAATGTAAGCTAATTGCAAGCACACTTTATGGATATTTTTATTAATAGTTCTGATCTTCCAGTTGCAAAGTCTAAAACATTTATGTCGCCTGATTATTTTATTTTCGGGGCTTTATTAGAATTCTAGTAGGGGAACTAACGAAACAAATAGAGGCACGTTGTTAGTTACATATTTCAATATTTGATTTTCATTTGGCAAGGAGAAACACTCTGCATTTTTTAAATCTTCATTCGATCATCAGACGCAATTTCGAGCTAGAATAGAGAATCTACCACTAAATTGCCATATCCAATTTAGGTGAACAAAATAGGATGCTGAAACGAGTGGATGACTCAATTTACGAGGCAGCCTGTAAACCACCTCCCTCCCGGGGCAGGTTTTCTCTTCTTTTTCTTTGACTGCAGAGGAGGGGGGGTTCATCACTTCCCTGCAGTTTGTCCCTAGAACTTGTGTGAAGAAGACTTGAGAAAAATACCGATTATAGAGTTTAAATCAAAGCATGACACAGATCAGAGACCAATCAATCTCATACAAATAAACAGGTGGAACGTCCCCCTGAGAATCTGAACGGATAAATTATCAAAATATCCTCCACTAGTGGCAGCACATCATTTGCAACTGACTCCACATCTACCATTGGTCCATCAGTAAGTAAAAGTAAATCCATCCATATTTTCTACTCAAAGCGATTGAACATTTGAATTTGGATGGTGAATATATAAATCCAGGTTCCAGCCAAAACCCAAAACAACAGAGATCGGACGAAAGTAGCCATATTAACAAGAGATAGCCTGCCATTTTGATTAGCTATTGTTTACTCAAAGAAAATGAAAAAGAAGGGTATAATAAGAACCTACTGCAACAACAGACTGTTAGCAACTTATCAAAAAAGAAAGAGGGACTGTTGCAGCTGTGACAAAAGGAGGCAAGTCAGTTCAAAATGACCCCTTCAACTTCTACTCTTTATAGTCTCCGGTAATAAATAGAATCTTCTCCTTAAGCTTATCAACAATCTGCATGAAGTAAACAAAAAACATAAAGAATAGATAGCAGAGATCGTGCAATAAACTGAAACCAGCCATCATAATCCAGATTCCATTTTGTGTACCGAGCTAGAGATTTTTGCCCAGGTCTGCGTAGAAGCAGCTGCATTTTTAAGGTGTGAACAACTTCGCAAATCAAAACTCAAAGAATAAGTAGAATTTTCTGTTGCTTCAGCTATCCACAGATGATTCATCTGGTCCTTTGCTTTCTTGATGAGATTAAAGAAGCCAACCTACAAAGATCATACTTGAGACCCTTTAGGAAGGACCATGGGGATGGGGGAAACCTTTGAACTGAAAGTTACTGTCATTTCTAACAAATGGCAAATTAATTGCATCCAAATGGAGTAGTCACACGATACAATTCATACAAGCTGAAATCTGACATCCAAGGTGAAAGATTAAGAACCGCTCTTACAATTGCGCCGCATAATAGGAAACAGCCTCAACGAGTTTCTAACATAATCATAATCGACTGCGCAATGTCATAACTTAGTTATGAAAGGAACAGAGTAGATAAGCACAGTAGAGAATTTGATTGTATTTCAATCCAATCAGGCATTATTAGTTGATTCTCCTAGTCATAAAGAAATTCTTTGATCTAGCATACAAGTGGACGTTTAGTTTCTGAAAAAAAGGATAATGCATTACTACATAATAAGTTCTACTCAATCTGAATACAGGGGATCCTAGAATTGAACCAACTTGTTACCGTCAGGACTCCTGTTCTCCTGAAATTCCTCCAAAGCCATGAAGGATGCATCAAGTGGTTATATGATAGATATGTCCTAGTGTCTTATAAGTAGAAAGTCCATGTCTCCATAGGAGATATTCACCATGAAGTAATCCACATTATGAGCTGAACTCACCGTTGATCCTGCAAGATTAGAGTTGACTGGTGAGGATCCATCTTTATCCATGCATGGTGAGCAGAAGCTGATGGCAAGTAAAGAATTTGATATGTCTTCTGATTGCAACGTGGAGATTGAGTTATCTGTCACAAACACCCACTGTTTCTTCCGCTGCTCAGACATATAAAGTTCTCCCACGTACACAACAAAGGCAGCAATATCAAATTCACTGTACATCCACAAATCAATATGAATTACCTCAAATATGTCCTTCTCTTAGAAAAAGCGAAAAAAGAAATAAAGAAAGAAGAAAGGGACTAAAAAGGCTAAGGTGTGCAATTCCACCTGCGAAGAGGAACTTCTCCCAAGTTTGACAGTGAAGCAGATGCCCGAGGATTAAAGAAGGGCCTGCAGAGAACAACCGTTAACTAGATTATACTGCTATGTTAACAGATAAAGTACAGAGACTTACTGAAAGTGTTGCATCTCTAAGGAAGATAGGGGTTGCCATTTGGCTGTAGGCCCTCTTGCTTGCAAGTAGAGCATATTTGAATCAGAGTTCACTGGTAAAAGTCCTTCTACAACGTAGGCCTGGCCCTCCACCAGCTCACTTTGCTATTACAATGGTGAGCTAATTTTCATTAGAGACTAGCAAAATTAGAAAGAAACAGAAACAAAATGTGCATTCACAAGTGCAAGGGAGTCACTGTGATATCATGAACCTGTGCTCACAGACACACATTTGCAAAAAAGTGACCAAGAAAAATAGAGCAATTGAACAAATTTATAAATAAATAAATAAACTACACTCTTGGAATCACCTGCATCTCTGTTGGGTTCCAAATTGTTAATAAACCTTCTTTTGGGACAGCCTTCTTTTGGCCATCAGTTAATCCAACCACCCTAACCCTCATAAATGGAGCCACTTCTCTGTTCCCTAGGTCAGCATCTCGCAAAGCTTTTTCGATTGCTTTCTCCATGTCTGACAGCCTTAAAGCCTAAGATCAAAGTTACTGTGGTCAGTAATTACTTCCTTGTAGCACCCATAGATCAACTTAAGTGTTTGAAAGCAACCTCTAGTTTTGCTTGATAAGAGGCAAAAGAAGTCAGTTGCTCTGAACTCATCTCTGCCAATAGGACTTCGGGTTCAGCTGCTGTCTCAAGCAGTTTTAATAATTTCGCTCCATCTTCGCTATCACTGTCATTATGGGGACCCTTTATTCTTCTTTGGGACTCAGAGATAACACCCTCCACAACTCTAGAGCGCCTGCAGCCCACATACGAATAAATATGACCACAAATTGATTTCAGACCATGATAACAATACACCAGCAGCCCTTTAATTGAAACAGAGCACCATACCACTCACAATGCTGGACTTTGCAACCCACTAAGAAAGTAAATTGTTTTGCATGTGAATGTTATCTGAGTCAATGGAGCCCAAATATTTTTCCATGACCATGCCTATGTTTCTTTTTATACATAAAATTTCACATATCCTGTCTTTAATGCAAACATTTGTGCAATCAGAGCATGCATGTTTATTCTCCAGATCCTAGACCTTGCTGCTGGAATCTCTAGTAACCTACTTGAATCTGATGGCGGTAAAAACCATTTTGGATATGTTACCACTTAAAATCAATTATGATCTTAACAATCCCAAACTTTTAAAGGTACAGAGACATGGGTTCATCCAATTCCTCGTGTAAACTCACCTTTTCTATTCACCTCCCTATCCATCTACACCTGTATGCCGTGTAAAGGCAAACATTTGTGAAATAGACCCCAATGCCAATGAGGTCAGGATTTACAAAAATCTTAAAGTGAAAATTTTCATTTTTGAAAATGCAAGACAGTACTGCAATACATAGCTATATAAATCTAAAATAATGTGGGTCTAGTATGTGAATCATATATCTGGATTTCTGAAAACTTTTTTTTTTTCTTCTCATTAAAAGAATTTGTTCTCTCTGAATGTATAAGCAAATTTAAGAGAGTCCAGTAAGGAGGGGTAACCTTTGGTTGTACAACTGCATGACTTTGGCCTCCATTCTCTCTGACCTCACAATGGACCCACCATTACTCAATCTAGAGGCAAAAAAGATGAGAAAAAAAAGGAAGATTTAATCAGAGAAATCTCAGAATGTATAATACACACCTAACAGGCAGCAAAACAAGATAGCTTTTGAATTACTTCTCCTTATATAGGATAGGGTATACTCGTGTGACTCCAACTAATGTCCGAGGAACAGGACCCCCATTACCCTTGATGCACCTAAAAGCCAAAGGAGCACCAACAACCTTGCCTGCAAGGGATATTTGAAAATTCAGCTGTGAAGACACCAGTAAGCAAGGAGATTAAACTAAACTATGCCAAGGTGATGTAGAATTTGAATTGCCAAAGATGCTTACAAAATCCAAGTCGATCAGCCCAATGAGCCCTGTATGTCCCATTTATGTGTAATGACAGGCAAACTGTCTTTGATGCCTGAAATGTAACCAAGACATGTGAAAACTCATTTATCGAAGAAAATGAACCAAAAGAAACTTAAGGAAAATGAAAAGCTTCAAACCTCAAGAGGTGAAATAGGGCCAACCCAACCACGCAGTCTTGCTCCCCATATCTTCATGAAGAAAAAGTTAAACAATAAGCAAAGGGCAATCTGTCAAGAATACTGTGACCATTGAACAGAAATGAAAGCACGGAAGGTAGCATCTTACGCGAAGCTTCTGCCCGACAAACAGCTTCCCAGCAGCGAGATGCTTTGTCAGCAATACATCTAACAGGGCATCTACTGAGTACCTGCAAGCCATAGATGCCTTTATACTTCCAAAAACAATTGAATGTGGTAAGAGCTTTAGTGCTGGAATCTTCTTACCACCCGTCAGTTAGTTCCACTTTTGCAATGGCACTGATTTCAGGCCCATCCAATGCCAGAGGACAGGCCCCAATATTCGATTCACAACCAATGTCTATGGCTGAAATACACAGAACCAACATAGAAGACGGCAGTGCATCCCCTTCCAGAACTCTCTTAATTGCAGAACGGTGACCATGATTTGCTTCTCTTTCGTATCTTTGAATATGAATTGTACTTTTTGTCATTTTTCTCTTTTAATTTTAAAAGCAAACATATAACTTGAAATATTGCAGATACCTGTACTTCAGTTCTTCAAGCACATTGGAGACTGTCAAAAATTTTACAGCAGGTTTCATAGGATAACTTCTCTCATAGCATGCCAGTTTCCAGACTATCCACTTGTAGTGATTCATGACCCATCTAGATGGCCACAAAGTTTCAATTAAAAAGAAAAATGCCAGATTGAAGATTACCTACCAACCGATCATAATAGAATCTGTTGCAACACAAAAATCCACATTTCTGTGTCAACTATCAGTATTGTGTACTGCTATAACTAGGTTTCTGCAAGTTGTACACCAACAATTAGCAGTTATCATATGCAGCTTCCATGTGCTTCAAAAGGGCTGGAAAAAAAAGAGTGAGGCCAGTTTCGCATCTATTACCAAAGCATCACAGCAGGCTCAGAAACTATTGCAACTCAAAAAAATTCTTTCTGGGGAAGATAAACAGATGAGGACATAAATGATAAAAAGATTACTCTTTAGAAGCATGTTGTACACAAGCTCCACACTGAGCCAACCCTTGGTAAAAAGCTTCCCCTCCAATGCCATTCAGTCCAGATTCATCATGAAACACGTATTTGGCTGCAGTGTCTGGTGTGATCCTAATTACTGTCTCTGTATGGTGGCCCAACTACGCACAAGGTCTCAGGATCAGAGCATTGCCAAGTTTTAGAATGCAAATAACAGTGATTTTGTACATATACCATGCTTTTGGCTGTCAAAGGCACACCGAAATATTCTTTGATATACATTCTAGGAACCCGAAAAGGATATCTAGCAGAGACTGTTCTTCTGCGGCCAAAATTTTCAGTTGGCAAAGAAGATGTACCTGATGAAACAAACACCTCAGAAAAGAAAGACAGTTTAGATTTTTTTTTTTTTTAAGAAACATTAAAGAGAAGAAGCTAGAGTAATTAGCTATAAAGCCTCGAAAAATTTACCATTAGGAACAAAAGAAACATTCTTATGCAAAGGGGTGGTGAATCTGGAACTGCGGGGTCTCTTGAATGGACAGATAGAACTTCCCCTTCCATGTTTCCTCTTTTCATTATTAGTCTGTCTGTTATTTGGGTCATCCACACCAAAGGTGTTTGAAATATCAACCAATGGACCTCGTGATGACCTTGCAACTGGATTAATCTTTGGACTAATGCCATTTTCCTTGGCATTATTTGCTATTTTGGCAGGTCCATTGGTCCCACTGCATATTGGCTTCTCTATGGAAGGTATATTACTATTCGATTTACAAGCACTATCATCTTTGACTTCATCAAATTTCTTCATCAAGCTGTTCCCAGAAACATTACTCTTTGAATTGAAGGATGTCCAATCTCGGCTTAAAGATGATCTAAGAGGAGATATGAAGGTTTTTGAGATGTATTTGTTCTTTGAAGCACCTGGATGGGTGAGAGCAGAATGGAAATCTTTTTCTTTGTCGGATGAAGCATCATCACTTATACTCCCTTTCTTAGCTGAAAGGACTGGATTGACCATATTCCCCTCATTGAAGAAAGTTCCCAAGTCTGGATCACCAAGAAGGCTCTTTGCACGCTCTAATGCATCACAGGAAACAGATAAAGATCTTCCACCAGCTGTATGGAATTTGATTGATGATGGCCTAGGAGCACCATTTTTATTAATCTCAAATTCGTACAAGCTTGGACTGACCTCATTTGCTAATTTGCTTCCTACTACTAAACCAGTCTTAGAAATCGAACTTGCCATTGGAACCGAAGTTGCAACCGCAGCTGCCCCACTATCGTCACTAACCACTTCAATCTCTGGATGTGATAACTTCTGCTGCGTATACTCTTCATCGGCAGCAGATGATGTCATTGGTTTTTGGAAGCTTTGAAAACCAGAATGATCATTAGCTTCTTCCAACCCCAACAACGTCTTGGCTTTTAATAGACCAGCAGAAGATATGTCAACTGATTTCCCAGAACCAGTCTGGAAAAGCGTATTCGAGGAACCCCATGTATCACATATTTTGTCCGTGAAAAAAGCTGTTTCAGCAGCAGTAAGTATTTGTCTCTTTTGCTGTCTATCACTATGAAAAGAGAAAACTCGGCAATATCACCTCATAACTAAGACTAAGCAGAATAAAATCTTAAGAATGCCCTAAAAAATTACGAAATAAAATTTAAGATTCAAGTAGAATATCAGATTGCTAATAGAATTACTTAAAAGACCTGAATCAATGGCACCGTCATCGTCGAGAACGGACAAGGCTTTTGCGATTGAAGACTGTTTCAATACAACCGATCTCCCTGATCCGGTACGGAACATCGGAGCATTCCCACCATCTCCTCCTTCGTTCTCTAGAATCTTCGAGCAGCCTGAACGAAACACACGAGACCGGTAAAAATGCACGAGCGCAGAGAGAGATGTTGTCGGAGTGAAGATAAATACCTTGCAGCAGAAGATCGGCCATGGAAGGGAGACGAGGAGCGCTGGAGTTATGCGAGTTAATAGGTGCACTGTCTGGTTCATCAACGGCTTTGCTATGGATTATCCGGCCAGATACCTCCCACCGGAAATTGTTTCCGACGTCGGAAAATATCTGCCACGTCGACATGTCTCCGACGAAGGATTGAAATTAGGGGTTTTTTTCCGACCAGCTGCGGTAAAGTTTTACCATCCTTCCAATTGCTTTTACTTTTTCTCTTTTCTTTTGTGGCCTGATTTTTGTTTTTTTGTTTTTTGTTTTTTTTTGTTTTTCAAGAACCACAAATTGGCGGGAGAGAAACGCGGCGGCGGAGGGGAGGGGATTTCGAAAAGTGATGGGGCACATCTGGGCTTGTGCTTTCTTTTCTTTTTTCTTTTTTTTTTGTTTGGGTTGAGATCCAATGGGCTTGGGCTTTGTGTCATTTCAGGCCTTATGTGATTCGTTATATGAGGTCGACATGGGCTTAAATTGTTTTTGCGCGATCCTCCTGTCGGCGTCAGGCAACTATTGCAGAGAGATGATGCTCATGGGCTGGCTGGCCCCATTTAGTTACACTGTAGTTGGCTCTCTTCCTCCCTTCGTCATAAAATAAAATAAAATAAAATAAAATAAGAAAATTGTGACGGAAAAGAATAGTCACAGTCGACCTTTAATTCGAAAGAAAAAAATAAAACTAAATTTGGTTTTATAAATAAAAACTGCATTATCTTCCATTTTTCTTCCACTTTCCTCCCAAAGTTTTTTGACAAGAAAAATTCTTCCAATTTTTCATCCTTTCGCTTCTTTAATATCTTCCTAAAAACAAAAGGCACAAAATCTTTCCCACTTTACTCCAAAAGTGTCTTTCTTAGAAAGATTTCAAAATCTTTTAATTTTTTTTTTAAATCAAAGAACTCATTAAATAATAAACTACACAATAAAATAATTTTTTATTCTTACACAATAATTTTATACATTTTTTTTCTTAAAATTAAAATTCAGATCTCTAAATAGATATATATATATATATATATATATATATATATATATATATATGAATTTTATAACTTATGTAATACGGAAAATTTATTTTTTTAAAAAAAAAAAAAAAACAACTGGACAACGCGTAACGGTGAGGATAATTCTTGAAATTAGGAAGCACGTGGATGTCTAATACACTTTAAAGCCATGAGGGGTGTTAATTGTGTGTAACATTAATTCCAAAGTATAAATTCGTAGAATATTTCGAGGCGCGAACCTGCCGAGTCGGCGCTCAATTCGTCAGATCGAACGCCCCCCCTCTCATCTTCGCATTCGCGCAGACACAGCGCAGACCAGTTTGGAAGAAACGATAAGATTCGCCAGCGGACAAGCTATTAATTAACTAAATGGGAGTCGTGCCACGTTTCTCGATTTCATCAAAAGTTATCTTGAGAGGATCGACGTCAAATGTCAACAAAATGCGCAGACTTTCTTGCTCAATCAAATCCCATCCCAAACGGAGAAACCTATTGCAGAGCCACACTGCGTATCTTAAACGTTAAACAAGTACGGGCATTATGCCTATCAAAGAGAGAAAGGTATGGCCATTATCGTGTGATCGGCATACTGTGGAGGTATCTGGATTTTTCTTCTGAGACAAGTTCGGCTAAAGTCGGTTCGTCAATCAACAAATTGGTCCGTTGAACACGTTCCGCGAGAGTGAATCGGCACATGAAAGCTTCTCCAATTACAGTTCCGATCACGTCCCGTAAAAGCCCTCAATCACTCGTTGCCGAAGCCGGTTGAATAATTAGACGCAGTCGACACCGAAAAAGGGGGCCCCGGGGTGGTGGGGGGGGGCACGAAAGGACAGTTACGAAGTCATGATCGAGGTGGGGAGGTCCATTAAAAATTCATGTCAGGACGTAGGTGTACAAATGTAATCGCATTGCCCGTCAAATATAAAGATCGGGGTGGGCGCCCCTGATCCGGTTATGGCGTTGGGTTGCATTACTTGTAACGGGACAAGATCGAAATATAAACGAAAGATATGTCGGGGGGATAGTGGGGCCCAGCATGCTATGATGACCACATTTATGCAGTGCCATGATACGTTTCCGGATCCCCGTATTGACTTTTTGACCCTGCGGAATCGCTGCGCTTGCCTTGACCCGCTCTTCTCATGTGTCCGGTTTATGCGGGAATAAATTTACTTCGGGTCGTCCTTCTTTCAGAGATTTAATTATTCGTGTATGGTACAGATATCTTCGTGATTTTAATTTTTGTGTTTGTTTTTTCAAAGGTGAACCGGTTAATGATATGTATAATAGATGTTTTGAAGGACCCACAGCTACCACCGCGCCACTGCCGTCGCTCTATATTTATGAACGGAGCAGAGAATTCACGCCGTGTGGTCACGAAAGGGAGATACTAAACAACCACCTTGCATCTATGGAATCGAATAATAGGCGAGAAGCATGTGCTTGTGTAACGCGACATTTGCTTGTGTTTCGGATTTGTCTGAGTCCAACCGAAAACAAGTTGAACTTCTTGACGTAAAGGCACCGACATTTCAGCCAAGTTAGGGATTTGAAAAGGCTATGAACAAGGTGCGGAAGACAGCTCCTCGTCTAATCATCCGTTTTGTGGGCTAATACCAAAGAAAAACTTGGCGTAAGAACGGCATGGTTACTAGAAAAATTCCTGAAAGGGTAAAATGCATCGAACAAAATAACATTTTGTTGAATGTTTGATCAGTCCTTGCTACCAAACCAAACCATTTAGTGGCGGACTGGGTATTGCCGTCCTATATTTTTGGCAATGTTAATTGGATCTTCCAAGCAAAAAAAGGTATCAATTGGATTCTAAACTCTCTCGGGAAAGGACTTGCAAGGCCAAGAATTTAGCAGAAATCAACGGGAGATAAAAACACGATGGATCTCGAGCACTGTTGTTTACCAGAATTAACAGGAAAGCAAGAGGGAAAGAAATCTGGGATTTTAGAATCACAATTGCTGCGCATTCCTCATGTGATGTATGCATGCTTCATCTTTCCATGAGAGGGGTAAAATAATGTGCCGCACAAATCCTCAAACACCTGCGCCAGGGGAGTCATGATCACGTGGAACTCGAAATCCTGCAAAAATTTGGCCACCATTACTGCTGCTGATGCATGCCGCGTTATGGCATTTTGGTGTCATAAATTATCTACCCGAAAACATGATGGCTACCCCTGAGCTATTGTTTTCTTCACAGAAGACGACTCATCCATTTACGCCTTGCACTAATGTATGCCCTCGCTTGGACCAGTCCATTAATTTGTTTATGGCAATAATTTCCTTTTTCTTGTTATTTTTACTTCGATATACCTTTTTTTTTTTTTTAAAGGTCCATTTTGAGGGTTGCTAGATGTGAGTGGTTAAGTGATAATAGCTTTATCTATCTCGCAGATTTCTTCACGGTCCTTGAACTTGGGACTGTCAATTTGAAAAATCGAACTCTTAATTATTGGAAAACACATCGAATTAATTTATATTAAAGAAATGTTGAATAAACATTCTGTGTACATCAGTTGATGTGCTCCCATGTGAACCTGCCAAGAGGGGTATTTTGGGGATAGAAACCAGAGAGTTACACTGGCAATCGCGAGGAGGGTCTCGAAATCCAGGTCACTTTCTCGGGCCTCTCCCCTTCCTCTCTCTGGGTTACGATTGGGGGACTGCCCTGACGAACTGAGTCATGAGGGGGGGGGACATGGGAGGATAAAAATACAACTGATCAGGGAGAGGTACAATTTCCAAGGCATTCCCTTTGAGTCAGTAAAAAGCTTTGTCCATGGGTACCGGAGACAGTGGTGAGTTTAACAGAATTTGGGATATTCCCATAAATAGCATTCCTTTTCAGCCCCTCGTCTTGTAGTCAATTACTGGATTGCCACATTGTCTGATTTCAAAATTTCTAACAATGGGGCCAGTGGCCAGCAGTGGAGTATTTTGTGGCCATTTTGAACGGCTGGGGATATTTGTATGTTACGGTGGAGTTTACTGCTTCTGAAGTAGTGAAGCATTTTGAGAAAGTAACATTGTTCTCGTAACATTTTTAATCATAGTTCATGAGTTTTCAAATGTCAGCTTTAGATTCGTTCATTGAGGCGGGAAAGCGGACGGGCATTGTCAGACTGAATGTCTTTGCAAATCCTATGCCAAGTGAAATGGGAAATTTATTTCTTTGGCTGCCATGTATATGTATTTCTGAGGTGTGTTGTCATGTCAAGAACTTGAAAAATATTGCGTGGGTGTGGCATGTCGGCAACATGGCTTTGTGATGTTAATGGCAACAGAGGCAAGCTATTTAGTGGCTGTGCGGCAAAAGGCAATAATGACGATGGCAGGTGTCTTCAATAGGCAATGACTCAATCCGGTTGGCGATGGAACCGTAGCAGACGGATGTTGGTAGTGGGACTATTGGTGGAAACCATCATGATGTTTCTGCGATGGTGTCAAATATCGGCCTGCACTTTCAATCTAATTCGTTGCACATATATATATATATATATGCAAATACGATCACGTATACTCTTTGCAATTTCCCTACGTCTTTTATTTTTACGCTGTGGTCAATTAATTTTTACATGGCATTCCCCCTGGTAGAGGTAAACAAATATCATCTATATATTAAGACCCGTGAATTTAATTTGATTATTGGAATTGGATTTTATTCAATAAGGTAATAAGCACGCATACTTTATCAATTCGGTGAATCAATTATAGTTATTATTTTTTATAGCCTTTTTTATGGTATATATAGTTAGTAGGCCATCGTTTGTTTGCCCTCCTTCCCTTATTTTACTTTACGTAACTTTCGATTGAAAGTACCTGCTCGTTCTTCTTCTGAATGCATTTGCAATTATTACAAGCCTTACCACCTTCGAGAACTCTGGCATGGTTTCGTGGTAACTCATCTCATAATTTCTCTTAAGTGGGCAAAGTCCAAAACTCCTCACCTCCATTTGCAAGAAGAAAAGGATGCATTTACTATTACTTCGAGAAATTTAAAACTTTTGAAGACTGTACTATCACGTCTCAGAACAGTTGAGTAATATGCCCCAATCCTTGGAAGATAATGTGTTCGAAGTCTCGCTCGATGTGTTCATTCAAGCCTACAACTAACGCGTCTTACGGAGCATGTGTATTCAGCATATCTTTCTCTGGCCACTCTAAGAAATTCGGTTGTCTCAAGGCTATTCTGGTAGCTAATTAAGAGTTAGACATTCATTAAAAAAAAAAAAAAAAGAGCTAATAAATTGTTTCAATCGTATAACTTATACTCCATCAAGAAACTTAATAAGAAAAAAAAAATAAACGAAGAATTTGATTAACTGTGCATCACACGCATTTTGAAACAGGTACGGAGAAAATATCCAGAGATGAGATGGCTTATTTATGGGGAACCCCAATTTATGGACATAATAATAAACAGTACGAGAAGGCCTCGTTCGGTCAATGTCATTATCATAAAACAAGGATTTATCTGAATCAATGATAAAAATTGGTCGGCCCACAAGAAAAATTAGGAAATAGTACTTTTAGCGATGTTGAAATTAAGGGATGCAAACATGTCGGTCCCGCGAATTTAATTTTGCTAGGATCACATATTTTCCATTAATGGGATGGCAATGATCAATAATTTGAGAAATTAAAGGGAGGGACATCTTGGTATGATAGTGAAAGCATTGATATGATGTGAAAAGTTTATATTCGAACGAAACATAAATATGGAGTTGAGTTATGTTTCGGTGAAAGGATGGCACCATGCAAGAAATTAGAAAATAGCCAGGCACTGCGTATTAAGGTATAATAACGATATAGGGGATTGCGGAGCGTTAGCGAGTGGGCACATACATGTCACGTTATTGAATGACCTTCTATTTCGAAAACACATTATGAGGAGGTGTTTCCCTAAGAAACTTAAAATTTTGCTAATTTAACATCGATCTTTTTTCTTTTTCTTTTCTTTTCTTTTTTGTCAATTTGCTTTTATGCGATGGAGTCTGCATCAAAACCATCTCTTTTCCCACTTTTTGGGTGTGTGTGTGTGTGTGCACAGAGCCTACCCTATAATTAGCAGGGAATGAAAAAGGAGAGAGCAGGACAGGGAAAGTGAACTATCCTGCGGACGGATGAAAACTTGGCCTCGGAAATTACAACAGACGGGGTTCGTGCAAAGCAAGCAACGGAATTCCTAGCCATAGTTCTCATACACCAATAGAAAACATAGGATATTAGCACTACATTATGTACGATTGCCATCATTAACCGGAAGATTAATTTAAAAGCGGAAGCAATCATGAAGGCTTCTTTTTCACCAAAAAGAGATGTAAAATTAGCCGCGAAGTACCGATAGCACGGGCATATAGTATAAAAGAGTTATAGGTATGAGGAGAAAATCCTCGGCATACTTGCAAATGTCGATTTCTACTCGTACCGTAGTCGGCAGCGCCACCATATACTACAATACACATATTGACCACGAATAAGGAAAAAGCAAAGGAAAAAAATATATTAAAAAAAAAAAGAAAATCCAAAATTTTTTTTGAAAACTTAAAGAGGAAATTACGCGTAAAACCTACATATTGCACCATCTTTACTGTTAATGACACGTTTTAAATCTTTTATTACATGATTGGACTTCACAAGTAAATCTAACGGTTATAATAATATAAACTTGTGATCTCGTCGATATAATTAACACGTTCATTTTTTGCCTCCATAGCCGAAGGCCGCGACTTGTCAAAGAGAATGGTCAAAGCCATCCCTCAAGTTCTCGTGGTTTCAGGGAGGAGGGTGACGTATGTCTGCATATCCCCACGTTCTCTACTCAGTTGCTATAAATACAGCTGCCCTTCTCTTTACTTTCCCCCAACCCATTCGCAAATATTAACTACTCGACACTTACCACTCACTAAACGGCTTGATTATCTTGGGCCACTTAGAAAACTGAGCTTTGTTTGATGATGGACGATCATGTTTTATATAAAAGTATGGATGAATCTGTTAAGCTCAGGAGGGATAGCGCCATGGATGATCAGGGCTTTCTTCGTGATAGCCAGCGGCGCTATCCATCCTGAGTTTCATCGATTCTTCTTGCTCTCTCTC
>CM034044.1:11955580-12170326 GCA_019804595.1 Bruguiera parviflora
TTTTATTTTTAGTTTTATATTGCGATCAGCTCATTGATATTTTTCCAGGTTTTAGTTTGTCTTTTTGACTTGCCGTGCTTGATGCGAATGGGGTTTTTTAATGCTTCATTTCCCTCTTCCCTATCTTCCTCCTCCTCCTCCTCCTCCTCCTCCTCCGCCTCCTCCCCTTCTCTTTTTCTTAATAATTATACATGTGTTTATTGTCCACATGGCGACAATATTGAGTCGCAGGCTTATGTTTGGAAACGGCGGTGCGTTTTTCGAATGGTTACTCAAAGCTGGATCTATGGATAGTGCGAAAATAAAAGTAATGGTTTACTCTCAGCGTTATATTATAGATACTCTTTTTCCTTTTGGGGCGTCCTGTTCATGCAATCTTGCAAATCTTTCCCTGTGGACCGATTTCCTTCAAATTTCCACTAATTTTTATTTCTGATCAAATGCTTAATGGTTGGGTGGTGGAGCGTATACTTTTGGCCTAATTATTGATCGTGCTCATACTTTTCAGTCTCCTCCTAGCCAGTAACAGTGATTCAATAACGTTGGAAGGTGGACTGGGGAATGTTGACTGCTTTGCAAGTCAAAGGTCCTAGTCATCTCAGACTACTCCCTTTTCACTCCCTAAAATTAAAATAAATGCATCAATTTTGTATACCTAAACTCATTTCTAGCTATCGAACACTCCAATTATTTCTAATTTTGAATTTATGAGAATGAAAAAAAAATTATAACCATCAATTCAATGACCTCTTAACAAGAAGAAGAAGAAAAAGAAAAAGAAAAAAGAGATCAAATCACGTGTTCAAGGGATGGTGAAGAAGAAGTAGACTCTTTTCCGGCTTTTTGGTAATTTGGCCCCCTTCTCAGGCGATTGCATTTCCGCGCTTCCTATTCCGCATCCACTAACAAGTATTTTGTTATATGGGTTCTTTTCTTTCGCCTTTTTTGTTATTGATATCACAAAAGACCGGCACATGGCATGGGAGGCGAAGGCTATGTTGTTTTGCTGTTAATAAGACGAGAAGAAAATGTTTGCGTTGGACCATCTTGCGCGGAGTCCCAATGATTATTCAATTCCAATTGTAAATAAATAAAATAAATAAATAAATAAATAAAAAGAAGAAAAGAACTGACCCAGTTGAGAAGATAGAGTTTTGAGGCAAATTGTTCGCCATTATTGGTTTCTCCCAGAGTACAATCCACCGGCTATGGGCTTGGCGGTTTAGACCAATTTGCCCACGGCGACATCGTTAAACTTGCACGAGCGGCCGGAATTTTAAACGTTATTAACTAGTTAGCCGTGTTGGAGAGACCGGCCGCTGGGGGAATGGAGAGGAAAAGCCTTTTGTTTTTATTTTTTTGGGAGAGAGCGCAGACTGGACGTAGCACTCTTTTTTTTTTTTTTTTTTTTGAGATTCGTAACTTTCTGTTTGGGCCTGGATTAGACTCATCAATAGCAAAATATAGCGGAAAAGGCCCATGCCCTACTTTGCTGGAATTCGGACTATATTTGTTGGGCTCGATGAGTATCAATCGGCCCAAAGATCTACGCCTAAACAATGACAGACGCCATGGCCGAAACACAAACATCGGCCACTGGCTGGCGGCCAGCCATGAGGTTGAGATAATGTTAAATCTCATCTGATCAAACCACAAATTTGTCCCCAAAATCGCGGATAAACATAACAATTTTTTTTTTTTTGGACTGGGTACAAAAACTGGACGGTAGAAACGAGACTTCCACGGAGCTAGCCGAGGGGAGGTGTTGGAAGTAGACCCATCTCGGGTCTCACGAATTCTACTAGGGACCGGACCCCAGAATGCCTCGCGAGCAATGGCAGATGCAGCTTAATAAGGTGCGCACATACTTGGGCAACGAGGCTTCCTTCACGATGGGATCGGTAAAATGTTCGACATTCTGGTCTGTTTCTCGAAATTGTTTCAAACGTTTGTCGCTGATGGGTTAAAAGTTGAGGATTATGAGACGATGGTCGTATGATAATGAAGAACTCTCTTATTTATAACACGTAAGGCTCTTTTCTCTTTTCTGTTCGGAGTGGGGTGGGGAATGTTGCATCAAATCTCCTGCTAATTTGACAACTAAATAATAAAAATTATATGCAAGCAATGACAACTGAATACGGAGATCTATGATCGAGTAACAACAATAGATGGAATCTAGAAAGAATTCGTAAGGAAAATCACAAATATTGATGAAGGCCTTAAGAGATGTTCATCGGCATCTCCTTCCAACCTACAAAAGTTGAACTCAACTGCGGCATATTAGCATAAATCAGCAAAATCATCCTGGAGACGCTAAGGAAACGACGTGACAAGTGAGCACGATCCCATGAAAATATTATACGCACCACTCAGTGCTGCAACAATATCTGTGTGCCAGAAGTCGTCATTAAAAGAAAGGAAGGCCAACATCAGGGTTCCAATATTGGCTACAATCCTGGTTCAGGGGGCCAAGGATCGAGCAATCCCAGATCCCTCGCCAGGCTCCAGTTGTCGAAGTCAAGCCTTGGTAAATCAAAACTATAATCCAGACCCAAATCTGCCTCCCCCATCGGATGATTCAATCTACCCTGTAAACTGGTTCTGGGATCCAGCAATTGGCAAGAAACGTCATACAATCTTCCATTCTGCTGGTAGCTTGTAGAACCAAACTCCGGTTCGCCATAATCATAATTGTTCTTCCCTCTCAATGCAGGGCCATGGGTGCTTCCTGTGTGGATGTAACGCTCATGAGGCCCCTCACATTCTAGACTGTTGGTCTCGTTCTGCAAGCAGTCATGTCCTTCATTCATGCCATAAAAGCAACGAGATTTCACAATTTCTGCAAGTTCCATATCCATTCCTTCCATTACTGCGGATCCTTCAGCTTCGCCGTTGTTAGAAGTCAAGGAATGCATTGTTGAAGTGGTCAATTTACATATCTCATCTTTCAACTCTGTCCAATCCTCCTGTGATTTCTCAAGTTTTTCCTTCCATTCACCGACGACATGAATCCCGGAAGAGCCTGATTCTTCGTTTTGTTCTTTAATTTCCCTAACCGGAAAGCAATGGTTCGTCCCTGATTTCTCAGCCTCGATGGCCTCACAACTATTCAATGTAGTTCCAGACTCAATTGCTGATGTTTCAGGAGCGAGCAAATCATTCGACTGACCCTTCAATTTCGGCGAATAGTCAGGGAAGTTGAGGATGGCATTAGCCCCATACATTGTCCTTGCCGCGTTATCATAAGCCAAAGCTGCTTGCAAGGCAGTATCATAAGTACCGAGCCAAAGTCTACTGCCCTGTGTGTTCATTACAGCGCTCTTCCTGACAGGTTGTCGAATTTCAGCAACCCACTTACCCCAAGTTCTCTGTCTGACACCTCTGTATCTGTAACTCATATTCTCTGGGCCTCCTTTCCCTCGCATACAGCCCTTCTTTGAACCCTTGGATGGAATTTTACAGATTCCAAACCTGTTTTCCGTTTTCCACTTTGTCAGCGTATCCTCTACCGATCCGGAACGATTGCGTCTCTTCCATGATTTCTTCTTCAAACTGGTACTTCTCACGGGAAAAGAACGCTCTTTTGACAGGTCCTCCATTTTAATCATGGAAGGTCTACAAGATTGTTGTGAAGCCAAAAAATTAAAGGGATTCCTGGACAACATCAAGAACTCAGCCTTCCAACGACAATCTGAAATTCTTTAAAATATGCAAAACGAAAAAATTACAGAAAATGAAACGCTAACACAAGACGTTTTTAGTCACGAATCGAAGCTAAAATTTTAACAAAGTCTTTTTCACCAAAGACACAAAACCAAAAGAGAACCTCTTGACGTGACGTGAGAACACGGTTCTTACCTGATAACGCTGATTCTAGTTTCGCACCCTCGCTCTTCTTTTCCCTTCTTTCTTGGACTTGTTTCAGGCCTTGTCTGTCTGTATGCCTAATATTTTCAACCCCTTCATTGTGGGTTTATCTGGGGTTTATATATTAGTCAATTTCCTTTAGCGTCGGCTTATCTGGGGTTTATGTATTAGTTTACATTGTGGGCGATGATGCTTGATTTTTCGTAGGGTATGGGGGAGTTGCCTTACGGACGAAGAAAGCGAATGCCAGATTTACTTGTTTTCCTACCCGAGTAGATAATTACGCGTTGCGGATAAAGTTAATGACGTGACCAAGGTAGGATGCCGTCGTGGCACAGTTTTGGCCGCTGTTTAATACACGTGGCAGCATCATATTACCCCGTCTCTTTTTCTTGTGGTTCAAGACTTGTCGACACTTTTCCTTCAACCCCTTTAAATGGACCCACAAAAATATATTGGCCCATGAAACTTTGCGGCTGCTTCATTTTACATTCCTCACCAGACCAGGGAGAATCTGGAAGATTTGGTAATCGTGAACAGGTGCGTTTTTCCTCCGCACAATGGCAGGATCCCGGAAGATTCCTAAACAAGCACAAATGGGAACAAGTCGTCTTGTGCGGCATCTTTTTGGACTCCCCCGTTTCCATCTAGCCTTCTTGAAATTGTATTTTTATTTCATTTCCTTTCTTCCTTTGTTTTTTGTTTTTTTCTCTTTAAACCACATTCAATATTTCAGAAGATACAAACTGGAAACAGCCAGAGGAGAAGATCAGCAAACAAATTTACTAAAAGCTGAGAAATCTCGGTTTTGCCTTCTGGGTTTTACTTTAAAACGGACTATCACGAATACCATCATTATACATGACACCCAAAAGGAGACATCGACGAGCCATTCTTAAAAATTGCCTGAAATCCCAAGTGGCACTCAGCATCCGCAGGTTCAGCCATGGTTCCACGATGATCAGTAATCTCTGGCTGAAGAGTGGCCAAAATATCCAACGAAAGAGCATCAATAACATCTCTGGACCATGCATCTTCCATGCCATAGCACCAAGATAGGGCACTCGCTGTTCTAAAAAAATTCCTGAAAAACACCAAGAACAGAAAAAGTGTTGGTAGGAGCTAAAGATGTGCACTTCTGGCAAGTTTCTGCCATACGGGGTTCAACTTATCAAGTAACTTTGATATGTTATTGCTTGGGTTATGCAATGCAGTTATAGCTATTAATGCTAAACCTCTCTGATTCACAAACAGTGGCTTCACCCAATACAAACCTAACTTAAGTTCACTAACTTAAATAGGCTCACCAACCCCCAAACTGGTATGGCTAAATAGATTTGACCGGGAGTTAATTGACACAATTTCATCCACTGGTTCATGGAGTTGTGACAAAATTTTTATTGCGAATGTCATATAAAAGCAGAATAAAAATGTTTAGAGCCTTTTCCATAGTACTGACTATGAGCAAAGTCTCCATGTCCAAGCAATGAGAAGTCCCTCTATCCTACAGGCCACAGGACCAGCTTAACAAACCAATTCAAGGGAATCAGACTACAGAACTGCTGCTTACTCTACCTGAAAGCAAGAGAATCTACCCAGGCATTGACTGTTCTGACAACAAAGCAGAAGAAAGTGGAGAAATATACTCAACGAAACAGGGCACAGAAGTTTGAGAAGTTAACTTCAATTCAGTCTCGTATACTATAACACAGGAGCAGTGCAGATAGACTCTCACATCATCACATGGATGCTGCTTTAGCAACATGGCCATTTGATACCAAACAGCAGAGAGTTCGGGATCCAGCAGCATATCGACTTGTTATTTCACAGAACAGACTAAATCTATGGCATAGTACAAACATATTATGGTCTTTCCTAATTCAGCTATCAACAACACCTTAGAGCAAAAGCTGACTAATCCACCTAAAGCCACCATTTATTATGCTGTGAGATTGTCAAAAATTCCTCTGTCAACTTCCCAACTGAAATCTTAAAATGATGGACATATAAGGACGCCCACTTTGATTCAGCACAATAAACAAAATTACCTGAAAATACTGGAATAGTGCAAGCAGTTATTCAAGTGCAGTCCGGGCAGCTTTGTATCTCAACTTCCTATTGTGACTTTCCTGCCAAAGTGTCAAGAGAAATATCAAATACATTTCAATTCCCCAGTGGAACACATTTACCGTTTAGTTCCTTTTTCTTCAGAAAATAGAATGAAGTGGTATAATTGGCACATAACAGAAATAACAATGTCTAACCAGTAACGAAGAGTCTGAAAAATAGCCATAGGAAGACTAATCTGAGGAAAACCATCAGAAAGCACACAAAATACAATCTACAATCAATCAGATACATTATGCCAAATGAACCACGCGATACTACAAATTACCGACTCCATTCTCCCTAACCCAAAAAAAAAAAAAAAAAAGCCAATTCACAAGCATACTTCCTATGTAAACAAAAATTGTCTTGTTTTGCAAAAACCGTGGAAGGTGCTTACCTGCTCATCGATCGTTGCCTTGCTGTTCTCCACTTGCCTAGCCAAGTTGTCAATCTTAGCCAACGTCTTCTCATACAAATCCTCCAAACAAGCTGTATAATTTGAAGCATCAGATCCAACCAACTTTCTCAAATTCACAATCCCAAAACCCTCAGCGCATATATCCAACTCGCTCTGGTCCCTCGATGATTGCTTCATTTCACTCAAACTCTGCTCGTTTCTATCCTCATTCATTGCCGTCAAACTCCTCACCTCGCAATGCAACGCCGGGAACGGGGAATTAGGGCTAAAAGATCCGTAATGTCCCCGGAAAGCCGGCCCTATATTCACTACATCAATCGGTTTGGGATCGAATGAATCATTCGACATTCGGAACTGGTACACGCGGTACTCGTGCGTGTGTATCGATTGCTCTTGCACAGGACTAGTAAACAAGAGGAACACGCAAGGAGAGAGAGTCATTGAAGTGTCGGAGTTCTCGACAGGGAACGAGAACTCAGATTTGGTGGAGAGAGAATGGATGACGGAGAATTCGCGCATTGAAGGGCAGATAGGGGTTTTGCGGCGGCCGGAGAACCAACCGAGGAGGTGGCGGCGGTGGTGAGAAAGGGAGGAGAGGATTCGGCGGAGGAAGGGCCAGTCGACCCGGCCGAGTGAGTCGTAGAACGAAAGAGGGGACCCGAAGCAGAGAAACGAGGTAACGGTGGCGACGAGCTGAGGAAAAGAAGCGTCGGAGAGAGTTTGGGGAGAGTCGTCGGAGAGAGTGGGCGTTATGTAAGTGACGTGGCCGAATAATAGGCCGTCCGCGTCGCCGAGAGAGGAGGAGATCCGTTGCATCATGGCTGCTAATGTGGGACCCGATATTGCAATCTTCTGCAAGGGAAGGTCGCCCATGGCTCCGGCGCTCTCCCGAGGAAGAAAAACAGAGAGCGGGATCGCAAACTGGTAAATAGTTAAAGAACAACCGGAAGCCCAGAGGCGGAAGCCTCCCAGCTTCCCTAGAAAGAAAGTAAAAGCAAGAGAGAACGGGGTTGGAAGACTTGGAAGCGACAAGTCGTTCGCCAGCGAATGCCGCGGCGGAGGAACTTTCCTTGCGACACGTCGTTCGTTTGAGGACTGTTAAACTAGTCATTTTCTGTCGCTGCTCTTTTCGGCGGGTCAGCAGTCGCCCCCCCACAAATGCAGGAGTCATTTAACTCTTTATTAATTTAATAGAATTGAAGGCATACGCTATTTTCTTAGATGTAAAGAATAATTTTGCTAAGGCAACTCAAGTGCTAACCCTCTATTTACAAATAAAACTAATCGAGAATGAAAAAATTTGAGGAGTAACAACCAGCTCATGAATTGTAGCTGTTAAGGGATTTGACTCTACGGGAGGGAGTAAGAACTCTATTCGGTACCGGACGGGACTTCGGCTCCATCCCCTGTGGAAGAACAACCGAGGGCCAGCTCTGGCTTAATCTCCTCCAGCTGCTGAAGAAATTGTTCAGCTTCTGGACGGGCTGCCGGAGTGGGGTCCACGCAGTGGAGTGCTATTTTCAATGTGTTGAGCAACTCGTCTCCCATGGTTGGTGCGTCTCTCGTGAGCTCCAAATCAAAGACCTCACCACCAGTGCATTCTCTCGTGAGCTCCAAATCAAAGACCTCACCAGTGCATTCCTCCTTCACAATTGATGCCACCCACCGAGGCAAATCCATGCCATTGATTGGTTCACCCGGTGATTTCCCAGTCAAGAGCTCCAGAACGATCACTCCAAGGCTGTAGATATCCGTCTTCGTGTTGGTATCCTTGAGTTTTGAAAGTTCGGGCGCACGGTAGCCGAGTGCTCCAGCGGTTGCAATTACATTAGTTTTGGCGGCAGTCGTCATAAGCCGGGAGAGGCCGAAGTCTGCAATATGCGCATTGGTGTGCTCGTCGAGTAGTATGTTGCTTGACGTGAGGTTTCCGTGTACTATAGTCTCCTTAGCGTGGAGGTGGTTCAGTCCTCTTACCATTCCCATGGCTATGTTCATCCTTGTTGACCAATTGATATGGGTCTCTGGCCCACGAGCTGCAAGGGAAGATTGTGCACCAGAAATAGTTTCGCGTTTAAAAATGTGCAGTTTGTCTGGGAATCTATACATCAGGGAAACATATTAACCGTCTCACATTCAAAAACAAAGCCACACAGCTTCCCTTCGAGCCTCTGTGTCTCTCATTCAGTTGTAAGTCATGAAACAATAAGCATCAATTATCGATGAATCAGCCAGTACATTATCCTAATTTATATAGAAAAAGAAACATTGATTACTTCCGCACTTGATTGGTCTTATGTCATTTTTACTCAGAAGAATGTGTGCAATTCAGTCTAGCTTCACTCATCCTAATTTAAGTGTGTGTGGATGCAACAGATGCTAGTTTTCTTCAGCATAAAACTCTATTTCTGCATTAGTTTCTATTCAGGCGTCATTTTCTTTGCTTTCTAAGAATTGTTCCAAACAAAAAACATAACAGGCGGCCAGTTTTCTTTCTTTGTTTTTTTTTTTTTTTTTTTTTTTTCCTGCTTATGTCAGTAATGACGTAGAGTTTGAAGGATCGGTTGAGTCCATACTGACCGTGGAGAAAAGATGCAAGGCTTCCCTTAGGCATATAGTCGAAGACGAGAAGCTTCTCTCCTTTAGGTCCCAAGTAATAAGCTCTCAATGCTAAGAGATTCGGATGGCAAATTCTTCCCAGTGCAGCCATCTCAGTTTCAAACTCCCGCTGACCCTTTGTGGTCTTCTCTCTCAGCCTCTTCACTGCAACTTGGTTGCCGTCTTCTAGTGTCGCCTTGTATGATGTTCCAAAAGTTCCTTTTCCCATTATCTTCGCAGTGGCACACAGCAGGTCATCAGCTGTGAACACAAATGGACCATCAAAAGGCACTAGCTTTCCACCCATTTTGCTACCTGTTTCTACTTCACCTGCAGGAACTGCCTTTTCTGCTTTCCCTACGGTTGCTTGGCTTGCAGATTTACCATCCTTTTGCTTCAAAGCAGCCCTTTTTCTCATCAAACAAGAAAGTAGAATGCAGCAGATTAGGAATAGAATAGCTAGCAGGGCACCAGCTGCTACAAGTATGATATCCTTGGTGCTAAGTTTGTGGCGATGTTCTTTCCGTGACTCTGGTGTAGGAGATGGGAGGATGACAGGTGGTGGTGAAGAACAAGGAGTTTTAGCGCTGTAACCACAAAGCTGAAGATTTCCCACAAATGCACTTGAATCAAACTTTTCAGAGAGTTTAGGAGAAACAGAACCGTAGATGTTGTTGTAGGAAATATTGAAAGTTTTCAGATTAGCTAGCTGAACAAGGGAAGTTGGAATTTCCCCAATAAAATCATTTTGGGAAAAATCAAGCTCATCGAGAGCAAAGAGGTTCCCGATGGTTTCTGGAATAGGGCCCGTGAATTTATTGTTTTTCAGGTTGAGCACCGAGAGGTTCTGCAGTCTGTCTATAGATTCTGGAATCTGGTTACCAAGGCGGTTGGCCTCTAGATTCAATGAAACTAGAGAGGAAAGGTTGGATAAGCTAGTTGGAAAGCTTCCATTTATGGCGTTGTTTGATAAGTCAAGCTTTTGAAGGCTTGAAAGCCTTCCTAGTTCACTAGGTATAGTCCCAGAGATCTGGTTATGACTTAGAAAGATCTCTTGCAGCAAAGCCAACTTGCAAAGAGTAGTTGGAATCGTTCCAGAGAAAAAATTATGATCGAGAGTCAAGAACTGAAGTTGGAAAGAATTATTTCCCGATTTAGGCCAAGAATCTGGGATAGAACCAGAGAGATTGTTGTGTTGGAGAGCAAGGATAGAGAGAGAAGAGGAATGAGTGAGACTAACTGGGATGGTGCCCGTCAAGGAATTAAAGCTCATATTAACTTTGTATAACCTGGTAGAGTTTGCAACATTCGAAGGAATTGTGCCGGTGAGTGAATTATTGCTTAAGTCAAGAGTCTGGAGAACAGGGCAATTACCAATAGATGGGGGTACGGACCCTGAAAGCCGATTGTTGAATAGGTAAACCCCTCTAAGGTTGGGAAGGAAACCAAGAGACCGAGGAACAGTTCCCGCGAGAACATTGTCGTGGAGGCTAATCTTCCGAAGTGACCGAAGTTGGCTAATCTTCTCAGAAATTCTGCCACCTAGCCCCCTCCAAGGAAGTTGGATGGTAATTACTTGTCCCTTGACGCATTTGATTCCTGCCCACCCACCTGAACAAGCTCCGAACCCGCTGTCATTCCAGCTGCGTAGAACACCTCTGGAATCAACTAGTTCTCTTTTAATAGCTCGAAGGGCTTGATAATCCGCTTGCGCGATAATTATCCCCTCCCATTTTTGGCATGAAGCAAATTGAGTCGTTAAAGACAGCAGATAAAACAGTACATGAATATAAAGAAAGCACTTGTCCTAGAAGTTGTTATGTCCCATGAACACCAAAGCAAGTATAAATGTTAGGGCTAAGAGAAGGGATAGAACTGAAGGACTCCCTTGAGATCAGTTGAGAGAGAGAAATAGAGACGGAGAGAGATCGGTCTGGTTCCAGGGTGTCGAGTGTTAGAGAGCCAAAAAGTTGGGAGGCAGACACTGTCCGCTCAGCATCGAAAGTCCTTGTGGCGGTTTAACTCCTAACGGCTAGTTTCGCTCACACGTCCTTGATTCTTGAAATGCCCGAACGCGAACCACGTCTTACCGACAAGGACAGGGTTCCCCTCTCCAACGGCTATATCTCTCGAATGGCTTATTACAAGCTTAGTCTACGACGGAAGTACGATACTTCCACCATGTGTAAACATGGCGCCTTGTACTCCCGCGTCAAAAAACCACTAAAATAATTTGTTCTTCCCCGTCAATGTGTCATTTAGCCTGTTCTCCAACGGCCCTAAACGCAGTCATCGTCCACCTTGGGTACACTAGCCGCCTTGCACTCCTGAATTATAAAATTAAAACAATTTGCCCTTCTCCCGACGTCATCATGTCTGTGTTACTGTTATTATTCATCATGGCGCTCTCCGCTTCACGGCTTCAAGCTTAGTTCATTACCTCACGCATCACCCTTTTAATTCATCTTACAAAAACTTTTTCAGTTTTTACTTGCCGAAAGGGAGCATTATGTCATAAGGTCATTACATTCTTTTCAAAAAGCAGTCTGTTGGGATGTGCAATACACCCGCTTATAAGGTTTAAGTTCTCCTTTTTTCTTAACGATACGAAAGTGAGATGACTACAACCCGTTACATTCTCTCACACCGAATTTATCAAAGTTCTCGTCGATGTTCTTAAACACGCACCGAGCTAGTAAAACCAGGGATTCGTGGAACACCGAATTACATTCTCTCACACCAAATTTATCGACGTTCTCGTTGATATTCTTGGACACGCACCGAGCCAGTAAAATCAGGAATTCTCGACATTCTGCGCCAAGTCAAAGTCTCACGATGGAAGGAGTAGACTCTGATACCACTCTATCACGAGATCATTACCTTCTCTCCAAAAAGTAGACTGTTGGGGTGTGTAATACACCTACTTAAAAGACCCAAATTCTCCCTTTTTCTTGACGATATGAGAGTGAGATAACTGCAATCCGTTACAATTAGCTACATTCCATTTCTCCCCTTCATGTCGATTAGGATCTCATTTCAGATTATCAGGAAATTAAACTAAGACACACCACTTAGGGAAACAGGCTTATGTTAAATGCATTATGAATCCGTTATAAGTCCACCAAAGAATACCAGACTTCATGCGTGCCGCAAGTTATCACAATTTACCTATCCAAGCAAAGAAAGGATACACACCAATAAAAAAGGACCTCACTCCCGCACTGTTTGGAAACAAAGAGTACATACTACTCGCTATGCTAGCCATACATTGGTATGCACTCGTACTTGATGTTTCCTATAGAACATTGAGCACAGGTTCTAACCACACCAAAGTGAAATGATTATTAAGTACTGCATGCGTTAGTATAGATAAATAGATGAAATGAGAGCACTCATTCCATCGAATAGATATTAGGTTGAAACCTATAAGCCAAAAGAATGCCTGTGCTCCATTGGCATACATGCTACATGACAGTATATCAACTAAACAATATCAAACCAATAAGAATTTTGTAGGACAACAATGTCAAGACCATCAATCAAAAATGCCATATATCACTGAAAGCCATGTCTGAATCATCTGGAGACAAGACAAGTTTTGTCAACAAAACACTAATTGCGCCCATCCAACTTAAATGGCTCTTAGAAAAATTCAAAAATAAGTTAATATGAGCATCGCAAAACAATGATTAAGAGCAATAGAAGGCTTATCCCATTCAATCCAGAGTCTCAGAACATGCCTAGTTGATATCAGGAATGAGTTTAAGAACATTGCCATGCAATTCATCCTCACAACTCCTTATTTAACATTTCATGTACAGCACAAGATGGAAGGAAAAAAGAAAAAAAGGTGCAATTCACAACAACACCGCAAGCAACTCTCCAGAATATGGCAAAGATTGATTGAATGTTGCCCATCAGTATCAGTCTAGGCCATGGATAGTTAGATACAGTAGTCTTGTATCTCTATCTCTGAGGTGCTCCGAAATGGTAACTACAGACTCAGCATCTCATCACTGTAGGCAGTGCAACTCAAATTCAATTAACGGTTAATCATAAAAGTTCATTCATAATACCACCATTGCACTGCAAGTGAAATACACATCTCATCACACGGTAATATCACATAACATTGGAGAGCCAGAGCTAAGCTATACAGCAAACTAAGCTATGCATACAAGAGATACCATGGATCTTGCCACTGAATGAAAAGTGGATGAGGAATGATCAAGAACCAGTTCCATGATTAATGGAATAAAGGCCACAGTTAACACAAGTACGAGTAAATCAGAATGGCATTATTGGAGACCACGTCCAAAATATGGTAAATCAGAAGCAAACAACAGAAGATCTGATTTCAGCCAATATCTCGCGTGCAAAATCCATCAATTGGTCATAGAAAAAGGGCCCATCTCTGGAATTCCAACACAAAAGAATTCACAATTTCATGGTATTTAATCAAAAATTATTGAAAGAATAGGACATGGAAAAATTTTATACTCCAGAATTTGTAGGAAAAATCAATTACAGATGATACCGAGTGAAACAAATCCCGAAAAGATAGGATCTGTAAATCCATTTACAGAGGACATAAAAGTAAATTCCAAAAGAGTAACAGAGATGATTGATCCTCATAAAATTAAACAAGTCTATTAATTACAAAGAAAATTGTTCCCAAAGTATAAGTAAGTATTATTCTGTCTAACAGTAGGTAGAAAAATTGATGGACCGAACGATAGTTTTACCCAAGCCAAAGGGTTCCTAATCTGGCGATTAGCAGTCAAATCTGGATCTCAAACGCGCGGCGCCGCAGCCGCTGTAGCGACGTTGGAGGCGGCCCCGCCAAGTAATGACAAGAATCCAGTGGCTGCGGGCTCTTGCTCGTCCAAGAAGAGGTCCTCAGGAACCCTGAACGCACCATGAACACAAACAATCGCGACGCCCACCATAAGAGCAGAAATGAGCACAGATCCGACGCTAGTGAGGAATACCACGACCACGCTGAGGACGAGAAGGATCCCAAAGGTCTCGCGATCGGAGAATGTACGGCCAAATATGACCAGAGGCTGATCGGAGGGGCGGAAGAGATAAAGAAACAGCCAGGATGAGAGGAGTCCGACGAGGAGCAAGAGCGAGAACGGATTGGAGAGCAAGGAGAAGGCCAAGATCGCAGCGATGACGGTCAAGTAATTGAAACGGAAGTAGGAGTAGTTCTTGCGGACGCGAAGGGCGGCCTCGGAGAAAGACTCCGGCTTGGAGAAGGCAGAGCGATCGGCGAGTTCAGCCCAGGGGCGGCGCTGAGAGAGGCCGTGGCGGACAGTTTCGGAGATGCGGTTGATGAATGCGCGGAAGGCCGGGGTGGCGACGGGAGGCTGGGATTGGGCGGCGTCGGGGACGGTGGCAGAGGGCTGGGAGTTGGAGATTGGGAGCATCGGCGGAAACGGAGATGACATTGCGGTTGATGATTGTTTGTATCCTTCTGGGGCTGTTGAGAGAAAGGGAAGAGTTTGGAGAGACGTTGAAAGTACAAGGGCCCGAGTTTGGAGAGGAACAGAGAGAAAATCGCTGGGCGCGGGCGTGACTCGGGAAGTCGGCGGAGACGTGTTTTTAATTTTAGCGTAGCGAGAAGTGATTAGAAGAGCAGACACTGGGTTGTAAAAGAGAGAAGCAATATTTTATTCCCTTCTTCGTCGCGATTTCGCCGACACGAGAAGAGTCGGCAGGTGAATAACCCAGAAAAATAAACAAATTAAAACAAAAAAAACAAAAAAACAAAACAAAACAAAAAAACAAAAGCAAAAAAGATTAAAATTAGTTTCTATTGAATTTTTTGATCGATATTTGATTCCTTTCCGGTAAAATTAATTTTACTTTTAGTTGTCCAATTAACAAAGTTGACATGCTTATCTTCATGGGAAAAAAAAAAAGAAAAGAAAAACACATATCAGCAGCAGCAGCAGACATCGAAGGCCGATACGTTATGGCCTGAAGAACGAGGATACGGGCTCAATTTTGAGGCCCAGGGGCCTCAGCTTCAATAATTAATCCTCTCCGTACGACCTCTTCTCCAAGTTTTGTAGTCCACCCTTACAATTAACAATGTTGTTTTGAAATTAACAACTCATCGTTATTAGAATTACCTTTAAAATTAAAAATCTCAAATTTGAATTTTAGTTAATTTAAATAAATAAATAAATAAAAAGTTAACGTGCCCCAATGATTGGCTGTGGCCAGTAAGGTTGGACTCGTTCCGCTACGGCCTGCCCCACTGTCAACTGTACACTTATACTGTAGTTGCCATGGGTCTCCTACAATTCAATGGCACTCCACGTTCCGTATTTCAATAGGATTAAAGACAATGGGAGGTATTGTTGGCAATACCGAGAGACACCCATCCCCATGTAACTCATAATGGGCTTCATGCTCCACGCATATTGTGAAGTATATGAAAGAAGCTCCGACAATGGCTTAAGAGTATAAAAAGTTTTGACTATTAACTCCCGCAAGGTGAAGCACGAAGAAATGTCGAATATATGCAATTTTATCTTTATTTATACAACAACAAAAAAAAAAAAAATCATAATTCAAACTGTGATCTTTAAAGTAATTTTACCATTACACTAAAGCTTCTCCTTCATGGCTTAAGAATATTGTTAGTCCCGAAAGAATATTGTTAGTCTCGATACCAAAAGGCATAACGTTTTTTCATTCTCAAACCAGAATTATGCACAACGAAGCATCATAGCAGTACTTCCAATGTCATTTGAGAACACGGTATTAGAGATGCATTATAAAAGCAGCTGAGTGTTCTATTTTCACCAGTCTAAAACAAGCCGCGGGAAACACAAACTTTTGCATGATATTCAAGGCAGAGGTTTTATGAAGCTGTATCACCATGGGCACATATCTCTCTGAAAGCATTGAATCGGATCTGGGAAAAATAAAACGAGAAGCCAGATTCAGAAGGTAGATCCATTCCATCCGAAGTCGGAACCCTGTAAGGAAAAGAACATTAGTAGCGGCAGACAATGGCTGTTGGCATGAACATAACTAGAAAAATAAGATAAATTATATTCTGAGAAGGTGATAACTGTCATCACAATATGAAAAACGTAAAAGATGTATTTACATGATCTAGTTCTGGCGTAAAGCATTCGAACACTGTGCATATTCTTGGCTTTGATGGGCCTAAACAAACAGGAAGAATGCAATGAGAAGAGGCATGTGAATGGTCTCGACCCATCTTCTTGTAAATTACAAGTGCAAAAAGCTTGCCTTAGTATCATAAAATTTGAGGTAGAATCGACCCATGGGAACTGACAACTTCGACTCGAGAATTACTGGAAGGCAGTGGGGAGAAAGGATCAACGAATTCCCCAATATACCCCTTAAATTTTCTCTGTAATATTGCCTAATCTTTTTTTTTTTTTGTAGAAAAAAATATCTCTAATATATTAGTGATTACACAGTGGTGATTGATATAGATTTTAGTTTATTAATAAATAAACACCAGAAAAAATAAAAAAATCAAATTACTAATTAAAATACCATTTTAAATGATAATTATCTATATTTTCATTTTATATATATATATATGTTTTCATCATTTTGAGAGATCCTCCGCATGACGTCATGCAGTTGTTGCAGCTAGATCTTGAGTGTGTGTGTGTATATATATATATATATTTTTTATTATTATTATTATTATTATTATTATTATTTTCTAATAGAATTTTTGTTCTTATTGATAACCCCGAAAATTTTACATTTTGGGCCCCATACGAGTCCATATTGCTGGGCAAGTAGGCATTTTAGAACATCAAGAGCGGTCATGGGTTTGCCTGTGGCCCATCAGTACATAAATTTGTTGTATGTCAAATCTACATCAGGGTTTAAAATTTTTGTTGTTAATTAATCTTTTACTGTCAGACAGGAGTGCGCAAATAAATCGATGCACTCCATAATAACTCGATATCTCAATTTAGTAAGAATTTATTAAAGTTCATTCAATTTCATAAACAAGTGATTTCTAAACTCTATTTTGAGGTATGTTTACTAAGAAAGCCAACTTAGCAAGAATTTGATATCTCAACTTATTAAAAATTTATTCAAGTTCATCTAATTTCATAAATAAATAATACTTGGACTCTATTTTGAGGTTTGTTTACTAAAAAAGTCAAAAATAAACAATCTTGAGCCCAACTAATTAAAATTTATAATAATTTTATTTTGTTATTTTTTAAAATAATAAATATTAGTAGATTCATTTTATATGTATTTTTAATTATATACTAAAATTAAGTGTTTTATTAAAATAATTTTTTTACTTTAATATTTTTACAGCAATGTGCTTTTTATGATTTTAATTATTTTTATTAATATTATAAATTTAAACAAATTATTTATAAAACAGTTTAAAGAACCGGTTGAATAAAGATTTAGTTTATTAAAATATATTTTTTAAATAAAATTTTAATAAAATAAAAATATCTTTAATTTGACTCTTTTTTTTTTTTTTTAGTTATATCGAATCTCGTTTTTAATCTTATTTATTAAATTAACCAATAATAAACACTTAACTCAATTACACCCATACGTCCCGATTCATTCCCTATTAGTCTCGATATGCAAAAGTGGCTGCTGTTGTGCCGGCGAAAGAACAAACTCGAGGAAAGAACCACCGTTTAAAGCCCAGTATCCAAGAAAATGTATTACAAACGTTTCTTATTTCCGAACGGGGTTTAACTCCAACCGCTGACCGACATAACGGAAAATTGCGGGGAGCCTGAAACGTTGACTTTCTGAGATACTATTAGAACTCGTATTCTACCCTGGTCCAGCGAGGCGCACTTTCGACTCGTTGCATCCGAGGAATATATGAACTGGAAACCACGAGCCTACAGCAACAACAACCTAACAAATAAAAAAAATTCTTTTTTTTTTGAACGAATAAAAAAGATTATTATAAAAATATTAATTATTATTTTTATAAATTTAAATATAAATTATTATTATTGTCATCATCTTATTTTAATTTTTAAATAAAAATATTTATTATTTAAATAACCAATAATTTTTATACTCAATTATTATTATATCAAATTTAAAATTTAATAATATATTTTAATTTATACTTATATATTTTTATTAAAAAAAGAGTATAATGAATAGATTTAAACTTGAATTAATTCGTAAAAGTATGTAAAATGATCGTGCAGCTGATTCAACATCTTAATACAAACTTAAACAATATGCTTCCACTATTTAAGTAAATAGGAAAGAAGTTGCAGCTCGGACGTGCCATCAATTACCGACAGGGCGGACCATGCGGTTGCTGCTGAGCTACTTACATGTTTGGTCCTCGTATCTTTTCCAGATGGTATCGATTTATTTAGTGTCGTTGTCTGCTGGATCCCGAAATTAGTGCGAGAGTATGCAAATTGTTTATGCATCTTTAGACAAAACCTGAAAAAAGTAATGTAAGGAAAATAGAAGCCACTCCTCAATTCTCATGGGCCAAGGGGCTTCGGGGCCTCTTAATAGACAAAAGTATAATTTAATCTCTTGGAAGCTTCTCAAATCTAATCAACGTGACAGTAATATTAGGATAAATATTTAGTAGCTTAAATTTCGACTATATTGTATATATATATTAATATATATTTATATTTAATAATTAATTAAATTAAAACTAAAGTTATAAAATTTTATAATTTACATTATATTTATACTAAATATAAATATATTCAATTTAATTACTAAATAAAAATATATATTAATATGATAAAATTTCAATTATCAAATATTCATTCTAATAAATAATTTAATCTCTCGAAAGTTCGATACATCACCACCGTGAACGCCTCAATCAGAGACGCAACACAGAGAGCCAGTACTTTGTCGATATTAACGTTAATCAGAATTGACGGTTACAGCTTGGAGTTAACTCGTCCGGCTGTCGTGTCATAAACCTTGAGAAAAAAACGTGTCCTGGGGATAGATAACTTGTCTTGTAGAATTGTGCCGAGTGTAGCAATTAAATTCCTCTTCACTTCTCTGTTGATGCCGCCCATGGATACGATCTCGCCGTACGCCGCCGGTTCTTTGTTACCGTTAAACGATATGTCCACCGACCCTTTGAGTATGACCATCACAAACTGCACGGTATCAAGACCAGAGAGAAAAAAAATAAAGGCAATTTAAATTACCAATTATATATGTTCCAAAAGGGTCAAAGGGCAATCGATAAGCAGTTCAAATTAAGATTCTAGGGAAGTGGAAGGATTGTTGCAGACCACAGAATCTAAATCTGTTGGTGACGCTACAGGTGAATTAGATAAAAACGTGAAAAAGAAGAGAGAGTGAGAACTACGTGTTCGGATTTGCCAATGATCGCCGAAACAGCTTTCACGGCATCTGAGAATATGGGATCCTTGTCCACTGCATCGAGGTTGACGTTAGTTGTGATGTAAAGGGCAGGCATCTTCTGTCGTCCCTGTTAGTTTGTAAATGGGATATATTGAAGGTATTTGAACAATTCAGGACTGGAGATGTTCTAGACATCTACCCGTGTCATTCATTAGATCTCTCGCCGTATATAAACTTTTAAGATTTGCGGAGTAGAGGAAGTGCCATTCTTGCCCTTTAACTTTCCTCACTTTGATTGGATGAATTTTTGCAATTATGCTAATTCCATCGTATCGGGCTCTTTATAGCGTATAAAATGCATTGCGGGTATTTAAGTGATATTACTCTTGCCGGCCTCTATATTTAACAACGAAATCGTACAATTATTATTGTACGCGATAACATTTATTAAATCACATAGGCTCTTTCCTTGTAAGTCGGATGGAGGCAAAGTCAACACCCAAAAACAAGTGAAATTTGCGAACAACGTGTGGCTAAGGTAGCTGTTTAGGTGGGCCACTACAAGTAGGCTAATTGACGCGCAAAATATCGGCTCCAGGGTTGCGCGGGGACCGCAATCACAAGAAGACACATTGCGTGGTGCCAAATAACAACACGAGGCTACGAGCACATCCCCATTCCGATTTAGCCAGAAATATAAAGAGGAGCTTTCCCCATTCTTAAACTGGAGGTAGACTCGTTCAACGTTCACACCAAGTTAGATTCGAGTCGATTTTTTTTTCCCGGTGAAGCGTAGGTGTGGTCATGCCCATATATATGAAAATTTAGACGTAAATTTTGTTTGGTTTGCACGGAAACCCAAACTAAAAATAAACAAAAATTCTGGGTCAACCCAAACATTATCTGTGTCCAAAGCGAGTCCACACACTGTCTGTATCCGAAGCGAGTCAAAAAAAAAAAAAAAAATGGTCGGGGGTGATCAACAGACCAAAAAATAAAAAAGGGCTCAAACAAGCTCGGCCCTTGGTCGGAGAGGGAATGCGCCAGTTCAATCCACCGGGTCCATTGGGTCTACATACGGGATCGCCTGGCCCAAATATGATGGGCTCAGCCATTTTATCAACACAGAAACAAGCTAGTTGGGCTGGACATGGAGGCCACAGTTCACCATTTCTTGATCCGTCAAACCGACCTCAAACTCGGCCTACGCGGCTCGAATCCAGATATCCATCCGCACAAAAACGGTAACTCTCCTCGACTTAATTTGACTATTCCCCTGCTCCCGCGGAGCAGTGCGGCCTCTGAGTCCAGCGTTTCTTGAATTCCTCTTGGATCTGTTGCAGAGTGAAAGCGTGGCGTTCCTCGATGGAGCAGCGCTTGTGGAAGGCGTGCCAACAATCTCTCAACACAGAAAGTCCATTGTCGTTAGAAACCCTAGCTTCTACGAGGTCTCTCATCGTCAACCCCCACACATCCGATTCCACAGTTTCTTCAATTCTCGAAACCCTAACTCGTTCTCTCCGACTCAGTAGCGCCGACCCGATCATTCAACACCACATTCTCAAGCTGCTTGCTGACATCGCTTCCCACCGTTCTCACCTCTCACCCCTGGTATTCGAGTCTATTCGTTCCAACTCGCTCCTCGCCGCGGAGTCTCTCACCGCGCTCGCTTCGATCTCAGAGGCCCACCGGAATTTGCGAAACGAGCTCGACGACCAGTCCTTCTTGTCGCTCTGTTTCGGTCCCTCTGTATCCGTGCGGTTGCGGCTTCTTAGCAATGCCGAGAGGTTGGGGATACAGCCGCACGTGATGTTCTCGGTGTTCTTAGGTTTCACAAAGGATCCTTATCCTTATGTTAGGAAAGCTGCTTTGGATGGACTAGCTGGGTTATGCAAAGGCGGCGCGTTTGAAGATCGCGGCCTCGTTGAAGGATGCTATTACCGTGCTGTTGAGCTTTTACAAGACGCCGAATATTGTGTACGGTCTGCAGCAGTTCGCGTGGTATCGAACTGAATTATTTGCAATCTTTTATCCGAATCAACTTTTCTTTTTCCATAATCATTGTCATGTTTGTAGTGTGTGACGACCTGCTATTTTCTGATCATCGTTCTCAGTGGATGATGATGGTGATTTGTTCATTAACATGCATAAGGTGCTCATCTTTTCCTGAGGACAAGGGGGTGTGGAATATTTTGATGCTTACGGGATTTGTTTTCGTGATGAATCCAGGTAAGTGAATGGGGTCAAATCCTTGTAGCGGTCAGTCAAGATAAAGATAGAAGAAATTGGTCAGATGTGGTATTTGTACAGGTGCATTTCAGTCCCATCAGATCATTCTGTTGTGATTACAATGGAGGGTAGGGGTAGTGAACTATCTTACTGTTTTTGGCTTCAGTTTTAAAAGATGATTTTGGTCTAGTGCTGTCTCGTTCAGTAGGTCTTTAGGCAATTCACTTCCCTTACCCTTCTGTGTGTGTGTTTGTGGTAACATAAACTCTGCATTGTTTCATTTTGAGCTGTCTGTTGAAATTTACAAGTGTGTAATAGAATTTTATCTTCTTCTTTTTTCTTTTTCTTTTTTTTTTTTTTTGTGTTTGCAGCTTTGTTCCATGGTACGAGATATGAGTGTGGAGGTTAGAGTTGGAGCCTTTAATGCCCTTGGAAAGATGCAAACAGTGTCTGAGGAGATTTTATTGCAAACTCTATCTAAGAAAGTCCTTAGTATCATAAAAGATAAGAAATCTACTTGCCAGTATAATGCAGGAAATGCTGCTGGAGCTTTTGTTCATGGTCTAGAGGATGAATTCTGTGAGGTAGCTTGTGGTGTTAACCCTGTGTCTTTAGGACAGTAGTTCCTTTAAATTTTTTCTTAGTTCTACACATTCCCTCAACAAACACGCATGTTATGATGGTCTTGTTTTATACACAAGACTAACAGGAGCATAGTTTAATGGGTCTCTTCTTCCTTCCTGCCCTTTATGTCTGTAATTTTAAGTCCCATTACCTGCTAACTCATTATCATAAAGAACAAATCTTTCATATTTGTGCATTCTGACACTGATTTTGCTGGTCTTAAGGTGCGAACAAGTGCCTGTTTCTCTTTGCGTATGCTTGTCATCCTATCTTCTGAGTTTGCTGGGCGGGCCTTGAATTTGTTAATGGACATACTGAATGATGATTCAACAATTGTCAGGTTAGAGGCTTTGGAAACACTTCATCATATGGCAAACTTTGAGTGTCTAAAGGTGCAAGAGATACACATGCATTTGGTGAGATTTTGGTGCTTCTGTAGTTCTGGAAAGTTTTCAAATTTGTGGAATATAAGCTCTTTGATGTCTTCAATCTGCTAAGTAAATCTGTTTGAAGAGGTAGAATTTTTTTTCTTCGTTGGATACTTCAAATGAAGATCTTTGGTTCTTTATTTCTCATACATATTTTCAATTTCACATCTTATTTTCTTTTATGGGTTCTGAGAATTTAGAACCATTAAAATTTTGCATCAAATTGTTTCTATTTACCAGTCATGTTTAAATATGAGGCCTTGCTTTAAGTTTTTTTTTGAAAGTCCTCTCAAAAAAAAAAAAAAAAAAAACTCAACAGTATATAGCAATTCAATCGTCGCTTGTTTTTGCAGTTCCTTGGAACTCTACTTGACAGTAATGATCAAATGAGATGTGCAGTGAGAAGAATTATTAAATTATTGAAGCTGCCCAATTTGCATTTATTTAGACTCTTAATTGATGGCCTACTTGGGAATTTGGAGAGACATCCACAGGTCAGCTACTCTTTCATCGTAGTCTGTTATAAGTTTTCTAATAAATCCAACAACAAAAAGAATGAAAGAAAAATAAAGGAATTTTGTGACATCTTTAGAACACTGTGGTATAATGTCCAGAAAAGGAAAGAAACCCAACAATAAAGAGAATGAAAGAAAAGAAAAGGAAGCTTGTGACATCTCTAGAACACTGTAGTATAGTGTCTCTCTTAATGTGCCATTGGATTTTCCTTCTCCCTACATGTTCAAATTCTTCTTTCCAGGATGAAGCTGAGGTCTTCTGTGTCTTATTTTATGTTGGGCAAAACCACAACAATTTTGTTGTCCACTTTATCCAAGAGGTTTCTCAAGAGGCAAGTGATCATTTGCATGTGTTATTTTCCCTATTTGAATTTTTGTTATTTATGAGAATAGATACTCCAGATGAATTTCTTATGGGGTGAAAACAATCTTTGGTTGGCCCAGCTCTTGATTGCAATGTTTGGCTCATGCGTCTAGAAACCTGCCAATAGTGTGAATTTTGTTTCTCTAGAGAAACCACATGTTTGCTAATAATCTTGGACATGGCTTCAATTGAACTCTTAAATCTTCCTTAAAGTTGCTACTGACCAAGTTACAATCATGCACTCAGTTTATTGCAAAAACATCAATTTACACATATATTCAAAAATATCAAGTATTCAATCAATGGATACTATATACTATCTTTTCTTTTTCTCCCATTTCTTATCTCTTTTTTCTTTTTACTTTTTTGGTTATCAAAGTTTTGATTTCTTTGGTCATCATGTATATATATCCTTTTTTGTTTAGCTTTCAGCACTGTTATTTGTGTTGGGGGAAAATTTATGATTATCTCACTAGTCCATTTGATTCAGATGGAGCCAGTTGGGGAGGGAAGATTGAGCCTTGATAGTGCTAGAGTGGCGGCATTTCTTGTGCTTTCCATTGCAGCTCCACTTTCACAAGATCAGAATGGTCTAAGTATCCCACCTCAATTATTTTCTTATGCTGTTACGTTTCTAGCAAGGATCTCTTGTGCACTTAGGGATCTTGTGGACCAAAATACGCTTTTGGAGTACTTGGCTCGGTGTAGTAGGTCCTCCAATGAAGGGGACAAGTTATTAGTTGGGGTTAATAATGATGCTCCAAGACATACTAACATAGTTGCTAGTATGCCTACGCTGAAAGAAGGTAATAGGTACTCTGAAGCTCAGTTCCTAAGAGCACGCAAATCGAGGGATGCAACAACTTCAGTTGAATGTCAACCGGAAGAACAAGATGAAGTCAAGAAATCAATTTATCTTGTCCTCACAAAGGTCAAAGATATCTGGCTATTGGTACAATTAAGGTCCACCCCTGATGCATTAAGGGCTTTGAGGTTGTATTCTTACTCATTTTCATTGTCCTTGATGTGCTTCATTCTCATGTACGGTGCTTTAATAACTTTTGCTCATGCAGGGCTTGCAGGAAAGAGTTGACATGGTTTACCCGAGCTTCACGTGAATCTACTGGTCCATTGGCATTTGCATTGCTATATCTCAAAGTAATTAAACTGCTTGCTAGGACATGGGAACTTATTATGTGGAAGGTACAGTCTTGTGAATCTGGAGAATTGGAGATTCTATTGGGGAAGTTGGATAGTAGGCTGAGAGAAATGAGGTGTAGGTTTATTGGGATCTCTATAGAAGCAGAGTTGCATATCTTTGAACTTGTACTTGTGGCTTGCATACTGAGGATGTCCAAAAGTGAAATCTGCTGTTACCGTACTACTTTCAACAGGTTGTCCGCTACATTATCACGTTTAGAATTTCTCAACCGGGAAGGATCTTTTGAACCATCCAGTTTCATAATTGAAGTTAAGAAAGCATTGCAAGAGATTGGCAGTTCTGTAGAGGATAATTGCTGCAGGCCCTCCCAGTTTGCAAGCTTAGTAAAGCACTTCTTCCCTAAGCAATTGAATTTATGTAGCACGATAAGTTATATAAAAGCAGAACTGACTATCCCTGGTAATGATTCAGAAAAACCTTTATCTTTTGTCTCAGGTCTACCTGTGGGTATTCCTTTGGACATTGTCTTGCATGGTGTTTCAGGTGAGAACAGACTGTGGGTGAGGATTACAAGGAGTGAGAATTCAACTCAGTTTGTCTCTTTAGACACAAACCTATGTAATGGCTCTAATGAGGTTAATAGATTAACTTTCACGGCACCTTTTTATGGAACTCCAAAAGCAAGCTCCTTCACACTTAGAGTTTGTATAGGTATGGAGTGTTTGTTCGAGGATTTTCATTCAACCAAAGGCTGTGCAGGTCCGAAGCATGTGCTAGTAAATCTTTGCCAGGAAAAAGAAGTTCATTTGGGCATGGTTTAAGGACAACTGCGTACTGTTGTTTATAACAGTTAAAAGGATATGTGCATTGATCATAGCAATCCTGCATTATCTACCAGCTGGATGTTGAGTCGGGCTTGTCGATGTCTACCTGTGGTCTTTGACCTTATCAAACTCCTTGTCAGTCTTTGCCTTAATTGACTTTTCTTTTTTGCAAGTCTGGCGTACTTCATTGGGTTTCATACTGAAAGGCATTTCTATTTTCACGGACTTGTGCCCCCTTTCAACTAGCCAAGTGAGGCTTGGAAACCTTTAAAGGTTATGGATCATTGCGTGTGTTTTCGGAGCTTGGGGGCATGGAATTTAGACAGTTTCCTTCAGTAAGGATGGTTTTTGCATATGGTGCACCCACAGCGTCAATTTTAGGAAGAAGTTAATGGGAAACGAACGAAGAGCCTTGTAATTTTGAGGAGCATGCTGGATTCGTCTTTTCCTTTGGGATTCCAGAGGTTGAATTTATGGAAGCATCATTCACTAGGTACCATCGGAACCAGATGTCTCCAAGAGCTTGACTCGAGTTGGGCAGATCCGCTTTTTAACCAGACCCGATCTGAGACTTCGATTCGAGTAGTAGGTCCGCTTACAATCAGATCGAGATGGCTCCGAGACCTTGACTCTAGTAATGCATATGGGCGCCCATCGGCAATCCTTTCCAGCATAAGGCGTCTTTAAATTAAGCGGGCGTAATACAAGAGCCACCGCTTCTCTAGTACTGTATGCGTTAAACGTGTCTTGCAATTCAGTTTTGTTTTGGATGTTTGTAGCCATATTATAATCTGTGGTAAGTGTATACGAGGGAGAATTCACCCTCATATTTATAAAATTGACTCCTGCCCTTTCTGAATGAATTGTTTCTTTATTAATATATTATATCTTTTTCCGTAATTAAGGGCTTTTCTCAAATACCAACACTTGAATTGCAATTACTAGAAGCTATGCGTGAGAATGTACTGCATCTCTCTTTTATGCTCACAACATTTACGGATAGATGTATAGATCCGACCTCAAATCGAGGAACGTGATGGTTACAATATTATCACAATAATAATTCCTCTCGTGGTTCAGCTTTAAAGGATTCAATTTATGTGCACAAAGCCGCAGGAATTCAAATAGGGGATGTGGCCGCCTGGGACAGTGGCTTGTGAAATTGTGCTCAACCGGGTATATACCTTTAGCGGCCTATGACCACGTAATTCCTAGGACAACTGTTAAAACGACCAATTAATTGCAATCTGCAACTTAAATTCCCTATTGTTATAGACATAATCCAACAAACTCTAGCCATGTTACTAGCACACCGAAAGTGTGCAACCCCCATCACGGTGGATTGAAAACTAAAAAGAGGGGAATTATAAAGGATTCGGGCTCGGCAGCTCTCCATTCCCAATCAGTGTTGAGCTTGGATGGGTGATAAGGATGGAAAATTTGAATATCGTTTGGCTCTTTTCTTTTCCTTTTTTTTTTTTTTTTTTTGGGTATTGATTGAAGACAAAAATGTCTCTCTTTTTCTTCAGTGCATATTTGACTAAATTATATTCTTTTAACAGGAGTTGTATCACATATTCATGCGTCAAATTTCTTTCCGGGCTTACAAAGTGTAACTAGGTGCAAAAAATATCAAAATCTCCTGTTTTTTAAGATGAATTTTTTTTCTTTATTTTCTTTTTGTTCGGCGAAAAAATTTATTAAATTATAAATTATATAATTACATACTTCTTTATTTTTATAAATTTTACATTAGTTTCTTAGAATTACAACTCAAAATCTCTATATAGAGATTTAAATTGTTAAACACTAAGATATCATCTTTTTTTTTTTTTTTTTTGTTGGTGCGAGTTTTTTTTGTTTTTAATTGGAATAAGTTTGCAAAACTCTTCACCTCAAGCTCGCGGGGGTTTAAATTTAATGACAAAATATCTCGGCCTAACCCAACATAAAAGGCCTCAAAATGCTTACCGGGCAACTCCGGGATGGATATGGCCCAATCGTGTTAGAAAGGTCCCTTAACATTTTGGCACCAACTTACAGACAAAAACCACACCTTCACAGTATATGATGGTATTTGACAATCGAAACGTCTTGATCAAGACCAAGCCCAAAAGCAGAAATGTTTGTTTGGGCTTGCACACTAGAGATTGAAGAAGCAACGACAGCGTCAGAGTATCTTCTCACTAGGACTGATTGTCTGCAATTAGCTTCCTTTTATTAGAAATGAGTGATGAAGAAAACATGTATAGACCTGGCAGTCCGTGTCCAGGTGGCTGATTAAAAGCAATTCCAGTGTTCGTGTTTGTTTACAAGAAGGCATCTTTCACCCAAACCATTTAACCGTGAGGAGAATGCATGGCATAATTGGGAATATAGCTGTGATCAGATCCATTTTTGTTGAGGGGAGATTTGATCTAATGTTCAAAAACTGTAAACCTTGGGGTTATGATATAATGGTATTTTATCTGAACATTTACAATGCAACCGCGTTTTCCCAAGATATCAAACACTTTCTCGCATTATTCACGCCATTCTTAGCCAAGGACAAATCTGCTGGTACATAGAACACCAGTTTCCTGATAGATATTTTCCACCGTACGATGCCCAAGAACAGCTTCCTTCGGGGCCGTCCTTTTCTTCCTCCAGCTCCTGTTAGTGGATGCCAAGAAATCGCAGATGAGTCCCCCGGGTCAGGAAAATTGTTTCGTAGCCTCCGTTTCCTTCACCATTCGGCCATTTGCGACTCCGCTCTGTGTTATACAACTAATGGGCATTACACTTTATCTATCCGTGTCTCTCTTTTCAAAGAGATCATTCATGCAAATTAACAATGAACATTGAACATGACTCGTAATTTGCTTGTTCGTATAAAGAATGCATGGGTTTACAGAAGGTTACAACTGATCTGGTTTCTCATATTTAGTTGAATACCTGAATGCCCACAAGCTTAAACAGCTTCATCATCCTTGAGACGTCCGACGACTTAAACCACTGCCCAATCGAGAAGGCTTTGTGGTTGACTTCACTCTATTTAAACCTCCAAGAGAACCGACCTCTTCCTTTGGGTCTTCTGGCGTCATGGCACCAATGGACTTGCAGGCTTCCTCACTAGTCATAAATCTAGACCTTCGTGGAATTGCTGCAATTTCTGAGTGATTTATGCTGGCCCCGCTCACTTCAGAGTAGTTTTCTGCAAGCTCGGTGTGATTAGCACTTACTTGACTGACTTCAGAGTAGGATCTGGCCAACAAAGTTTGATTTTTCAGGAACAAGCAAACAGCTGCAATGTCATCCACCTTGCATCCAGGATATTTGCTTCTCCATGCACGGCCAGCAAACTTTACTAACATTTTAGCAGCCATTTGTCGCTTCCTCGTAGATGCAATTATATTTATAACCTCATAGTTTGTTAACACATCCCATACCTGTTAATAAGGACAGTATCTTCGAGTTATGCATGGAAAAGTAGGGAACAAGTGCCTAAGAAGTTACAATCACCAAAGGATAACTAATGTTTTCCTTATACTCTGGAAACTTTGCTGTCAACCATTCAATTAGTTAAGATGCTTGTTCATACATTGCTTGCTGTACTAGAAGCCGTTTAGGAGTTAGCCTTTACCTACTTATAAAAAATCCTTACCCCATCTGTTGCCAAAACCACAAATTCATCTTTATTTGTAAGCCTTCTATAAGAAACTTCGGGAACTGAGATCAGGCCATAGTCCTTCAGGCAGAAATCTCCGAAAGCCCTCGCCATGGCTAGGCCAGGACAGTCATCATCGGGCATCCATATTCTAAATACTTCTGGCTCTGCATCCAATGCAAAAACTCTGCCATTGCAATTTTTGATTCTTTCAAGTTCACCTGAGCAGACATAAAAAGAAAGTTATGTCTTATTCAGTAGTTTAGTTGTGAATAGAGCAAAACATGAATTGAACAGATAATGAGGGCACCACCTGCTATATTTGGTTTCATATCAACACTCAGTTGCACAGGAACGAGTTGGTTTCTGTTGCCCCTAGTGCAGAGAATGGCACGAGAATCACCCAAGTTGGCAATAATCAAGTGGTTTCCCTGAAAATTGGAATTCGGGATGTTAAAACGGAAGACTTCAATTTAGTGCACAGCAACAGACTATCTTGGAGTATCTGGCATTACCTGTTTAACTACGGTTACTGCAGTGCTACCACTGCAGAAACTATCAATGCTGGAGTCAAGACTGAGTTCTTCATCCATTTCCTTAAAGGATTTAATAAAACCAGCTTCCCATGAAGACAGAAGTGGAATTCGCCTATCACCACCATTGTGAGTATCTTCCCTATCTTCATCATTATTGGCCTCATCAGCATCATCTTCATCAATAACATCCATATTACCATACTTGAAGCTATTCGATTGTGACATGTTGATTGCAGAAGAGAGCCTCAAGGGTAAGGTGTCACGTACATGACGTGAAACCTTGTGACCGTATGGGCCATGGCCGTCAAACACTCCACAAAAGAAAGTATCTTTATCACCGGCAAATTCCTAAATCGAGCGTAAATGTCCAGCTTAATGAATTAGGTTGTTGAATTTAACATTGCTTTGCTATCATAAAAAATGAACCAAAAGTGGAAAAAGATGGTTAAGTAGACACAGAGCCTTCATTATTTTAACTGAAACCTCATGAACTACCGGAATCATATGCTTCCTGTTTTCAGATGTACATAAGATACTTAATTGGTTATTGATGCTAGAGGTGATGCTTATTATTTCGATATTTTCAAATTTATCTAAAAATGAATCACCAACTAATAACATAACATCATGCTTCCATTTTCTTTTTTTTTGAGGACAAATCATGCAATAAAATTATCCCCCTACGGTTTCTGTTCTTTGGTTCTGCTGGATGGTGGTTACAAAAATTATAACCTCATAAACAGACCGACCATGGAAGTAAAGAAAACACAAGACGCAGCCTTCCTAGCCCGCCGGGAGACAGAGACGAATCTCACAACCGTGTCGGTGATGAAAATCAAAGGAAAATTTTGGAGGCAAATGCCACCAATGTGGAGACAGATTAAACCAAATGGAACCCAAAGAAGAATGAAAGAGCAAAGCAACGAGAATCATAGCACGCAGCCATGTAAAAACGTCAACATTTTGGAGAAAACTTCCGAAAGAGAGAGTAAAAATCCTGAATTTCACGCACATGCAGGAGAACATTGATCCACAAATCGCATATAATGCCATCGCAATGAATAGAGAAACCGGAGAGAAAATGGACGTTCAGGAGAAAAAAGAACCGAAAAAAAAAAAAACAGGAAGTGAAACGCAGAAAACAAAAGCGACGATGAATCAATGTTACCTCCCAAACAGTCATGGCATCTTGGTTCACACCTTTTCTACCCTGTTGGGTGTACATTGATACGAACCTCGAAGCCCCATGTAATCTGACACGTGCCCCAAAATCTCCAATGATGACATCGTCCTCCTCGCCAAAAACATCATATTCTCCCTCTTTCCTAGCGCCCTGCACAACTCCTTCCCCAACAAAATTGAGATCCCTACTACAACAGGCTCCCATATCTTGAGCCCCAAAAATGTCTACCAAAGGAAACCAAAGCAGACCCACCAAAATTCGATCGGGACCCAAAAGTCTTTCATTAAAAACATGAGGGAAAATGAAGAAGAAGGAGCTTCTCCATGGACCACCCAAGAAGGCTCACGTTTAGAAAGAAACGGGGGCAAAGGAGGGCATTAGACTCGGGAGGGTCATAGGCTTCATTTCGTTTGTCGGACTAACTACCACAAGAAAGAAAACGACAAGTTGTTAGGTAGGACACAGAACACCAAAGGAAGGAATATGCAAGAAATATAATGTTAACTATTTTAAGGACTTAAGAGTAGAAATTAAATTACTACTCTTTTATTTATTTTATTTTATATATATCTATTTTTTTGGAGTTAGTTCTCCAAATTCTGTCGTCGTGTGCCTGTTTCTCCAAGAATGTACAGTCAAACGAGCACTTCTCGCCGGGATAACGGCCAAAACGAGAATAGATTACAATATTTTTTTCTCTTTCTGCTCCGACAAAAAAATAAAATAAAATAAAACAATATTCTTTTCACTCCCCCAAAATGCCCTCCTCCTGATTTTATCCTATTTTCTTAACTATTTTAATTTGAGGAGATCATACGGGTGGGATCAGCAAACGTTGTTTCTCTTTCTCCAATTCTCCAAACAAACACAATGATTTTCGTTTAGGGCTCTGCTACACAAAGGTATGTTTTTTATGCAGACCTAACGCAAAGAATTATTATTAGTCGCACAAAAATGGAACCATAAATTTATAATTCAAGTTCTAACTATCATAATTTCATTTTTATGAACACGCATCACTTTGGTGCTTAGGACACGCATTCATCTAACATTCCTTTCAGTGAAAAAATATTTAATTGTTTTTAGTGCCTTCACCAATTGCTGTCGTGCCATTTCATCGTTGAGTTTCGCGCAATTTCTCAATTGAACCTCGAAAACTGTCAACTCCTTTAAATTCCCATGAAAAAAAACAAAAAAAAAAGTGCTCTTTCCAAAGACACTGTAGGTCATAGGAATACCCCACGGCTAGTTTGTTTTAACAAAAGCCATTTTTTGGGGTAACTCCTGCTGTTTAGGCCGCTTTAGAAGAGGCACAAGAAGCACAAACAAAGACACGGAAAATTGGATACTCATGCAGGAAAAAAGAATTGAAGCTGCCAAAAGGTATCTTGTTCACTGATAAGATGAACACGTGTAATTTGTTTGTGGATTTTGGAGTAATTCGCTGTTGCCGTACAGTATTTAAAGATTCTGACATCGATCTCAATTTTATCATCGTGATCGTGTGTGAGGCAGGCGGAACACGGAATTCTTAACTTGCACCAATTTCCAAGTCATTATTAGTGAAGAGTCTGTTGGGATTCCATATTTTGCGATCCATTGCAATAGTATGGGCGCGAGTTGTGATATAAATATTATAATGTGATAAGAGTTTCCATCAGACGATTGTTGCTAATATAGCATAGTGCTCACGTGTGGATCGGTTTTCTGCGAAGGGGTAGAGATGGGTCAGGAATCTCCCCGGATCCACCCCGACTTTCAACTCCGTAATCAGAGGGATTTTCAAAACAGAAGGACAAATCACCAAATTCCAGAATTCGTCAGTCGAGACTACCACCCCAAGCCGCTTTATTTCATACCCACTTCACCTTTCATCTTTAAACAAAAGAAGCTATCAACCGCAAGCCCACTTTGTTGTCACCTACTCGCCTTTTCTCCTCCATTTCGCACACTCATGCACACTACCAATTCCGGACGTAATGATCGAGGCACTTCAAATCAAGAATCCGCGTTTTTAAACAGCAATATTTTGGAGAGGATTTACATCTACGTCCGCCAGTTGCGGACTGGCCGGGAATTTCTCTTATGATTTCGAAAAGATCAATCCCGGATAAAGAAATAAAAAACCAGAAGGCTTAACGAGAAAGCCGCAATTCCGGACCACAAATACCTCCTCCGCAAAACCCGCAGCAACCCTTCCCTCCAGAAGCATAAAGGAAAAACCCCACTCACCTCCCTTACAACGGGGAAGAGCGGGTTCCAGAAGAATGCCGATGAAATGAGAAGGAACTTGAACTGGAAGCTGCTCCATATAGTATCCCCACCAAGCTTAGCTACAAATTCTTCCACGTCTCCGTACACAGCGTCAACATTGATAACTCACCCGTTGAGCACAAGCATTGTCAATTCCTTAAGGAAATCAAAGCTTTTTCATGCATGAGAATCCAGAAGCTCAAAAGAGGTAGCAATATGAAAGCAATTCTACATTCGTAAAGCTGTGAAAGTAACAAATAACTTACCTAATAAGAATGCCTCTCGTTGAATTGAAAGAAGCATATACAGAAATTCAAACCCCTTTGCCAAATTTCATGTCAATTTGAGACTAGGATTTACATGTTTAGATAGGACAAAAAGGAATGAAACTGGTGACACAAATGAAGGAGACTAATGGAATCAAATATCATTTGCAGTCCCAGTTCATAATTTCGTACAAGAAAAGAAATCTGCGTGCAGAGTGAAATTCAAAAGAAAAGGGACTAAAAAATATAGAGCAATTTCCTGTGAGCAACTTTGGTTTAAGAACAAGGAAAAAGGAATAAGAAAAAGCATAAATGTTACAAGAGAATTAAGACTTTACTAACCATCACCACCACTGATGAACAAGAACTCCACTGTCTCTCAGGGAAGTAAACAGGTCCAGGCATTGACCGTATGTTTTGCCATACTTTGAACTCCTTTCTCCAGGGCAGCATCTTTGCCACCTATTGTAATGACATTCGAGAAAGAGCTCATCAATCAAACAAATTGCTCCCGTTTCAAACAGCCTTGGTATCAAATCAAACTCAGTCCCTTCCACATCCATCTTCATCACAACAAAGTCCTTATCCGTCACAGTCTTCTTCAACCACTCAGCAAAATCAAACCCTTCAATCTCATCCACCTCTCCATCAAATCTCCCGGTGGATGACTCCACCGACTGAATTCTTCCCATTCCTCTCCCTTTATCCACAACATCATGACCAGGGTCCTGATTGATTTCAAAAGTTAACGTCTCATTTCTCACCCAAGCTGCATAAGGCAACAAAGTGACCGCTTTTTTAATTTTATACTCCTCATAGAAAGTCTTATCGGCCTCGATTGCATAAACCTCAAAAGTCCTATTCTGCTTGGGGTACTGCTTCCTGAACCAACCCCCAATACTAGAGCCATAACTCCTAGATCCCACATCAACGTAAACATACCTGTTCTTAAAGCTTATATCAACCATTGATGGTAAATACTTTATATTCTTTATATTCCGTTTCAACGTTATCCAGGGCTTCAACGGCTCCTCTGCAATCAAAGGCTCTGCATTCCTGACCAACTCCCTTTTGTGTCCCGCAACCGAGCACATGTTCACCAAAATGCCATCGTATTTTTCCACCTGATGGCCAAGAATCCCACTCTGTTTTTGCAAAACTATTTCTCTAATGTGAGGCGTGAACGAATCGTAGCCGTCTATATCACGCGTTTTAATCAATGTGCAAGAATTGAACAAATCAAGAAATGAATTAAAACTATACGTATCTTTAGCCCTCACGTGGACCACCACAAACCCTTCGGGTTTCAGCGTCCGAGCAATCTCCGCTGCCAAATCCAACGGCCTAGATGCTTTGTCGAGGCGGCCCCCACCGGAGAATACGAAGTCAAAGGTATTATCGTTGAACGGTACACGATTCCCCTTAGCGGATATTACCAAAGGCTTTGAAGCTTTCTTGAAAATTCCAGTCGAGTCCGTAACGCCGATCTCCTTCAAAGCAAACACGTCCTGTCCCGTCGGCGTTTCCACGCACAGGGACTTCGCGTTAGGCGAGAGGTACCCCTCCGAAATCAGATCTTGAAACACCGAGGAGTAGAACTGGACGGCGTTAATCCAGTCCTTACTGGTATATAAATCGGGGCGCGCTGGGCCCGCCGGCGCGAATCGAACGGCCTTGTTAGCAGTCGAAGAGCCAGAGCCAGTGCCGGCGGTTATAAAGCTGAAATTCTCCGGCAGAGAGAAAAAGCAGAAACTGCCCACATTACAGGACTCCCCGGCGATCGTGACGACGTAAGCGAATCGCACGATGACGATCAAAACACCGAACAAAAGCACCCGCACCAGAATGTTCCTCGAATAGCTGGGCTTCCCCGTGGTAGGAGGCTCCACGGCCATTGCCACCCACTTTATGGAAAACTGCGCGTCGTTTGAGCCGTGAGAAGAGAACAAAACCAAACCTCAGAGGGAGAGGGAGCGTAGAGCGCGCGTGGTTGGAGAGAGAACGAGGGAGGGAGGGGTGACCGCTTAGCGAGAGCAGAAGCGGGCAGATGTGTGGTTGGCTCCGATGAGGGTTCTTCTATAGGTGCAGACAAGGAAATAGAGAGGGGCGGGAGGGGCAAAACGGGGATGCATGATTTTCAGGTCTTAGATGGACGGGGTTTCGTAGGCGAAAGTTTCTCCTTTTAAGGGATCGGTTGGTGAGACTCCGCAGCCATCTACGTCTCTAAGTCCGGTCTGTGGCCTTACGGTGAGACTGGTTACTCAGTTTTTTGGGGCTGCGGGACGCTAATAAAAACGGAGCTCAGGATGCAGACGACCAGGATAGTCACAGGTTAATGCGGCATGGTGACCGGATTAGCCGGTTACAACGCGTAATGCAGGCGGTTAGAGTAGCGTGGAAAGTGAGGCGGTGTTGGCGTCCATTTGCCACCGTGTTTTCAAGTTAATATTAATCAAAGATTGCCATTGCGTATAAGTTATTGGAATGTGAAAGATTGTACACGGAAAATTTCTAATTTTGTTCTTAATTACATTCATTTTGATTGCAATCCAGAGATATGAAAGATACTATTTACACACACACACACACACACACAAAACCTTCGTCTACGCACAAATAGTGATGTCAGCCCTGTTATTATTTTTGTCGTTTATAGAGAATTTTTCTTTTTGTGTAAATATCAATACCCTCTTAATAATTATAGAAATTTCATAATGTTGATTAGGCAATATTTCCTATGTCCTAAACAAACTCCCAAAAAAAAAAAAAAAAAAACAAAAGGTTTTCCTGGACCCTTGATTTGGCATATGGGATTCCGAGCCTCTCTTCCTTCATTTAATTATATCGATCGATTTCAATTCGGATTATTCTCTTCACGAGTCGCAACATGGCTCGACTATCCGGTTCGGTTCTTTCTTTATTAACCACGGCAATTGAGATTTAAAAAAAAAAAAAAAAGTGGCGATCACGAACGTTCTTTTTCGTTAGATGGGTAGGGGGTGGGGAACTAGAGTTGCTTTTCCTGTGGTCCTTCTCCAGAAGCTAATCCCCCCTCACGAGCTCTTCTTGGGGCTATAAGCAAACGGTCACGGGGCAAACCGCTTGCTTTGTACCTGCGGGCGCAGCACCCCGGACTAGCCGTTACGTGTGAGTTGCAACCGGCGTGAAGAATTAAAAAACCCGCCATTGACCTTTAGCCAGAACCTCGATTAGGGTCCCACATGGGCCGCCACAAAGAAATGAAAAAGAGAACTGTCGTTTCGGTAACTTCCACCTGTGAAAGGATCCGGTGCTGCGCTGTGAAAGGTAGTGGGCAGGTAGTGCAAAAACCGAGGGACACGTCACGCAGTTAGTTTGGTCGGGCAGGTTGCAGTCGTCGCAGCCGTTGATTATTTTGTAATTTTTTTAAGATAAAGAAAATAAAAGAGCTTTGATTATTTTGGACGAGGACGACTAACAAACCAAATCATTAGTGAAGTTTTTTTTTTATAATTTTTCCTTAAAAAATAAAATCGTAGACAGAAGAAAAGAGTTTCTGTTCCTCTGTCAAAACTTTAAAGAAGCAATCAAAAATTAAAGAAGAAACGAGTGAGAGCCTTTTCTCTTGTCCCCTGGGGACTTCCAATTTGGGACAGAGAGACAAACCAAAAAAAAAAAAAAAACAGGTGTGACAAGAACGTTTCTTTTCGGTTGTTTATAAATTTCCCTTCCCTTCCCAGTTCTCTCTTCTGTTTTTTCTGTGTTCTCAAAAGGGACTACGTGGGACCCGAACAACATTGTCCTAGGATAATAACCCACAGAACCAAAACCACTTTCCGGAAGGGTGCACCTTTTCTTTTGACAATTGCCTTGCTAAATTAAATAACATACTGAGAATCCAATTAGAAATTAACTATAGTAACTATTGCTTCAAGTATCAAACAAAGGAACTAAGTCGGAATTATTATTTAAAAAAAAAAAAAGAAAAGAAAAAGAAGAAGTGTCCCCTCGTTTGAAGATTAAATGTGGTTTTATCGTTTGATAACGTGGATGAAATATATGAATAATTCCAAATTTTGAATTGGTGGAAACGATATGAAAGGAAGTAAGTTTCGAATCTTATCAATTATTCTTGAAAGTACACAATCGTCTCGCACTTTTGTAAAACAAGGATTTAGCGCCGGGAAAATATCTCCCGATGAAGCTTATCCGAATATGATGCTACAGGCAATGAAGACCCGAATAGGTCTTGACAATTGGTTTAAAGCAGTATTTATATATATACAAAATTGCCCAACAAATCAATAAAAAGTCAATACGCAGTCAAAACTCGAGACACATTACTCCAAGTTGGTATGCAGTAGCGATTAAGGTAATAGGTCCCTTAATATTGAAACATATAAATAGAACGTTGACAATTTTGTTATTTTTCTGGGTGCTGCCTATTTTGAATTTTACCAGAGTAGTTGAAAAAATCGTTTTTCTAATACTAAATTAAATATTTATAAAAAATTGTACAAGTCGGATGCACTTCTAGCAATGAACCCCGTTACATTTTCACCGAAAAAACAAAAAAAAAAAAAAAACAAACAAAAGAACAACGCTACACAATAACATTTTTTAATATAATAAATATAGAAATAATAAAATAAATTTATTATTTAATTTTATTTATTTGTAACACAATAGATTTTTTTTATAAATTAAAAAAAAAGACAGTCAAATAATTTTTTATCTTTAATTTTATTTATTTATAAAATAAAATGAAATATTATTTATTTATTTATATCTTTTGTTATGTCATTCTCGTATTGTATTCTAAACGTTGTTTCTTAATTTTTCTAAAAAAAGAAAAAAAAAAAGAAATCATATCTTCGGTCATTATATCTGTCTGTGGTCAATCGATTTCTCTCTCTTTGCTCTCTCCATTTCGTTGTCGTGTCCTTTTCCCGACGAAATTATTGCGACTCACTCCATCTTCCACGCCCCGTTGCTTGTACGAAGCAGGAAGTTCGTTGCTTCTGTCCCCGGCTACTTTTCGTATCGTGTTGTTACTATTCTTTTATTTTGGGAACGTATCTTATTATCCAGTCCCAGCCGGAATGCACTCGATGCAGCTTGCGTAAATTGAAGTTTACATTCAAGGCTGATTGTTGATACGTATGGAAAAATGTGGTTACCTATTATACCCATTTGTACAGATGAGCAAATTTCCATTTGTTCCAAAAAAAAAAAAAAAAAAAAACTTACTTATTGTGCAACCACTACTTGTTCAATGATTGAATTCATGTCAAAAATTCCCATGGCCGGTGGACCCACGATCCGCTGGAGACCTATAATCATTCAATTGTGAAGGAGTGGTTCTCAAATTTGAGCTTCACATGTATTAACTTTTCTACCAAATAGATATGTGTGCACGTATTTATATCTCACCGGCTGTAGGCATACGATGCCCAATCGAAACCAAGTCGGGAGAAACGGCCTCAGAAAATAGAAATTAACTCCTTGTTTTTTCGTCGTGTCTGAGAAAACGAAAGCTTCTACTTATTTGTGACACAAATTACGATTTAATTCAAAGACGGAGCAAGTTTGGCAGCTCAACGATTAAATAGTGAATTATCGGGTGCTCACAAGGACAGCGAGTGATGTCAGCCGCTTCTGGCATCTATCTCACAGCTACGCATTGCCGTTTCTGCGAAGTGGTGAGATGGCCTACCGCCGGCATTACCAAAAACAGGTTGGATGGTGAGGGCCACTCTATGGCAATTATTGGATTGACGGTGACTTGGAACTCGAAGATAGGACAGTATAGAGAGATAGTCGTGTCCACACATTTGGAGCAGAGACGCGTGTACTCGTGTCTTCGTGTTGGATAATATTAGGAAAACATGCTTTTGGACATGGAAAATTAAATTAATGATCAACCAAACTAGCCTAATGACACAAGAACAAAGTTCTTGAGGAGGTTGAGGATAAATCCAAGTTCCTTTAAATTTTCGCTAAATGTGAATTTTAGGTCTAGATAAAGGAAACTGAGAATGGAGTTTGAAAATTGGATATCATCATAGCCCATCTGGTCCAATCAGCATAGCCCATTGATGCTCACAGGCAAAAAGTAGTGCCCAGAAGGGAGACGAAACCCAAGGCAAATGGGTTCAGTGTATGCACGACCACCATATGAAAAAATTGAAATCGAGAGGGATAAAGAAAAAGAAGAAGAGGAGGAGGAGGAGGAGGAGGAGACGAACTAAGGATTGAGGGGTGGGAAAGAAAGAGGAAAGAGAGAGTCCGTCGGGAGAACGCTACGTGAAGGGGATAGCCAGCCAGGTCGAGGGGTCTAGTTGAAGACAAAGCATGGGTCTTCCCAAGTTAAGACGCGGTCCACCTTGAGAAGTCTTTGTGCTCGGTTCTTTTCCTTCTTTTTAAGAAACTTTGTGCGCAATTGTCGCCTTGTTACGAGATTTTGGGATATTTTATAGTTTAAGAAGTTATATTTATAATTTTTAAGATGTTAAATTTTAATCTTGATAATAAGAATATAAAATTTATGAAAATGAATAAAATTATCTGCATAATAAGTATTTTAATAAAGGGGGGAAAAAAAAAGAAAGAAAAGAAAAGAAATTGCGATGTCCACCGGAGCATTTTTAGGCTAGTTGTATCTCTCGAGATTTTCAACTCCTAAACAAGAACCTTGGGTTTGTTTACCCTCGCCGCTTGGCAACACGTACCAAAATTTTGCCGTGCTCTTGTAAAAGTCAAACGAATTGTAATTCGCAACTATTCTGGCAATGGAGGCGTTATGGTCAGGGTCGGTCGAGTAACCTGAACAAATGACGACATTTTGAAAAACGGACGGGGCATAAGCCAAATACCGAGCGAGGCATGTGGAAAAATCCAACCGGCGTGGTTGACAGTCTCCTGTTGCATGCACACACAGCCAGTAGTTTCCCAGTTTTTCTGATTACGACTGTAATACAATTCATGGAATACTCATCTGATATCCTCTCTGAAAATAATCATAATTTACTAGGCAGAAGAGGACAAATATATAAAAATAAAAGAAGCCACGATCTTTGGCCGCGGCATGCGGGAGGCCGGCAGCGTCGTTTTGACGAAGACCAAAATGGCAATGGACAGTGGACGAATTTTAACAGGTCAAGTTCTACTAGGTGCACTTTCTATACGAGATTCATGACCAACGTAGGCACCAGCAATGTAAATAATTAATTAATCGAACACATGAAAAGCCTTCTACTCTTAGCAGACGTATCTCCCAATTTGATTGCCAAATATTGTAACCGTATTGTTTTATGCTTATCATGCATAATATAAGGGAAGGGTAAGGTATTGTGATTATTTTCTTTTCTTTTTATAATTGTGTATTTTGGGTATTTGATTAGACTAGTTCATAAAACATACAAATTATCTCGTATAAGCCAAAGCTTCTGGTTTTTGCTGGTTAGTCGTGGCCTCGAGATCAATTCAAGTCCTAAAATATTGTGATTAATTATTTTTTCTTCAAGTTTTGTTTCCCATAATTGGTTCAAACCGCAAACGATATCAATTGTCATGAAACTTATCCGCTGATTGATGCCATGCGACTCTTCTCTCAATTTGGAAGACTAATGTTCTCTTCTTGGGTACGAAAAATAATCAATAACATTCGAAAGTGGGCTCACCAATTTCTTTCTTTTTTTTTTTTAAATAACTACTCGTATTTAAATTCTAAAAGTGAAATTAACAGTTTACTTTCTCTTTGGGTTAAGGTATATATAGATAATTTCCAACAAACCCCCCCTCCCCAAACGGATCGACAACGATGATATTGTAAGGGTCGAATTATCTAACATGGCAACCGATTAGAGCTGTCCCAAAAAAAAACAAAAAAAAAAAACTGATTAGAGTTTTTTATTCTTGTTGGACCGTAGGGCCTGGGCCCTCTAGCTGCCGAAATAAAAAAACACCCCTTCTCGCTGCGTGGACCTTAGTGACCGAGGTTAGTCACTGGGCTTCGAACTAATCACCAGGCAAAACATCTCATGCAGTCGCCTTTTCTGAGTGCACAAACATAAACCAGTAGTTATAAGCCACGTCACGCTTGCACGCCCATTACATTTGTCAAACCTGCAACCGGAGTATTGTGGAAACTTTGGTATTATCTCACGCGCTCAATGCCCATGAAGTGAAGCTTCCTTTAAGACAAAGCTGAGTTGTCATTGCAACAATAAAAAAATAAATAAAAATAAAAGCAAAACCTCCACCTAATTCTTCTTTCTTGCAGATTCAGTCTATATTGTCTGGTTTCTTTTCAATTTCTCTCGTTTCTTGAATTCCAAGAAAGATGTCAAATTCAGACGACGCAGCGCATAAAAAACAAGTGGAGTTTCCTCGGGGTGAAATTCCAGTTCCGACGGCACCCCCGTTGGCTGCAGACGCGGAGGCAGGGACGGGGTTCGGCGTCGCCGCGATCACGGGGCGATGGAGGAGAGAGGATCTGTTGAAGAGATTGGCGTTGGCTTTGAGAGGAGTGGCTCTGTTGTTCTCTCTGCTTGCTTTGATTATCATGGGCAGTAACAAGCACGGTGATTGGAAAAATTTTGACAAATACGAAGAGTATCGGTAATAACAAAATATGCTGATGACAATTTGAATTGCGACGTGAATTGCAATTTTGGACGAGTTGGCTAAATTTCGGTGGCTATTTTGAAATTATTGCAATAGGTACTTGTTGGCAATAGCAATACTTTCGGCTTTGTACACGGGAGCCCAAGCGCTGCGGCACGTTCACGAGATTTCCGCCGGAAAACAACTGCTCCAACGACGAACTTTTGCCATGGTCGACTTCTTCGGTGATCAGGTCCGAATCTCTTTGCAATCCTTTCCATTCCTTTCCTTTTTATTGAGTTCATTGTTTTTCGTAAGATTTATTCGCCGTGGGATTTGGGTTTTGAATTTACTGAAATTTGGAGGAACTCAATTTAACACCTGGGTCCATCCCAAGATTGTTTCAGTTAATAGGCCTAGATAGACACAAGCCCGCCATTTTTATTTTCTGAACCAATTGAGTCACACACGATTCACTGGTTAATGGGGGAGTTTTGTTTTTTTTTGTTTTTTGGCTCCTGCCTTCTTTTGCTGTATTCTTGTTCAAAGGAAACTTGTAGATAACATTTGGAAAGAAATTGGACATGAGCTGGTGTCGGTCCTTTGACTACACATTGCCTTTATCTATAAAATACGCCTTAGAAAAATGGCCCGTTCCCCTTGCCCATCCAATTTCGTCTTAAAAATTAAAGACTCCATTAAGTGAACATAGAGATAGTTAGAAAACAGTCATACACTCTTTATTTTTAAGGAGACTCCCCCTTTTTTTTTTCCTTAAAAGTTAATCTTTTATGACTCTCCTATAGCTATCTCCTTATGTCCATCAATCTTTATTAAAAATTTAAAATGCGTTTGACTAGGCGTGTCTTACATTGATGTGTTTGATCAAGAAATTGGCCAGTAACCCCTTTTTCCTCTCTTGGGTTGAGAGGGCTGATAACCTTTTAATTTTGCTTGGATTGCAGACTATATCCTGCCTGTTGATATCTTCTGCTTCTTCAGCTATTCCATTGACAAATCGGATGCGGGAAGGGGCAGATAACATATTCACAGACGCCTCATCAGCAGCCATTAGTATGGCTTTCTTTGCCTTCCTAGCTTTAGCACCGTCAGCTCTTATTTCGGGATATAAGTTATCGTCTCAATCTTACATTTGATTTGGATTGTTCCATTCTGCGATTCTTCGTGTCTCATTTTGTTATACCAACTCAGTAATTTCACTCTTAAGTAAATTTACTTGTCTGTAATACTGTGCAGTGCGAAAAGCAGCCGTTGCTTCTATTATGATTTACACCCCTAATAATCTGTATCCAGAGCCAGTAACGGAGGAATGCACCAATTTTTCCTTTCCCTTTTCGGTGTACTTCGAGTAAAATGAAAGTTGGGTAATGCCTATCTGGGGTGCATGCGGTTTTCGAAAAGAAAAATAGCTGAGTAGCGGTCAAAAGATCTGTTATTGACTGTGAGCCTTCTAAGAACCACATTTAGATGCAGTCATTAAATCTGGGCGGCGAATAATCTTACGGAAAAGGACTAAAATGATAAAAATTAGATGTACTTGTAGACACAAGAATAAAAAGTTTATAGTGAATAAAACTGTTATTTTATTTGATTGGACGTGTGAATCTCACAATTTAACTTTAAACTTTATTTCTTATACCACAAACTCCTGTCTGCAGTCCAAGCTGAATAAGAATGGAAACAAAAAGAAGTGGACGTAATACAACTGAAAAGGCAGCTCGGAAACATGGTTGCAATCTCATTGATGAAGAAAAATTAGGGAAGAAATTAACGCAGGGCAGAGGAAAACCCAACCGCAACTCGGTCAAATGAGACTGCTTGATAAGTGAACATCTAATTCCTATGTTTTCTACCTGTGACAGATTGAGGCCCTCCCCGATGAGCTTTGCAAGGGTCACAAAACAAATGAAAAAATTTAACTATATCTAAATAAGTATACAGGACTCCGAACATGTTTAGTTGATAAAATTTCCTGATCAGTTAACTGCCTTCTTGGGTGGACTTTCTTTAGCTTAGGAACGAATCAAGAAAAGAGCCATCCTTTGGTTCTTCCTTGGCTCCAGAGAAGGCACCTTCTGAGTATTGTGTCTGATTCATATAGGTGGTAGTCGGCATCCCAAATCCGGAAAACCCAAAACTCCCTGGACCCTGCAACATTTCCAGGTTAAATGGTGCTTGATTTCCGGTCGATGGTAACCTTGTGCCTTGTAGGGAGTTCGAATAGCTCGAGTGACTAGAATGGCTGGCCATGGCAGAGGGCCTTATAGGGATGTGTACCCTGTCATGGTTAGAGCCACCAGTCGGTGGTTTGTTTGATGCGTAGCCGCTACCACGTGCTGCCGGAACGTCATGATTGTGTTTTCCTTCGTAAGTGGTAATCACGGCCCTTGTGTCGTGGGATGCTCTCTCCACATGTTTCCTCACCGGACACCCAATAGTCGTACATTTGTAGTAGCTCCTGTAGAATACAGAAAGTTGCAATTAGAAAACCATGCGGGTAGCAACCAAAATTGAAGAACAAATAACTCCAATAATGCCCAATTTGATGTCGATGGTAATAACCAATTACCTAGGATTGGGATTTCCTTTGACTACTTTTTGTCCGTATTTCCTCCACCTATACCCATCGTCAAGTATGTCGATATCGCTTGTTGTTTGGACCACAATCCTAGGCTCTCTAACCGTTCTGCTTCCAGAAATCAAACTGCCCTCATTTTCATTCTGTCCCTTCCTGCAAAAGCACGAAATGTTGTAATTGGCCTATTGGACTCGGAACAATATTTCAGTTTAAAAACAAAAGAATATTTTTTTAGCTTACCATCTTTTGGCCTCGGGTTCATTTTCATCTTCGTCTCCTCCTGAGTTACTAATTGGTGAACTTTGGTCGAAGTCATCCTCTCCCATTGAAATTGAAGAATCCTCCTGCACCGTGCCAGGATCCATTTGCGCAACTTGCGGTTGATCTAATATTTCCGAAGCAGAAGGTTGTATGGATTGAGAGGCTGATCTTCTAGTGGACTGAGGCTTCGGATGGTTGTGACTTCCTTTATAAACAATTTCAGTGATCTGTCCATCCAAAGATCTTTCCACCTTTTTCTTTGTTGGGCAATTCGGATGCGTGCATTTGTAATAACTACGTGGGTTCTCGCTGCCTTTCACTTGCTTCTGTCCATATTTTCTCCAGTTGTATCCATCATCTGACCTTCTTTGTTCTCTTACATATTGATATGATTGATTCTGGTTGCCGTGGGCGTTAGTTGGCATGCTTGTTTGGAGCGGAGCCATTTGTGAGGAGAAGCCCTGAACTGGTTCAAATTCTGATTTTACTGCTGTCTTCTCTGACGAGAGGTCAGCTTGCTTCGCGGGCCTGTTGAAGTTCCATGCTTCTTGTTGCCTTTTCATTGAATCCTCCTGTTTTGAGGAATGTCAGCAGTTTGTGATAGCAAATTCAAAAATAAAACATTTTACTCAGTCGGTGTTAAATTGTCGGGCTTTTTTGTTCATTTGTAGTACACAAGCATGATTTTTGGGTTGCATAATAACAATTGAATTTTATGTCTCGTATGTTAGAGTTTAATTACTTTTATCTATAGACAACAATAATTGAAAATAATATATAATAATATAATTATTAAATTTTATTTATTTAATATTATTAATATAATAAATTAACATATTTAAATTCTTATATATTAAATTATATTTATTTTTAATTTAATATTAAAAATTATAACAAATAAAATTTAATTATTTAATTTTTTATTATACTAATTTTTAATTTATAATAAATTTAAATTAATTTCAACAACATTTCACGAGAAAAAGAGAAAAAAACACTATTTCTTTTTATAATATATTTTCGGCGAGTTTGTCTAAGCCAACCAGACATAACAGAAAAAGAAAACGTTATATGTCCATGGGTGACAAGCGTCGCTGAACGTTTATAAATGGTAACAGCTTCACATATATCGGCAAGCACGGCCTAAAAAGGCCCAAAAAATAGAAAGAAAGACAAACAAAACGGAGGGATATGATGTCTCGAAACATACCACTGAAGCAATGGTTGACGAAGGGTGAAAGATGGATGACGACAATGAAGTTGCTGCAGAAGGCCCTGTTCGGGGTTGGAAAGAAAAATTAGAGTACATTTCCTCTTCCCGAGAGAAATCCTGTTGATTCTCATTAGGATTGAAGGTTTGACCCGCAAAAGCCCCGCTGGTTGGAGAAGGAGGAACCTGAACAAACATGACAAAAAGCAAACAAATGTTTTCGCTACCCATAAGAAAACGTGTCCATACAATTACAATTCAGACCATAAACAAGAGGAGTCCAGGAGTAGTTGCAAACTTACATTACAAGTGGAGAAAAGTACAGAGGAGTCCAGGAGATCAGATGGACTTAAACCAGGTGGAAAGGATAAATAAGAAGATGGAGAAACGGGGGGAGGAGAGAGGGGAAGTGAAGGAGGAGGAAATGACTTGAATTTTGGTATTTCAACACCAGTTGTTCTATCTGTTCCATGGTCATAAAATCCCCAGCCAGTATTTTTCATTTCTTCGGTATTACTGCTAAGGAGACTAGTGAAAGAGGAAGAAGCCATCATGGACTCGGTTGATAAAGAAAAGTTGCTTTGAGAATTTATAGCAGAATTCAAAGTAGAAGCTGAGGATGCCATGAAGATGAAATATTAGAGAAGGGAAAGAGAGGCTGTGTAAAGAGAGGATAAAAGGGTCAAGCCAACGTGTTTCGTAGTGAACCGTGTGGAGGGGGTTTCCATTAAGGTCTCTCTCCTTTTTTTTTTTTTTTTTTCCTGATGGAAGGGCTTCTCTCCGTGCTTCTTCTGGGAAGCTAAAAGCGAAGTTTGACCGTGGAAAAAATTGATCTTGGTCAAAGCTTGTGGCCTTGACTGGACTTGCTCTGGTTTGAAGATGGCGGCTTAATTTTCAAGCCTTCTATAACTTACGAAGCTGCTTTCGCTAACTAAAGTATTTAGATTCTAATATAAATTATTCAAATCAAAAGACTTATTAGGCATGTGCTAATGTCGTTTAGAGGAAATGGGATTAATAAGTACGGTAAAGGAAAACGAATTGTATTGCAGTTTGTATTCTACGGATGCCATCTAACGCAACAACCCCTGTGTAAGTAGAGAAATATCCGTAGTCCTTAAAATTATGTAAAAAAGGAATAATGTCAGGCATAATAAGCTTTTTCGTAACAGTATCGATGCATTTGCTATTAACTGCTACCAAGCTGCCCATGAGCCCCCATTTTTGGGAAAATGTCCAGGTTTACTCCTCCCCGCTGTTTGACCCGGTCTGGCATTGACCAGGTGTTCTGGAAATTGATTTTAGAGCGCTCGGTAAATAATTGCCCGCAAATATATTATAATAGCCGTCCCATATGCATTTTATTAATTTTTTTTTCAGCTCCTACAATATATATTTACATATAAATGTGAGAAAAAGATAGTGCTCAATTGGTTCCAAACCGTTTCACGTTGTACGGTTTATTTATTTGACAATCTGAACTCCGAATTCAGCATTTAATTGAGAGAAAACGGAAATTTTCTCTAAATTCATTGGTCTTACGGAAGGCAAAGGAATGGAGGGGACTAGGGGGGGTTCATTGGTCATTGCAAGCCGCGGTTGTTTCCTTTCGGCTAGGTCTTTTCCAGGGGCAGGCGTGTTCTCGCCAAGGAAATTGAAAAAGAGTCCTGACGCACATAAATTTAGACTTGGTCATAACCATACCCCAAACAAAACTAATTGAATCATTCTACTTGAAAAAGGATTAAAATTAATAGCTGATCATTCTCACGTCGGCAACCTTGAAAACGACTTGTTGCTTACTATTCACGAAACGTCACCAAGAAACGTCAATAGGAAACAACGGATTGGAAGCACGAGTTACTGTAGGGGCCTGGAGGGTCTAAAGCAGAACCATTAGGCCATTGCCGCAGCCCCAGAATGAAATCCATAAATAAATAAATAAATAAAAAGAGGAGGAAAAAGGTTACACTTTTTGGGTTTTCGTAAATTTACCAGCCATTTTTTTGGTTGCCACACAATAGAGGAACAGCCCCTGATCTCACCTTAACAGGCCCATCCGCCTGTCCTCACCGGAGGATCTCAACGCTGGGATCTCTGAATTGAAGACCCCCAAAAGTGCAAAATTTGTACGGCACTTGCTTTTAGAAACATAAAATCTTCGAACTTCTTAGGGTCTGCACGTCAGCACTTCACGCAACGCAGAAGACCTTGCTGTTCTCAAACCTTCTTCAAAGCGTCAAAGCGGCACACTTGGTGGCAAGAGATGAGTGCACAAACTTGTGGACTATCACGAACTCGAAAAATCTCTACCGAACCATGTCTTCCAACTGTAACTTCCAGCACTGTGGATCTAGTTCAGCCTGCAAAATGACAAGCACAAAAGTATTATGACTACTACTCTGCCTTTATTTTTAACTTGGGCGAAAACTGAGATATTCTATTATTCTATAGCAGCACACGCATAACAGATTTTAGTTTGGAGACCAGGAATTGTGGCCTTGGCTTGTTTTGCCAATTAGAATATTAGCTAGTCCAAAGGATATCTACCTGAAACTCTTTATCTCTCCATTCGAACACACAGCCACGAGCTTCAAAATGTTCAAACAGAGGATATGCAAAAAATGACTTAAAAGATGCATGGAGCTTCACTTTTCTTAGTCCGCTGCATGCTGACAAGGCAGCTGCCAACCCATTTGGAGTCAAGCCCTTCAAGTGCAAGACAGTCAAGCTCTGCAGGCAGCTGATGCTTGCAAGGGCCACGAGTCCCACATCTGTGACTGAGGTATATGATATATTAATCTGCCAAAAGAATGCATTCAATGGGAAATGCTGATATTAGCATTTGTCTCAAAGTCTTACATTAGCAAACAGGCGAGATGTGAGAGAGAGAGAGAGAGAGAGAGAGAGAGAGAGAGAGAATACCTGTCTGAGGTATTGAGAAAAATGAGCAAGTGGAAGCATTCCAGCATCATCAATGTTGTGACACTTCTTTATGTCCAGCTTAGTGAGTTGCTTGCATCCCACAGCAATGGCAGCTAGACCCAAGGATGTGATAAGTGGACATCCTCGACTTTCAAATGTGTTCAAATTTGAACATTTTGATAATGATATTAGTGAACTATCAGTTGTGTCTTTACAATAGGACATATTGATCATCTCAAGTTCAGGGCAACCACAAGCAATTGCCAAAATGCCTGAATCTGTTATTCCAGCAGACCTGAGAAAGCAACCAAAAAAGTCTGGCATTATTGTCTTATTGAGTGCCCATATCCTAATTTGTCTTTACTTAAAAGGTAAATTCCTTATCTCAAATCAAAAAATTTTAGCATGTTAAGGTCACCTAAGAAACAAAGATTGTACTCTCCTTCATAGCATTAAAATGTGAAAGCAAAAAATAGAATAAAGGATTGAAATTGCAATGATGCAACTTCACATACCTATATAAGTCAAGCTCAGTAAGTTTTGAGCAGTTCTTGCCAATATGAGCAAGTCCCTTATCACTTATATTCATGCAAATCCCTAACTTCAAGCTTGAGAGCCTGGAACATTTAGAAATAGACTTCAGACCTGCAAGTAGAATGGATATAGGTAAGCTGATTAACTTAGGATCACTTATCTATTGAGCAGCAGAGTAAAAATAGACCTTCGTCATCTATCTCATTATCTGTCAAATCAAGCTCCTCAAGAAACTTGCACCTCTGTCCAATAAAGACAAATGCTTCTCTAGGAACCAGGGTACATGATTCCATTCTAAGAGAAGTGAGATTGGTGCATGAACTTGCAATACGGGCAATGGAAATGTCAGTTATCTTGCGGCAGCATGTGATGTCCAGCTTCCTCAGCTCCGTATGCTCTGTCACAACACAAGAAAGACCCTCATCTGTCACTCCCAAACATTTACTTAAGCTGAGCTCCCTTAGTAATATAGGCCATTCTCCTGTAGCCTTCAATCCATCATTGGTAACCATGCAACCATCTAGTTTGACTGAATGCAACATGGAAAGCCTTTTCAGACTGTTGGCAAGAGCTACAGTGACCTGGATCAATACCAGCACGACGATGTAATAAATTAGGTCAGAGAGAGTGAGGAACTGCTTAATGATAGAAAAATCTGGTCAGTTGAAAACAACTTACAGCAGAGCCATGAGCCAAGTTGAGTTGTTGTAATCTTTCAGCACTACCAATTAGAGATGATAAGCCAGCATGACTGATGTTCTGGCAACTTGACAAATCAAGCGCCTATCAAAGCAGGAAATTTGAAAAGCATGAGCTAACTACTGTGTTATAACAAGTTGATCTTCTAGTCCGTTGAACTGATATAGTGATGATTGAGATCAGTTGAATAATTGCAGAGACATTAAAAAAGGTCTTCCAAGTGCACGAAACTCCTACACTACGGAGTCCAAACAAAGGTCAAATGATTACGCAAGCATATTAAAGAAAATACTGTATAATGCTATATTCAGCGGACTACAAATTGACTAATCTATTTGTCAAGAAATGCTATAGTTTGAGTTTTGAAATATCTATCTTTACATGAAATCAAGTGGATGGTAGACAAAAACTTGATAACTATGAAATACAGAACTGTGGCAACAAATCAAAGCTATTCAGTTACAAGTCAAAGCCAAATCACTGTCAACAGTAAGATAATGGACAACAGGCAGATAGAACAAGCAACCACTCGGTTATACCATCATAATTCACTGCCATTTGAACATGTGTCACTGTGTTCTGGGAATGATAAAACAAGCTATGAAAGAAAAGAAATCATTGGCTAAACAATATACGTTCAGTGACTTGCATCCATGTTTGATGGCCGCAAGGCTCTCATCATCGATACTGAAGCATCCTTCTAAAATCAAATCTTCAAGGTATTGTAGCTTCAAGATGGACGGTAAACATTTCTGTGTGATCTGCATCAAAGGAATAAATTTTACCATTCACATTCAATCGAAATTGGCAAACACCATTCCAACATCCACCTAGTGCCGAACGAAACAAGAATTTTACCGACAAAAAAACAATTTACCCCGGGCTTAAAATATGGAAGTCGAAATTTATGAAACAGAGTTGTGAGGAAACTTAGACTAATGGGACCAAAATCGCCAATATAACTTAATCACGAGGAAAGCTTAATCTAGTGATACTTGTCACAAATATTTTAAAAGAAAGACGCATATGAAGTGGATAAATTAAAAATTGAAACAAGGGTAATTCTTACCGGCAAGTAAGATAGATCCAAACTACGGATCTCCTTACACTTAACAGCAATTAACCCAACTCCCAGATCAGTGACACCTACGCACCACCTCAAGCTAATTAACTTCAACTTCTCGCACCCAACCGCAATACAGCCAACGCCCATATCCGTAATCAATTTACACCTCGCCAACCAGAGCCTCTCCAAATTCTTGGCCTCCGCCACGGCCGCCGCCGCAGCATCTCTCAGCTCCGTCGCGTTTGACAAGTCAATTTCGACCAAATGCTTGCAATTCAGGACCAAGCTTGTTAACCCATTATGCGAAAAGAATCTGGAACGCGAGAGATCTATGGACCTCAGAGAGTCCCTGCAGGTATTGGATATCACAGCCAGAGCACTGTCATCAACTCGAGGACACAGAGAGAGATCCATGTGCCTAACATGTGGGTACCTGCTGAGGATTCTGGGGAGGTGTTCTTGGCGCAGAGGCTTGAGAGACTTCCGGTGCTTGGACTCTGTTACGTTAAACGATTTGCAGACTAAGGAGAAAGACTTTCTGTCAAGTGGGCTTGTGTTAAGCAAGTCTAAGATGGTGAAAATGATCTCTTCGGACAGAAGATCAAAGATGTTGCTGTCTCTGTGTTTGTTGTCTACTTCCATGATCTTTTGCCTCTTCATGGCCTTGAGATTTGAGACAACAACTTGAATTGCTCGCTGCTTCTCTTTTTTTTTTCTTGGGTGGGGGGGGCCGAGTAGAGAAGGAGAGTTGTTATACAAAGGAAGGGAGGACTTGTAATAGGACTTCGGGAATTAACCGTTAACAGAAAAATGGAGTCGTTGGCTTTGCGATTGTGCAGTTTTCTGGTTGGGGAGGGTGTGACGGAGAAAGATATTCAAATTACGGTTGTAGCCTTCTGGGCATTTCTAAAAGGGCCATCTCTGAACTGTTCGTTGTCCCCGTACGGACAAAACTGCCCTCCCAAGAGCTTAGATTAGAAATTTGACTTAATCCTTTTCCCAAAATATTCATATGCATTTATAAAAAAGTCAAAAATGAAAACATCTAAAAACTTCTCTCTCTTCACCTGTTTTGAATTTTTAATTCATTCATTCAAGAAATTAAGATCTTTAAAGCAACGCGACGAAGAATCTTTTACCGCACTTAATTATTAATTATGATTAACATCGTCTAAAAAATAATTATATCATTTTAAAAAATTATTATAAAACTCTTTGATTTCACTTTAATTAAAAAATATATATATATATTTCTTTATCATCATCAATGTTTTTTCATTGCTTTTCCTGTTGTAAGTGATCAAGCATTCATTTTTCACCATATGAATTCGGCAATTATATTTATTATGTAGATTACAATCTCTCCATTGTCAACGAAAAAGAAGACGACAAACAAATGGGGACACGGGTGGAGGGTGTTTCGGTCATTTGATATGGCAATGGTGGATCCGTACGGTAAAGGACGAGAAGGACAGAGTGTAAAAATTGGGCGTTGACGGGGGGCACTTGTGTCAATAGACATCTCACTCGGTGGAGGGCTATCTGAGGAAGGACAGATTCAAGTGCAGTCATCACGTACGTAGTACAACATTTTTAGAAACTGACTTGAACCCGAAAAACCAAAAATAATAATAATAATTTTAGAGCGATTAACCAATGGGGATTGTTGGCTTGCGGGAATGTGGAAATTGATTACGGAAAATTATATGCAAATAAGATATGCTTTTGCGAGGTAAGCACATAAAAATTAATTAAACTCAGTTACAGAACGTATGGTAGATACAAAGAACTTGAACTGATTATATATATTTTTTTAATGTGATAAATAAATAAAATAAAAAATAAAAAATTAATTATATATTTTTTAATTTTATTAAATATTTTAATAAATATGATTGTGTAGTAATGTTGAAGAATGGGATCTTTTTTCTCGAAGAAAAAAATATTGAATTATAACTTAATTAATATTAAAATTATTTTTAAAATTAAAAATGAGTTTATGACCAATTAATTGAAAAAAACCAAGAAGAATAATATCCTTGAAATGGGCCGTACTTACAGATGACACCGCACGGTACCTGCCTTACTCAGATAAGAACCTTTCTCACACACACACACAGACACACACGCATAGAGACATGCACGCGCACACATACGCAGGTAGGCTTTGGTTTTGTTACTCAATACAAATTCCTAGGCAAAATCCCGTTATCCAATTAATCGCCCCTCCAAATTTTTCTAAAATTAATTGTACGTAGATAGAGAAAATATTATATATGAAAATGACTTAAAATATATATTCTTTAATTTTTTGTGTCTCTGATTGTGTCTATGCTTTTATATTTGTTTTCCTTTAAAACTGAGTTTTGAACCAAAACGTTTTAGTCTACACTCCTTTGACTACTTTTTTTTTTTCATTTATAATTATTATTCGATAAGGGCTCAAGTCAATCAAAATAAAACGGATTGAGTTAAGTTCCCAATGTCTTGTAATTCTTGGGGTTCAAAAAAATTTCGAGTTCTATGAAATTATTATAATAACTTGTACTTTGCGTATAATATAGACAATTTTATCTTAAACGTATTTATACAATTGGGATATTCCCCTTCTGCAATTCATGATATTTGAACATCGATATTATATTTTTGTTTTAAAATTTTTACTGTACTAAAATGCATTCTAAGGCAGATCATTATTTGGGGGAATGCAATTGCATATTTTCTTTTAAGACCCGTTCTGCGTAATAAGTTTCACTGGCATTAATAACGATGAGTAACATGTTCACCTAACCACAAAAAAAAAAAAAAAAAAAAAACAGCAAACTCCTTAAAAACTTTATTTTCCTTTTGTTTAGGAAACGGCAAATGAAATAGACGTTCAAATACGGTACACTTTGCTGTCACTGATGCGGGCTCTTGCGTGTCTGCAACAAAGGGGGTGAACCGAATTGCTAGGCTAACTGTAACAAGTTATTTAAAAGTTTGAAGTCACTTATAATAAATATTGTGGAACTTCCGAAAACTATATGGTTGCAACCTTGTTTCGATTAAAGAGTCCCACAGATTTTTATACCCCTCGATTACCAACCAGAATAGCATAATTAATTGTGCACACTAAAAAAAATTTTTGGAAATTTCTTTGTGCCTTTCTTGCTCCCAACTGTTCACGAACAATTGAATTATCAATCACATGGGGCCATTTGCGCTCATTTAGATGGTTAATTACTCTTCTTCCATGTATTAAGAGAATAATAATTTCTTTAATGAAAGAATCCAATCTTCGATTCCCTTTCTGAAAGGCCCTCAATTCCTTGCTTCTCATAATTAATTAAAAGTAAATCGAATCTAATCCCAATCGTGCTGGAGAACTTATTTTTCGTTATTTTTCATGGCTACTTGCGATTGGAGATGAGCATTACTCGGCGATTGCCGTGATGATTAACCTTTGTGTACCTTCTGAATTGGGTCGGGATATATATATATATATATATATTTATTTATTTAAAAAATAATAATAATAAATTCACAACTTATTTGAAGATATGCATCTTAGGTAGTGGTCCCACTTGCACCATTAAAGGATCGATCCCATTTTTGTGAGACTTTTTCGGTCTTATTTTAACCAATTGGAAAAGAAGTTTGTGAAAGCTTTGACTCTTCCTTTAAGAATTTCTTGCATTGTGGGACCTCTGCCCTTTTGTCTTGTACTGCACACAGATCTTTCTGGTGTAGGCTCGTTCTGGGGTTTGTCCTTTGGGCCTTGTGATTCGAACGCGTGGCTCAGTAGAATGGGCATCCAAAGGACAAGAAAAGATTTTGTGAACGAAGCAATCACGAGCAACGATTCAGCTTTACCGACAAGTGTTTCGATGCCGTTACAAGTTCATGTTATTTCCATGTGGAGGTGGCTGGCTGGGGTGAGAGGGTGTAGTTGTCCGCATCTGCATTGCCTAGCTGTTCCTTATTTTACCTGCGGAGTTTGCTTCTTGTATCTAACAAATGGATTTATGGAACATATTACCAAGATGGGGAATAAAAAAAAAAAAATCTTTCTCGCTGGATATATGCATCTTGCAATTAGCTACCTCAAAATCCTGCATCTTCTTGTGGAACCTCAGCGCGGTAGTTGAGCATTCAAACTTCCAACTTCCATTAATATGCAACAATTAAGAAAAAGCTCGATGCCTATACAGCATATGGAACTTCCATTGATATGCAACTTCTATTAATTAATATACAAACTTCAAATTGCCTTGCCTTTGCTGCAGTGGATATAATGGATGACATGATGCCCATACAGCATATTCCTTTTTTCCCATGTTAAACCCCACAGTCGAAGTCAATAAAGACTGCTGTAAGGATGCTCTGCTGCTTGCAATTTCATGTATTGGGTCAATAGTTGGCCATTTACAAGTTTTCTTTTTTAGCAATAATTGGCCATTTACATTACTTGACTATCTACTTGCACTGTGGAATCGACTTTTCACTACTGTGGAGCCAATTTTACAGAGTCGAAGTCCATAGTCAATGTTGGGTACCATATGGCCATTGGCCAAACCTCGGCTCCACCGTAAAATGGTACGGACAGACTTACGATCTCTTTCCTTCTCTCAATATATATGACATTTGACTACCAGCTCGTGTCTGGCAAAGATACTGGCTAGGTACAACTTTGGCCCTCGGTAATCAAAAATCAAAAATTCAATATCGAGCAGCGGTTACAATTTCTCTATCATTCATCTAAATTACGAATAGCCAGTTGTTTTAGTTCAATCGATGGGGCCCTTATTTGAAAAGAGAGAGTCTCAGGGAGTGGTCTAACAACCGCAAATAATATAGCACCAACACTTCATGAAATTCCTTAAACGGTGGAAGATTGATCAGGCAGTATTGCAAAACAATTTTTTGTCCGCAAAACAAGATGAATTAAACGTAAGGGTTTCAGTTTAATTTACTCCGAGGGCAAACAATATGGCAGAGCGACGACTCGAATTTATTTGGTATTGTCACACAAAACATGGAAATTATCACCATTAAAAAAATAAAAATAAAAATACAGGGCTTGCGGGCTTGCACCACATCCAACACCAGTCGTTATCCTTGAACTACTCAACCGAGCACAGCAGGGTGTGTGTGTGTGTGTGTGTGTGTTCTTATCGAGCTTAGGAAACGACCCTGTGCCACATAAGATTTGGCCAGTAGTTGTGGGAATCTGCTAAGAAACCCCCTTGATTTCTAAGTCGCAGTTTTCGCTAGAAACCATTGAAAAGGTGTCCCCTCTAGCTAGTTGTCAGGCTTTACTGGGGAATTAAGGTTCCCTCGAGGACTGCCCGTGGATGTTCTTTGGCCAACGCTCGGAATTTTGCTTTCGTACTAAACTACTACTAATGTACTACAACTCCTCGAGAAGAGAAGGTATATTCTAGGGACGTTCGTGATACTTTCCCAGTGGACCATGGAATCGAAATGGCAACAATTGTCTTATTTTGTTGACTTATAGATGCTAAAATTCGTCCGAGGAAATTATTCGTGACGGAAAAAAAAAAAAAGCAGCTTTTAAAAAATAACATTATCATATATTGATTTATCAACTGATAACAATGAAAGCATGCTGTATTGGGGATGGCAACCGTTACTACCTGTTAACAAAATTGTCTTCTTTCTTTTTAATGAATAGCGGTGACATTTTTTTTTTCTTTTTTTCTTTTTTTGGGGGGGGGTGTCTAGCAAGGAACAGTGAATTTGATTCGAGAGTGGTTGGGGTCCCCAAATAGAATATTTGTCTACTCGGTGGTCACGGAATTAATACCAATTATTTTCGGTGGTTTTAATGGTGAGGAATTTTTATCTACTGAAAATGTTAAAATTATTAATTAGGCACTGGTCAACTATGAACGAAAAGATTAGCAAGGAAAAGGAAAACTCATAAAGTATTGCCAATCAATTAAGGGAAGAGGCCCGGTGCCTCTCCCAACTCGAGGACAATCACTCTAACAGACAATTAAATTTGGACCAGGGGCTCACAAGTCACAGTCGTCCGTGGTCTAACTACATAAACGCACATTTGACCCACAATTGATGGCTATGCTTTGTTTTCTCGCATTGAGGTTTGATTGGCTGAGTCAGATTAGCTCTATTCTCCATGTTTTCACTTCCTCCTTTCCTTTTTCTTTTCTTTTCTTTTTTTTTTTTTTCTTTCGTGGCTTGTGATCGTGGCTACAAGATTTTCGTTTTATATAAGGGCCCAATATGACAAAGTGGACGGTGATTTTGCATGTTGGGCGCTGGCTCTTGCCTACTGGGCTCAATATGGGCCGAACATTTGTGGCCCATGACTTGATAGCATCCAAACAAATTTTAGCCCGCCCGAGAACAAGGGCTTTTTGGGCTCTTAAATCTGTCCTTCCAGGCAGTCAGTTTATGGCTTTTGTACCGAAGGGAAAAAGGTGGGGATTCAAATCCTGTCTCTTTTATTTCTCTCTCTCTTTCTCTCTGTCTATGTATATATATAGAGAGACACGCGCGCGCGCGCATACAAGAAGAAAATCAGCCAATCCAACTTGTCCACAAGCAGGAGCACGCCAATGCTATTAACATTAACTCTTCTTAGCGGGAAGAGCATCTAAATCTAGCATTCATCACAGTAAGATCACACAAACAAGATCTAATCTTGGGGTGACCATACAAAATTCTGCCTATGTTGACAAGGAAATCTATGCCATGAGACATGACCCAATGATCTGAAAAGAAAAACCATGAAAACACTTCTATCTATCCTTCGTAAAAAACATGACTAGCAGAGACAAACAGGACACAGCTTAACCTGGATATCACAATCCTAGGGCAGATTAGGCTAAAGGGAACATGTCGAGTGTGATGGTATGCCGGTTAATGGACTTGAGACATGACTTTCCCTGTTTGGTATGGAATATGTATTTTCAGGTGATCTCCTCGCCCATTTTACCAATATAAATAACTTCTCAAAGTGGAAGAGATGCCGTCGAACGCTGTATAGATAAACAGTGTAGAGCAATGCAGCCAATGTTGCCGCCACGAAGGACATTAGAATCAACTCCCAGAAATCCTGAACGACAAGGCACGTCAATGCTAATCCACCAAGTATTCAAAGTCATAAATATGATATCTTTAAGCAACAACAGCTTCGATTTACCAACCCTGAATCCTAATACGGATCACTTTGTGGAACAGGTGTTTGCGGATAGAACAAGTAAATTTGCAATGATAAATTACCCGTGGATTTGATATAATTATTCCCATCACATATCCCATCAAGTCCAGAGTAGACTGAAGAGAATTCTGAACACCTCCCACGACACAGCGATCCAATTCAGGAACATGATCCTGACTCACAAATTAGCATTTGTAAATTAGAGTTTGTTATACTGTTATCTTTCTGTCCCTATATGTGCATAGAGCAAAGTAAGCCTGCCAATATGGAGCTGAAATTTTGTTACAAGACAGGGCTCGGTATCATTTCAATGCGGAGTGGCTAGCTATCTTACCTGCATTTGTTGGATGACAGATAAGTCAAACATCCACAGACCAAGGCGGGATGTTGCCACTCCAGCCATCAGCATGTATGCTGATAAAAGATGGTGTTCGACCCATATTGAAGCTACACATAGTAGGAGGCAGGTCCACTGTACGGAAAATGACAGGTTAATCAGAATCTTCGATGATATTCCTGGCATAACTGAATTTAATAACTAATGACTAATGAGAAAATGGAGCTGAAGCTTTTTACTGTAAAAAGATATACCTGTGACCACATTGACCAGAGTCCTGTTCTGAGAGTTGAAATACGAGATTGCAAGAATGGGTATACAACAGTTGCTCCAATTCCAATTGTAGCACTTATTCCACGTGCTATTCCAATAACGAAAGCAGGTATACCTTCCCATTCTAAAGCAGCCGTCATCAAAGTGCCAAAGCTAAACAATACAATGCAAAAAGAACTGTCATGGAAACAAAGTTTAGGATGCCTGATCCAAGAGGAGATTGAAGCAGCATATGGAAAGAAAACACCGAACTTATGAAATTGTAAAATCAATCAGAAGAAGATCAGTGTAACAGAGTCAAAATTTGCAAGCTGCTTCTTAAAGCTGTGGTACGAAAAGATTGGCGAACACTTACCTGAGGACTGTGAAATATAGCAGCGCCAGAGCTACTCCAGGGAGCACAACATCTTGCTGCAAATACACAATCCATGCGCCAATAAAAGGAGCATTGGAAATCCATTCTTTTAAATTACTTCTCCATCCTCTTCTTGCCAATGCCGAATCTGTTCCAGTTTCAGACGGAAAGCTAATGTTTTGTGGGTTAGTGGATGCCTCATCTTCGATGACCGTTGATGAAACTCTCGAAGCCCTTCTTCGGTTAGTTTCAGCTAAAGCTGGAATTCCGTTATATACAGATATAAAAAGCCAATATTCCACCCACACTGCTACAGCGTTCCACAGGGCCATAGTTATGGCAGAGGCCTTAATTGATACAAAGCTGATGATGAAGCCTGTTACAACCGGGGCAAGAAGCTTGCAAGTCAAATCGATTCTTCTGAAGATGGAGTTCAAATGTGTTAGAACATCAACAGCATGACCTTCTGATATCACCACCACCCTGCAGTATTTAAATTAGCTTATAAAACCGAAAGTCAGTATTTATCTTTGAAGGTGTATATGTAATTAAACCAGGTATATATTACCAGTCTCTTTCTATTAAGATGGTGCCAGCAAGAGTGGAAAGCACACCAACAGCTCCAGAAATATTGGTTAATGCCACCATGATTATGAATGCCGTGAAATTTGTGGACTTCAAGGTTGGCAAGACAAGTAAAGCGATCACTGTGCATCCAGCAATTATAAAAGATAGATTCTGAGTCGCCAACCAAAGTCGAAGAACCTGCTAATTTATTCAGAAAATAACTTAATATTTACGACATTGCTCGTTTTCGAAGCTTTGTCTATAAGATTTGGCAAGTTATAGAGAATCTCTAGGAAGAATAATGATTCTTGAGCAAACCTTCACATATGTTAGCCTCTCCACCCATTGTCCAATGACGGGACCGAGCAATGCAGTAGAGGAAGATTCAATGGCACCATAAACAGCTGCAAGGATTAAAGAATTCGGCCAAAGATCGATCATATAAAGAGCAACAGAGAATTCCCACATTCTGCAGATAGCAAAGGCAAACGGAATCAAATCCCGTAAGACATGAGAAGGGTTTTTCGTACACATAGAATGATCAAGCACCAACAGACTCAATTTGCCGTTTCTGTGCACTAGCACAACTTTGACTGAATTTTATCTCCCCTAACTATCCAAATGATGAAATCTGACTTTGAAAATTGGCTCCAAAGGGGACAAAAAAATAAAAAATTAATGACAAAGGACACTCACACACATATGCACAGTGACTATTTGATACACGTGTGTGTGTGCATAGGAGTTGTCTTTTTGTCTCGGTGCAGAAGGTTTCCGCGATGTGTACATACATTTACTTACACTTCCACATTCACGTTACAGTCTATAAATGACACAAACACAACACTTGAAATCATTCCAACACATTGTCCCACGTACCAAAAAATAGAAAGAAGAGGCTTCCAACAAGTGAATTAGGCATTATACTGCCAAAAAATATATTAGTTTTGCAACTATTAAATATATTTGTAGAGTTCGTCAGCAGTCGTTGCATGTGTTCTTTAAACCTATATAGAGTTGGATCACTTGTTAGAGAGACAACTTTAAAATGTCTCTCTCTCTCTCTCTCTCTCTCTCTCTATATATATATATATATATATATATATATATCATTGGAAAGGGAAAGGAGAATTCATGCCTTTGCAGAAATTTTAAGGGCACGAGATGTTGAATCCTTACAAGGCCAAAGGTTTGCAAACTAGCGTTGGTTGAGATGCATGTTAAGAGTTCAAATCTTAGCCTTCATTTATAAGTACAAATAAAGTTTATTGGTTCACATCTCCAAATTTTCGCTGGAAATCAATTGATCAAATTCTATATTTGGATCACATCTCCCATTTTTCTTTGGGGATTCAATCACCTACAAGTTAACAAAATTCTCATAAATCTACAATCCAACTGCTAAAGACTTTCTCTTGTGATGAAAGAAGGGTCCTTCACGACGCCGCCGCCACTACATTTTTTCTCTTTCGAGCGAAAACAGTCATGTAGATTAAAACCTAAACAGAGAAAGAGAGAGAGAGAGAGAGAGAATAAAAAAGATATAACACCAGGCATCCCATCTTACTAGGAAATGAGAGAGAGAGAGAGAGAGAGAATAAAAAAGATATAGCACCTGGCATCCCATCTTGCTAGGAAATGGCCAAAATACAATTTTCTGATGAGAGACGTAGGGAGAGGTGGGTCTTGATTTGAGGAAGATGCTTGTTCATGTTGTTGTTGTTGTTGTAGGTCCAGAAGGGGCTCCATCACCATTGCTGTTCTCTAGGTTTCCTTCACATCTCCGCCCACACGTGGCGAAGGGTGATTTTCTTCTGTGAACCAAAATTGCACCGGAAAGATAGCGAAGACGATAATTAGTACCAACCCCGCGAATGCTTGTAATGGCGACTTGAAAGAGAAACGCCTGGACAGGCATATAACTGAGTGTCAGTCATAAGTTGCAAACCCTTACGGAAAGTGCAGTCTTCAAAATGCCAATGATCATGTTCTTGTTGCCAGTCGACCTACGCTACCAGACAATGCGTCATTGTTGCGACTTACAGTTGAGGGTCTTTGTTTGGTGGGTTTTGTTAAAATATTTTTAATTAATAATATTAAAATATTTTTAATTAATATTTTTATTAAAAAATAAATTATAACGTGATTTAATTAATAAAATTTATTTTTATATTACTTAATTATTTAAATTATATTTTTTAATTTAATTTAAATATCAATAAATATTCCTAATTTAATATATAATTATTTATTATTTTATATATAAAAAAATCTTATTTAGAAAAATATAATTAGTATAAAAATTAAGAAAAAGAAATTAATTATTATTTTAAAATAAATTTTTCAGTCTTATTCCTAATTTCAAGCAAATTATTTATCGTAATATTCATATAAAAATAATTAATCTTAAATTTTAAAATTAATTAATATTTAATGTGCGATTAATTTTAAGGTCTAAAATTAATTAATATTTAATAATGATGTTTTTGTTGCAGTCTTAACAGGTTTACCTAAAAGATATATATATATATATATATATATATATTTCCATTCCCTGTTAAAGATAATATAATATTAAAACCGTCAATCCGACCAAAGAAATAGGCTAAGAGATAACTAAAGAGACAATCATGAGATTTCCAAATTGATTCCATTAAAAATTGCGTTAAAGTTGATTTAATATTTTATATGTATGTATATAAAATTTAGAAACCCTCCCAAGTCCAAACTCGGAGAGACGGAAATCCGGGTGGCGAAGTGATGCGCGGACAGAAATGTATGATTCACGAGCCGCGTCTATGGACTGGCAGAGCTTCTTAAAATAAAACACCATGAGGTGAGTTTAATTGCCGGAATCCCTTTATATTCATCACTGCATTTTATAATTAATATGGCGTGGAAGAGTCGAAATTACAATTTTTCAATCCATACAAAATTCTTCTGTTTTTGAGTATTAAAAATGCAGCGGTGTTACGCATCGAGTGTATGCAAAATGCCACATATTAGCGATTAGAAGACCGCAACTTGTTCCGGGTACGATGATCTGTTGTTGGCTCGTAAAATTTCACATCTGTTGGGAATGTATAATGGATTTTCTTTCTTTTTCTTTTCTTTTTTTTTTTTATTAAAAAAATTCATTAAAGTTAAGAGTTTTGTTTTTTTGTTTTTTTTTGTTTTTCTTCAGAATTTTCAGTTTAAAAGAACAACGGAACGTGGTTTTTGTTAAGGAATTGTGACGAATTATAGAAGGCCCGCCGGAGAAGCTCCGTATTGGATCAAGCAGTCAGGGGAGTTTAGAGGCTGAAGCCCAGGAATGAATTCATTCATTCAGAGCGTCTTTTCTGGGTCAATAAGCCTGGTCGGTCGCAGGCCCGGCCCATAAAGGTTGCTTGAAGGCCTCAGCATCAGAGAAAACCCAGACAATGATTTCGAACTGACATCATCTCCTCCCGAATAAAATTACAACCGTAACAACTTACCTTTGATCAAAATAAATAAATAAATCATCTATCTAACCACAATTGATTTTCAAATTTTGTATTAATAAAAAATTAGAATTTGAATTTTATTTTATTTTCATTATATATATATATATATATATATATACATGACTTTATAAAGAAAAAAGAAAAAAAGACCCCAAATTGAGTTTATATACCAAGGACAGCAGTACAGATTACAGACACGAAACCGGACTTTCTTTCCCTTGTTTTAAAATCCTACTTATTTTCCTTTTTTTTTTTTTTTTCTTTTGGTTTGTCTAGAGGAGAGCGCGACTGTGTGCCGAAGAGACGTGATTTGAGAATTAAGGAGGAGGAGGGTTTTACGATTCCCAAGGAAAAGAAAACCGGGCATTGCCAAAGATGCCCTTTTACAAGGAGGAGTAGCGCCAGAGGAGACGAGGGCCCAAAGCTACTGCCGAAGCGAGCCCAAGGAGAACGGTGTGTCGTCGGCCGCTCATGAATCATGATTCGGGCCATGTGACGACGTCGTTCTATCGTTTGACCGCACATTGGGCTTTCTCGGAGGCCCATTTTCCACTACTATAATGCTAATCGAACTCATGGGGGTACAAGTCATCTGACCTAATTTCTAATTTAATTTTGTGGGTTCTGGGCCTTCAGAATTTGCATTTGAAGATAATATCTCGATCAATGATAGTCCTCGAAAGGATTAAGCTCGTCGGAGACACCGTTCAGGCAAGCGCCAACCGATCCAATTGCTGAATTAATTGACTTCCCCCACACCGTCTTTTTCAGACTTCTTTATCTAATTTCTTCCATTGGTCGGAGAATAGAGCGGAGACCCCTGTGCAAATGCATGTTTACCGTAAAATTAGTCACTGCCACTGGTGACAAATTATGCAATCTTCTTTGAGACTATTATATTAGGATATTTATTTTTAGAGGACCACTGCGTTGGGTGTAATTTGAGAAATTATAAGTAAGAACAATAATTTTTTAGTAGTTCTAAATCCGTTATTTAAAAAAAATAAAACACTTAATAATTAATTACTTAATATTTAAAATTGTGGTTCCTACAACTTTTTAAAATTAAACTAAATAATTTTTCCCTTATTTTTATTGTTGGCACGGCATTGCCACGCGCACACGCATCGGCCACGGGGATGGCAGAAAGGAATCCTGTCTATTCGGCAAAGCTTCTATTGAAAACGTGCCGAAACTTTCCAATAAAAAAGAGACCATAGAACTCGTAGAGAGAGTGCAGGGTGCAGGAACTTAAGCATTCTCCTGTTGGCAACAAGAATTCATAAAATGGCAGTTCAAGAGTATCCTGCTATGAATGCTGTAATTCCCTTATCTTGTCTACAAAATCTTTCTAAAATGACCTGAGTCCCTTCAACAGCAAAGTTAGAAGCTTCGTGGGAAGTTGAACTAGGTTTTGATCGAGTCTATCTCTCAGAACCTCTAAGTGCAATATTTATATGCAAGCCACGCGAACTTCAGAAAGGATATGGGAAAATAAGTAACCTACAAAGGTGTATTGTAAGCTCCTCTGGGCACAGTTTTCTTGGACTTGTGCTCTGCTCGCGGGAAAGCCAAAATTCCTTCTTTATTTCACTTGAGTAGGAACAACTGAAATAGATCACTGTGGATGGGCAACTGGGATGTGTAATTCACCCAATTTTTCTGCCACTTATAGACTCAGGGCTTATTCGACAAAAGCTACGCTCAAGTGAATGGACTAACCATGCTCTGACTTTTGTTAATCTACAGCCATCCACTTACGCCCATCAGACCAAAAGCAATCTTCATGCCTAGTCTCACCAGTAGTCTTTACACGAGCATGAACCCTCAACAAAACAATGAAATCTATTATTATCCCTTACAATAATCTCTCTGCCTGTAACTCGTGAAATGAGCTTTATAGCCTCGTGACAATCACCACACATGCGCAGGTTTTTCACTATTCTAAGTACAGTTTTTGGAGCTGTGCTTATTAGACCAAAAGCAATAGCTAGCTTCTCACTATGATAACTAAGTAAGTGCCCCTTCTCCTCATCTTCTATGTCAAATAGCACGTAATCTGTTCTAGGAACATAGCCAACTGCCATCAAGTCCTTAGTCAATTCACTAAGCTTTGCATACATCTTCTCTGACAAGGGATGATCCTTGTCACCCACCTGGAATCTGTGAACAACTCCACCCACTTCAATCCAACTGTATCCATGTAATTTCTGGATTCCTCGCACCTTCATAATCGACCTAATCTTTGCTGCATCACTCCATTTCTGACATGCAGAGTATAAATTTGACAATATAACATAGTTTCCTGAGTTGCATGGTGCCAACTCTATGAGTTGCCTCAACACATGTTCTGCCAACTTGGTATCTTGATGCAGCCTACATCCACCCAACAAGGCCCCCCAAACAATGACATTGGCCTCCATTGGCATACTTTTGATGAGCCGATGCGCTTCATCCAATAAACCTGCACGGCCAAGAAGATCCACCATGCATCCATAATGCTCAATCGTCGGAGTCAAGGCAAAAACATGACCCATGCTATTAAAGTATCGACGACCATCATCAACCAGACCAGCATGACTGCATCCGCAAAGTAAGCCAACAAAAGTATTGTCATCAGGCTGAATCCCAAACTTCTCCATTTGACCAAACAGTCCGAACGCAGTTTTCACATGTCCGTTAATTGCTAGACCCAAAATGGCAGCATTCCAAACTATTCTATCTTTATCCTTCATTCCTCTGAAAACTCCCCAGGCTCCAGCCATGCTCCCACATTTTGCATACATATCAATCAATGCCGTGCCCAGTACAGGATTAGTGAGGAACTCATTCTTGTCCATCAAATTGCTGGCCCATTCTCCTAATTCTAGTGCCCCTAACCTCGCACAAGCACAGAGAACTCCCACAATGACATAATGATCTGGTTTCAAATTCTCATTCAACATCTTATAAAAGAGGTCTAGGGCCTCCATAGGCATTCCATTGGAAGCATAACCCTGAATCATAGTACTCCAAGAAACAATGTCTTTCTCTCCAATTTTATCAAAAACAAAACGCGCTTTTTCCATGTCTCCACCCTTGGCATAGAAATCTACCAACGAAGTAGCCACAAAAACATTCCTAGTCATTCCAATCTCCATCATATATCTATCTATCCACTCCCCACTTCTCAAATCCCCGATTTGAATGCAGGCAGACAAAATTCGAACAAGGGTGAAACTATCAGGCCTCACACCCATCTCCAACAACCTACGAAACATATCCACGGCCTCCTTACGCTTACCAACACGTATATATTCGTTTATTATCGGAGTCCACGTTTCAATATTCTTCTCAGGAACATCTGCAAACACCTTAAAAGCACAATCTATGTGCCCGCACCCAGCGTAGAAATCCACTAAACCAGTATCAACAAACACATCGTCGTTAAAACCCATTTTAAGCACAAGAGTATGCGTCTTAGATCCCATTTGAAAATCCAAAAGCCCCGCGCAGGCCTTCAGGACAAAAGGGAAAGTTAAACTATTAGGCAAGAAACCATTTCCCCGCATCGAATGGTACAAGTCTATGGACTCCTTAAGGCGATTGTTGGAAACCAAACCGCGAATCATTGTATTCCACAGGAAAATGTTGGTTTCTCGAATCTGGGAAAAGACAAGACAAGGATAGTTTGTTTCGCCGACTTCGAAGCTGTAACGCAAGAGCATGTTAAGTAGGAAACTGTCGTGGTTAAGGCCGAGGCGGAGGAGCGCTGCGTGTACATGCTTGATGTGTTTGAAGGAGTTCCGGCCTTGTGGGAGGCTGTGCTTGATGTGTAGGGCCCTGCTCAGTGTGAAGATGGGCATCGGTCAGTCACGAGCCGTTGGTTGTTTGAAAAAATTATTTAGCTCTGTGGCCGATCGCCGCGCCCAGACCAGCACCCCCGTTTTAGTTTTCATTTCATTTCTTAACTCTTTTCTTTTTTTTTTCTTTCTTTTTTTTTTAATGATTGACAACAAAGTTTAAATACTGGCTTTCAATCGTTAGCATAGCCATATATATATATATATATATATATATTAATTTCTCTCTCTCTATATATATATATATATATTAAATTCTCAATTGTTTAGTTGGGACTTCAGGAGTAATCGTTTCACTCATAATTACAGTTAAGAATCATGCAAACCATGAATACATTTATCACCACGACGACGACATTACATGCATAATTACAAGTCCATTCAGGTATGCTATGTATCGAAATTTACACCTGCCAAAATATTGCAACAATACAACACGCAATTTAACTTGTATCGTGCTGGCACGCTGAGCCACCAGTCATTCTCGTATCGAGCGTGTTCACCCCCCCCATTGCATTTCTCAGGATGGAGCAGAGCAACGTATGAACAGAGAAAATCCTTAACAAATGCGTGGGAAAAGAATTGGTGGGCGAGGAAGAGGATCGTAAAATGAACACAGCATCGAGAGGAAAAATATACCCCAAATCGAGGATGCTTCTATTTTACTTTGAGGAATAGAAGTTGATAATTGGCTATTGAGGATGATCGAGACATAATTTCTCGATCACTTTGAGGCTAAACCACTATGGTGAAGTGCAGGGGGTGGGAAAGTCTTCTTAATTATCATTCCAGCTGTCTGAATCATCATCTTCGTCACTTCCAGCCAAAGCCTAATTGAAGATTGAACATCGTAAGTGTGTTTTCCTCCCTCAAACATGCAGACATGTTCGTACACAATTACACACACGCACACACACTCTGAATCTGAGAGAGAGAGAGCGAGACCTGGCGAATTGCATTTGCTTTCTCCAAGATAGCAACAACATTCAAATTGGTTTGTGGACCCTGCAAAGCCTGAACGGCAGGTCTCGTCACCGCTGCAGGCTTCAAATTAAAGGACTACACCGGGAAAGCAAGAAAACTGTAAGTCCTCAAGCACAAAAAGTGGCATAATGAAAGTCTATATAAAAAAGTTAAAATGTAATAAATGGAAAATAGCTACAGAAATGCTGATGACTGCCAGAAGTCTAACCTTGGTTCTTATCTGTTCTAACAACGAATCCCTTTCATCTACCTTTGGTTCAATCTGATGCTGAACTCGTTCAGTTGTCTTTCTCAGCTGCAAGGCAAATCAATCCTAAGAACAATAAATAAATACATAAAAAGGGTTGTTAAAAGAACTCTGCTAGTCATCATTACCTTGCTTTTGTCATGGGCAGCAACAGCATCAATTAGAGGATTTCGTGGGCGAGGCAGCTTGTTCCCATTTGGCTTCCCAACTTCATAGTTTGGGGGCAGGGCCAACGTAGGTGGCCATGTTCTCTCTCCCTGTGATGTAACATCACACTGTGAATGCTCCTCCAGCAAAGCTACAGGTAGCACAGATTTGTCAGGAGAATTCCCTTGTTCCCCTTCAAAAATTTCATAAGTTAACCTTGTCTCCACATTGGTCCCAGATTCCAGGTGGCTCGAGGGATGGATCAAGGGGACCACTAGGGATACAGGATCATGTCCAGAAGTTGTTTGCTCTATACTTGGCACCGGGGAGGGCATGTTTGAGCTTAACTGTACAGAGTCTCTATTTGGTGAAGAGAAATCATGCTCAGGCTTCTTGCTCGGTGTGTCAGGTAAATTCTGTTTTCCCTCTATTGGAATGCTCTCCTCATGACTGGTTGCCTCATTAGGGGAGCTTGCTTTTTCCAAGCAGGGCAGAGCTTGTTGCAAGGAATTTCTCATTGACTCTTCAAAGATGTGGAGCTGTGATGTCTGGCTATCTGCAGCATAGATTGGCAATGATAGGCTGGAAGGTCCTGAAATCAAACTGTCCGACGATGAAATTTCCAGGTCAGCTTTCTCTTCACTTGTAGGAAGCTGCATTGGTGGCAATGTATCCTGAATAACTGGTACCTCTTGTCTCTCCAGAATTTGTCGAGCTGTCACAACCTTCCCTAACCTCCACTGCATAGGAGGTAAAGGTGGCAGTGGCGGCACCTCATCCAGATTGACATGAGCTGCCTCAGGAAATAGGCTTAAGCTAGGAAATGCAGAATGAAGGGAATTCCTCACCACCTTACAACCATCAAGCTCCTGGCCAACCAATTTTGTTAAAATTTCTTGGCTAGGAACATCTTCCAAAAAGGACTTAAAAGAAGCATCAAGGCATTTTTCACTAGACAGGTTATCTGCAGTTTGCATCTGTTCTGCCTGAACATTAGATGGAAAAGAACTCACTTCATTCTCTTGGACACATACCCTGTCAAGCTGATCAGGTTGCAATTGGCTTAAACGTTCCAAAGGACTTCCAAGTTCTTCAAGGTACCCTGTGGGTGAAGCAGGAAGATTTGATGAATTAGAATTTGCTTCATCTGCAACTGCATGCACACACTCTGCATTAACTTGATAAAGTGGCAATTCAAGTGCCTGCTGTTCTAAAGAACTTGTCTCCGGAAGACAACAGGTAGATGAAATAATAGCATCACTATCATCCTCCACAAAAATTACTTCTCGATTAGAATGGTTACTAGATCCCAATATATGCGGGCTGAAGTTGGAATCTGTGGGAGAAAGTTTAAGCTGTTGCACTCCCTTTTGTGCCTCTGGATCTATAAGATGTCCAAAAGAAATTGTCTCGTTAAGGTCCAATGGTTTCTGGCATGGATCCTTGGAGATCAAGAGAGACTCTCGAATGTCTGTAATATTAGCATATGAAGAACAATCTATGTCTGAAGATAGACAGCCGGTGTCACCATCATCATTAGCACCACCAGCACCGGCAGCAGAAGATCCGGCCACATCTTCTGCTTTGTCAGTTTTGCTTGCAACATCATCCCAGTTTACAAGATCCACGCAACCTGGCTTATCTGAACCATCAGAGGGATGTTCAAACAGGACAGCATCCACTTTGATGGTGAATCCACCCAAGTTCTCCCCATCTTTTTCCAGAGAGAGTTCTTCAAGTTTTGAATTCTCAGAAGATGGAACTGCTACTTCTTCATCATTAATATGTTCACTCGCAGTAATTGTGGCCTCTCTAGAAGGCAAGTCATGTTCAACCAGCAAAAGATCAACTCTTACATCTGAGCCTTTGGAATCTAAGGCATTGGGCAGTATACTTTGTGAACTGTTAGGCAGTAACATGGCACCGGAGTCCAGTTCATGTCCTGGCAAAGCTAAGCAAGCGAGTTGCTCTTCTGCTGGTGAAACAATTAAATCAGGCAAACAAAGCTCCTCTTCACCTAAATTCCTGACAGAAGTTTCATCTAAATCATCTGTTCGAATCACTTCATTCACAAGATCATCACCACCTTTCTTTTCAGAAGCCATCTCCAAAGTATTTGCTGGATGTACATTAGCATCAGAAAGGACATCTGGATCTTCATGGCCAAACCCATCTAATGGATTAGTTTGAGAAGAAACTGGAGATAATGTTTCCTCCCTTGTCTGGGAAACAACCTCAGGAAAAACCACTGAAGAATCAGCTGTATATGTTTCATTTTCATTAGAATTGGGTGAATCCAAATGATGTTGAATAGAGTGAGAAGGTGTTTCATTTGTGTCAGGTCCCACTGAAACAACTAGAGATCTTGCAGTAGCAGCAGCTGCAGGCAGGAGCATATTTGAATCTGCAAGCCATGGACTACAAGTTGCTTCCCCAATATCAGGGGTCTTGCTGTCTTCAGGGCAGAAATCACTGGACACCACAATCTCACTGTAATCCACCCCCAGAGAGTCCGCGTATGCAGATCTATGACTTGATTGGTAGTCACCAACAACCTCTACAAAACTATCTCCAGCAGAAGGGAACACTTCATCTGCTCCTTCATCATGGGACAGCATAATGTTGGCAAAGTTTCTAGAAGAATCAGAACAGGAGAAACTAGATCTCCCTTTCTTAGACAAACTGTTCCCATCATCTGACAGAGAGGAAATTCCAACTGATTGAGAGCCGGAACAATTAGTTTGATCATCTAGCTGTTCATTGTTGGCTTTAGAATCTGTCCCATATTTTCCAACATTCAGGGGGCCTTGATATTGCCTAGTCTTATATTCATTTTCAGTTTCCATTTCTGACTCCATGGTAGTAAGAGCATCCATGTAGTTGTCTACCTCACTGGCCACACCATCAGAGTGATCCCCATCAACACTGACTTCTGTTTTCCTATCTGCATTGACTAGCAGTCTTTTTTCAATTTCCATCTTATGAACAGTAGAAGATTCATCTGTCTCACCATCAGCCATTGGGTCAGGGGCCTTCACTATTGCTCTATCAATAACCTCCCCATTCAACTCACCTGTAAAAGGTTTCGTTACAACTTTCTGTGCATCAGGTGATGAACATGAGCTTTCCCTTCCTTGTGAAGACATTTTCACAGGACTTACAGTGCTGATCTCAAGAATTTCTGGCCCCAACTCACTCGAATTATCATATGTCAGTTTCAAGGCTGGTGGAATAACAGAAACACCACAAATTTCTTTATGTTCTGGTGAAGAAGTCTCCAGGAATTTCTCCATATAACTTTCACCGGGTTTCAGATCAAATATAAATCCATTCAATTGCCTTCTCTTCAATCTCACAATGCGTGCGGGGTCAGAATGAGCATTCTCAATACGCTCCTCCAAAAATAACTGATGCAGTCTGTGCTATTTGAAAGCAAATGGCATTACGGTCAGTCATAATTACTTCAGAAATTTCCAACTTAAGCACCCAAATAAGGTCAAGCCAAATAAACAAATATAGAAATAAAGGGTCTTACTTGGCATGTGATGCAGGTGCAACTTCTGGGGTTTCTCCATTCCTCCAGCGTGATCCCTTTTTCTGTGTAGGATGGAAGTTGTACAAGCTTCATAAGCACAAATATATACATTCTTAATTTTGTGTATCAACACCCATTTAAAGACCACATTATTCTTCTGATACATGCATACACAAAGATTCATGTCACTATGCTTTTTTGAGTACTCCAATGAGATAAATGAACATCAAGAAAGAAGTTAGTCCACTTGACGCAAACAGATCACACTTTTAAAATTTAGGCTCTAACTCTGGTAACTTATCTCAAAGGGCTGACCAGAATCAGGTTTGAAAGCAAGATTCAAACAAGTCTAGAAAGAACAAAAACAAGTAGATGATTACTAGAAATGGAGCACAGATAGAACAAGAAGGATAAAATTATAGTCCACCATTAAGGAGAGGTTTTTACTATAAAATTCATACAGAAATTTGGTCCTAGAAGGTTAAGCAAACAATTAAACTATCATAAGGATGACTACACATACTTTTCTTTATACCACAAGCTCAAGATTTTTCATTAGATCCAAGTTTAAGGCCAACAGTGTGATGCATGTGGGAATCACAGTGCACTCCTTTTAAATTATAAATAGGAAAGTATAAGGGATTAAACTCCTACAACAACCAAGTAACCAGATAGATTTGCACAATGTAAAAGTTAAACCTTTTTTCATAGTTATGCGGCTGTTGACATGAAATTTTTTTTCATATGACATACACCAAGGATTTCCATCCAATACAGGGGATGGACTTTTCAATGCATACCTTTACTTTTCGATTTTTCTTCTCCCTTGGAGTGTCAACTCTTGCTATTTCAGAGGATAGTGGTTCAATTTTAAAGAATGATGGGTCAGTGTAGCGCTTCAAACATGCCCCAGCCCCCGCAACATCAAACCTGTCAGAATCCAAACAAACATGATGTGTTGCTTTGACTTGGAACATGAAGGTCCTCCTAACTTAAAATAAAAAATAATGGCATAGAAATGAATCTAGAGATTATACTTGTCCAGATGGAATAATCGTGGTGGACCGCGGCATTCCTCATATGAGTCCATGACAAACCGAGGCATGTCACCACCAGTTATCAGATTCTGCTCTGTGCGCAGATTAGAGTGCCAGTCTACACCTGCAAGAGAACCATGCATTCCAGCAACAATGACCATAAGATCATGAATCAAACCTCCTAATAATCAGTTATAAAAAGCTAGATATCTTCAAAAGGATAATGTAAACTGTTTTGACAATAATCAGAGAAGCAAGCAGTACATTGGATGTGTAAAGTGTATACAAAAATGTGTGTAGAGGGCCAGAATAATCAGTGAGCTTTGCCTAACTAACTATAAACCAAAGTAAAGTTCTACAATAATGAAATCAACTAATAATACAAATCTCCCAATTCACTATCACAAGCCAAGTAAAAGGTTTTCTAACCTGCGCTAGAGAAGAATGATGAATGATTAGTTTGGGAAAGAAACGCCTTCTCAATCGAAGGAAATTCTGCCTCGAGCTGCTGAACACGAGCCGTCAAGCCATGGCCTCTTGCAGCCATTGCCATTACTTCTTCATGCAAATCATGAAATATCTCAGCAGCAAACCTTTAATATCAAGAAGAAAAAAAAAGTTATCAAAAAAAGTCTTGTTTTTTAATTCTTGAATGAGTGAAGAAGGAAAAAAATTCTGTGGCAACACGGACACCGGCAGCGAGGAACAAACAAAGGAGATCATTTTTCTTGTTGACAGCCCTGGTGCGCGAATAATTTCTCGAGAAATTCTAAGAATAGGCACTCCAAGATTTTCAGTTACAATATTAATGATAAAACAAAACCTTGATAAGACCAAGACTAGAAAATGTGTACCATTAGCATTCTTCCAAATGCCGTTGCAGTACAGTATCTTTAAAAGAAGTTAAAACGCTACATATGACGATCAATATGCGAGTAATGAACATCACGCAAAATTCCAGGAAATGGAACACAGTTTTTCCAGGCCAATGTTAAGTAATGAATTAAACCAACAGAAAGCCACCTAAAATCATCACTAGGACTTTGTTCATAAATTCAAGATTTATTTATTTCCTATCAAAAAGCTCATTTGAGACTGACTATATATAAGTCCAGCAGTTTTACAAGCTAACCTGCGCACAAATTCAGTACCAATATCATGGCACAAACTATATAAATTCCAACTGAGTTTATCATTGTAGGACGCAACAGAGCAAGCAAATCAAAAAGAAGCAACTCAGAGAGGAGAAAAGGACAAAAATCTTAAAAGCCCACTAAGCTTTGGAATCGAAACCAGTGTTTATTCCCACAACGGCTCACACGTCAGAAATTCGTCCTCGTTTTACGGGAAGAAAAAAAAAAAAAACCTCAGAAGTTGGACTGCATCGAAACTCAATAGATAGTACAAGAAAACCAAAAACCAGAAAAAACAAAAATCCACTCTAAAACTGAGATAATGACGAATATAATTAACAGAAGTACATTTCGAGAAACTCCTATTCAAAAACCTCGCGAACTAGCATCCCGCCAAACAATCGCAGTTCAGGCTCGAACCAAACAAATATCAAAAATAATATAAACACAAAAACACACACACACACAGAGAGAGAGAGAGAGAGAGAGGTACTGACTCGGCCAGGTCGCCAAGCTGGCGGAGGAGGCCGACGAGACCAGCCATGGCAACGCCTTCCAAAAGAGCCTCCGGATCATCTTTATCGGCGGCTCTGTACAGCTCCGAATCCGCCAAACCGTACTCGTTCCTTATCCGGTACCTGGTCAGCGGCATTTTTCCACTAAACAACTAAATATTCACCCAAGCACAGTGTGCCCCCACCTCTCCCCTAAAAAAACCAAATTTCAACTTCCATCAACCATAAATCTTGCTCTATATATACACTTGCCTATCTCTCTCTGTCTCCGCGGCCCAAAAAAAAAAGAATAAGAGAACAGAGAGAGAAGGCGAGGACTTCCCCTGGGGCTTTGGGACAGTGAACGAACGCTCGGGCAGGTCAGCGAAGGCGTGGAGAGAGAGAGAGAGAGAGGGGGGGGGAAAGGGTGGTTCTTACCGTGGAATTTTTGGAAAGAAATGGGCTTGAAACGATGGTGTCGTTTGCTCGGCGCGTCTCGTGCCACTTGTGAGGCACACAATATTTTGTATAGGGTCAAACGTTATTTTCCTGTCCTCACTTGTTTTTTCTTTTTTTTAATATTATTGCCTTTATTTATTGGGTTTCGATCCCCTGCGTTCGTTACCACCAACGGACGTATTCTCGTCGTGGCTGCTTGTGATTCATGGATCTCAAGTTATCAAGGATAGTTGGCTCCAAATTCAAGCAACCGTGCCTTTTGCGTCTAATGATTGCTCGTGCTCAGGTTAGCACCTTGAAGACTAAAAAACACTGTGACGAATGAATGAAGACGTTTCTCCACTGTTTAAATGTAATTGATTAAGTTTTTGTATTAAAAAATAAGAAAAAAACCCAACGAATTAGGACCCACCGTGAGAATCGAAACAACCTCAAACTTTGTGGAGTGGCGATCGATCAGTCGCTGTAGAAAGATGTGACGCCTTGTAGAGAATGTACCTGATTCCATTATTAAGTACTGTCTGGAGACGACAGGATCAAGGAAGCTTCTCTGGGGCTTTTTCGTCTTCAACAGACTCTTATCAATCAATCGGTTTTGGACTTTATCCGAACCAGAGGGAAAAGCAGAAAAGGTGCGTGGTCACTTAACTGTCCCCGCTTTCTGGTGCCGCATTTTTCGTCCCATTGATTCTGCAGGGAAGATGTTCGCTGGCTTGTATCTTCTTCTTTTTCTTTTTCTTTTTTTCTCGCTAACAAATCAAATGTGATGGATCCCACCAATACCAATGCCTATCAGCACTATCGTAGACTTGTGATAACTGAGCAAAAAAGAAAAGTACTAAATGGTCGGTTGGAAGAGAGGATGCGTATGTTTTGTAGACGGTAGAAACCGATAAAAAAAATGGAGGAAGGATGAATGAAATTAGACGACTTTGCATAAACCTTAAATTTGGACATAATCATGCAATCTTTGCCTTAAAGGTTCGGTTGACGTGGTGGGCGGGCTACTTTTTAAACCGCGTAGTAGTAGCAATCAAAATCCGTTCACATTTTCCAGACCTCTCGACTCCCACAAACGTATAGACAAAGTGTTAACTTGTGTAATGGATTCCCACCTACGGTAAACGGTTCTCTGTTTCTATACTGCTAAGCAAAGTGTGTCTGCGTTCATCAATTTCCTTCTGATCCATTAGTGGACGCACTTGTGGCGAATTGTCGAAGTGCTCAACCGCCCAAACCCAACTTGTCTTTCTTAACGGGTAGGCCCAGTGACATTTTGTTTGGGCAGTTACCAGACCAGCCTGAAGCCAGCCCAACACTGGAGGCTGAACACTTCAGAACTTGAGTGGGTCGGGAAACAATGAAGGGGAGCTGGCAGTGCCGAAGACCATTGCAGAGAACTTGGGCTTTCTCAGGAAACAGCATTTTCTAAGGGCTGCTTCGTTGTTTGAAAGGCCTCGGCCGAAATCTTCCACAGAACGAGACCCATAATCACACGTTCGCATCACAGAACAATGTCCAATATTGATCTGAACTCTGAAGGGGCCTCTTGCGCGCCTGCCCGAGGCTGAGCCCATGGCGGGTTGTTGCCTTCTTTTGGATTTGAGCCTGCAGGTTCCTGTGGACGTTGACGTGTGGGCAAATCCTGAAACGCTAACACAGTTATTAAATAAAGATATCTGAAATAGATACGAAAAGTCGTTTCTCTGGGGATTGTTTGGCTCTATTGGTCTCACGGGTATTCCTTTCAACTTTCTTGTAACTGGACATTAAGTCTCCTTTTAGATTAAAAAAAATATATATATATATATATAGTAATAAATAATAAATAATGACATAAGCAGCCGAAAGATCGAGAGAAAGGTATGAATGTCTGTTTCGCTATCTTTTATTTTTGGATTAAATTTTTTCTCAACAAAATTTAAAATAAATAAATGAATAAAAATATTTAAGTATAATTTCTTTTAATTTTTTAAACTCTAGTCTTTCAGTTGAACTAAAGGAATATAATAAAATATGTTGTTAATTGTAAATTTTAATAGTAAAATCACTTAAAATTTTTATTTATAAATCTAAGACTTGATTCTTAATCATTACAAACCAAAAAAATAACACGAAATATAAAATTCAGAGTGAAAACTTTTTATTTTCATCTGCACTTGAATATATGGTCTATCAAGGGACGCAGGATCCCTGCCTGTTGAAGCACAAAGTCTGAGAAATGCCAATTATATACCAGGCCAACGCAATCGCTTAGTTCATTTTCCCGCAACGCATTAACTGCCGCATTGACACTCATACGCAACGTAGAAGTAACATTGTATGGTCTGCCATTTAGAAGAGTTCCATATTAACAAAGCAATTGTTTCATGCGCGATGACGAGGAGTCGCAGTCTCTTTGACTCTCTCAATTACAGTACAACAGGGACCATTAATTCACATTAAAGAACGCCGTACTCGGGTTAGCGAGACGAGCTTCCTTCAGAAATTCGAGGGCCTTGCTCAGTCTTAATTTGACTTTAACGCGTGGCAAATGGATCCACCTAAAGGTTACACGACATGGACCGTCGGCCGAGCTGGCTAGCGATGACCGGTTGGCTCCCAATTTACAATGACATGGACCACTCGTAGTTACAACCTGACGTGTCCGCTGATCCCACCACGTGTCAACTCAGACGTCTCTACAACCTGACCCATCCCTCTCCTTTCACTCAATTTCGCCACTTATACCCGCTTTGCGGTGTATGCCAATCCTTTGGCTCACTTATTTAACTGTTGGACACACTCAGAAGCAAATTAAACATGGAGAAAATGGCCTCAAAAAAGGGTGACTCTCCGAGGAAGCTCTCAAGGAGAAGGTCCCACAGAAGAAAGCCCACCCAAGATTTTGCCATCAATACGACTGAAGCCCGGAGGGAAGTTGCCCATGCCCTGCACCTCCATAGGTCATCAGCATCATCCACTTGTGCTCCAAAAGTTGATGCTTCCATGTTGGATAACAGTGGCAAAAGGTATGATACCGAGCAGCAGCCTTCTTTCGTTGCCAGTACTTCTCGACAATACTATTGCTATTCATTAACTAATACTCTGCCGACCCCTGAGCCTGTATGGTCAACTACTGCACCGTCAGTATTGGCGGTGTCGCCTCCAGTGCTTGAGGCACAAGAATTTGAGGGGGCGGGAAATCAAGCAGCTGCCTCTTATAGTTGGTGGATAGGCTTTTTGAAGAACTTGGATAGCAATGCTGCTGGGCTGACAAAGAACCGGCGTGCAGACTACAGTCATAATAACAGAGTAAAGGGTTGTTCTACAGAGTTTGGTCAGTGCCAGAATGTTTCGACACTTGGAGAGACACCAGATCTCATGGAGACAGGTGACCCGAACTCATGCACGGATGAATGGTTCAACGTTTCCAATTACTGAATCGAAAGATCTGGGTAAGAAGCGAGTCCTCTGAAATTTTAGGGAAGCTATACTTTCAGTTGAGAAGATTATATATTCTGCGTGTGATTTCGACTTCAGAAATCTGCACATGGATTTGCTATTTTTGCTTTTCTTTTTTAACTGTTTGAATAGTTGCTTGAATTTCCAGTCCCTGCACGTATGGCTTTTCTTTCTCATAAAATAAATGATTATGAATGCTTCTTTGTCGAGAAATTATTGCACGAACCAATTAATCTCACCAACTTAACACAGTTGAGTTACGATATGATAACTTATCACGGTTCAGTTGATAGCAGGAGTTTAGGACTGCCCAATGCCATAAATTTTTCACTCTGTCGGTAGGTCCATTGAACTGTTGGGTGCGTTAACCAGCTTCAAGCAGGCAACGTGTGAACGGGTCGTCCCTAGTGATTTGTCACATCAAAATGTGGACTTTTTTTATTTTGGTCCTGTCAAAATGTAGACATTGTTGTTATCATCGCTCGAACAAAAGGGCCGGATTTAAAAGAAAAAGGAGAAAAAGAAAATAAAGGGCTACAGTCTACGTTGCTTTTGTAACAGAAAGATAAAAAGGCCTATGGTGCTTACGCCTTTTCGTTAAAACATTGTGTTGGACCTGATCTAGGTAGCAGCGGCCCGCACTTACAACTTGGCTGTGGACAACCCACGAAAGGGGGGAATGGGGGGGGGGGTTGGATTAGCGTTTATGTTGTGTGTCATCTGTTTTCAAAGGCTAGATCCCAATGAACCCTAATTAAGATGTTCTTAATGCCCAGGTTAGGACTGCCGGCCGCCCTCTACGGCTTTTGAGTGGCTCCGAGTTTGACAAAGGGTCCCGGGGTCGAGCATGAGTCGAGCTTCCTTAGCCGTAAAAATGAATTTGAATTCCTTTTGTTTTCTTCTGGTACATCGGAAAAGAATGAATTTGAGTTGATCGGAGATGTGTGATTTATAGTCTTTTAAAATCAAATCTATCTTAGTAATTATGGATTTTATATTATACTCTACAATAACCGACCTTAGCTCAGTTGGCAGAGCGGAGGACTGTAGTCGGGTGGGCCCCACAGCAAAATCCTTAGGTCGCTGGTTCGAATCCGGCAGGTCGGAAAACTTAAACGTTTTTGCCGTCCTTTTCTTTTTTTGTTTCCTGTGTTTTTTTTTTGGTTCCGGTGGTGGGCTAAGCCAGAAAAGAAAACATCTATTGGGGCCTGGGGAGGCTACACTAGACTGAGTTAACACCGTGGAAGCCCAAATTCTTTTTCCTCCCCGTTTGTCTTTTTTGTACTCTTTCCCTTTTTTCATCCTTCATTTTCCTTGCTTTCCCCGTTTCCTCCCCCCTTTTTTAAAAAAAAAAAAATTAATTTTTGCTTTATTAATTGTTCCTTTTCCTCAACATTATCTCATCTCTTTCAGTCTCTCTCTCGCTCTCTCTCTCTCTCTCTCTCTCTTTAGATTCAACCTGCACGAATACCCGTTGCCATGCAACCATATGTTTTTTGACTTTTTGGTGGCAACCGCAATTTGACGAAGCCGGGATGTTTAAAGTCAGGATATAGGGACTCTTCCAAAGGTTGCTTTGCCAATAATTTGCCAGTACTCAGTCACAGACATGATATGTGGCAGCAGCTCCAAAGCATCTACATCACACGTGACAAACTGCAACCTGTTTTGACATAGCGATGAATGCAGCGGATGGGAAATGGAACGGAGAAGCAAAGGCGATCGGCTGAATAAATGCATATCCCAATAAAAAGGACATGCCATTTATTTGTATCAGACCGCAAGATCCAAAAAATCCGACAATCTCTGTTTGAATGCAACATCAAAGCTAGTTCCTATCCGTATGGAGTTCTCAATTAATTTCACTGTACACTCCAATTTAGCTGGGTGAGCTTGCTTAAGAATGTCGAACATTAATAAGCCCTTGTCCACGAGGGGTTCCTCGGTTGGATCCAGCTGGCATTATTGAATTCAATGCCGTCGCTGCCATTGTCTTATTGATTCCTATTTGGTCTACTTTCCCTGTTTGAAAACTTCCTTTTCGTGTTTCCGCGAAGATTAAATGATTTCTCATTCAACCGAGACTGATCCGGTTGCCTACAAGATTTATCTTATTGTGCAAATCTAAAGTTTGCTCCAAATGATTTCGCACTTTGTTTTTATTTTTTTTCTTAAAATAAATCATATAACCCATCATATATATATATATTGATAATAAAAAAATGATTTGAATTCTACCTCTTTTTCTTAACACATAATTTACACACTAATTATTTTAATGAGTCAATCTTATGCCATGCATTTTCTCCTTAATCTCCTTGGGAAAAAGTATTATAAATTGCTAGAGGTCATTTGCATGCGGAATCTCATTACAAGGACGACGTTAATTTTTTGAATGTGTAAGGAAGTACCTTGATTTGGTTAATAGCTGTTCTCTTCTCGAGAATGCGAAGCATTGCCGAAACAGGAACCGGGCGATTCTCCGTCCCGTCCGCCTCCACTTGACCTCGTCGAAAAAGCAACCTTTTGAGTTATTGATACTTACAAAAAAGAACGTCGAAACGGTAAAACTACACAAATTAGTGTCCATGGATTATGGGGAACATTCTGGCGGAAAATGACCAGGTGGCAGTCACACACAAACTTACAGCTAATTATTTATTTATTATTATTTGAATTGAATAGGATCACGTCCAGGCGTGGGTCTCACAATAGAAAGAAAGAAATAAATAAAATAACTAAAAGGCCCTTAAGCCCATATGCCATCACTAACAAATGTATGGTAGTCATGAATTTGTCGTAGGTCAGGCTGGTGGTAAATCCGAAATTGTGGACCAACTCTCGTTTTTTCCCAGAAGAATAATTCCATATAGCCATTTGTCTATTTTTGTTCTTTTCTTCGAAACAGCTATGATTATTTAATTTTTTGAGGGTTCGACATTAATTAAGCATTACTTATCCATCAAAGTCCACAGGAGTGACATGGATCGTTCATATTCGGAAAAATATAAAAAATGAAAAAGAGACGCGGATCTTTCAATCCGCGATGTAATCAAGCGGCTAATCTCCATCTTGGTCCATCTTGGGTATCATTTTCATTCTTCAATACGGTAGGGTCGGCCGCGCCAGAACCTCTCCAATTTTCTCCTATAAATCGGATCCACCGAGCCAAGCCATGCACCCAAGTCCATTCCTGACATTACGAAATTCAATTCCAAAAGAGATTTAAGATGTCAGGTAACAGAAATGAATGTCTTGCAACAGAAATAGATTTGGAACAAGAAATGCAAAACAAAACTTCTGTCGAGGCATTGTACAGGGCATTGGCAAAAGGTGACGGGGAGACCACGGCAGAATTACTGGCAAGTGACTTGGAGTGGTCGTTCCATGGACCTCCACATTGCCAGCACATGATGAGAGCGCTCACGGGGGCATCCCGCTCGAGCCACACTGAGTTCAGGTTCAGGCCACAGAGCATAGAAGTCATCGGAGATTGGGTGATTGCAGAAGGTTGGGAAGGTGCACCAGTATACTGGGTGCATGTTTGGACCTTTAAAGATGGTGTAATTACCCAGTTTAGAGAGTATTTCAACACATGGCTGACTGTGAAGGATATGAGGCCAAATGGTTGGAAAATTGGGCACGAGATGCCCACTTTGTGGCAGAGCCAACCAAGAGATCTTTTTAGACGCTCATTTCCTGGCGTTCTTTTGGCTTCAGAGAGTCGACGGCTGGTGGCTCAGGTTCAGGGAGAAAAAAATGGCTTTAAAAGCCACTAGCCGGTTCAGCAGTAATCAAGTGTGGTAAATACATTGTCAAGAACTTTTAAGGTGTGAAAATGTGGATCAAATTTTAAGATACCCCATTCTTACACGAGTTAATTTAAGGGAATATTTCATGCCATAATTAAAAAATACTTGGATATTCTGTTCTTTGTTTGGTTCAAATGTAGACAGTCCATAGTCTTTGTTCAGCATTCCTTGTATGTAAGAAAATGATGCTTGAAAATTGCATTTACACGCTTTTCTAAGATGTACTGAGAATGGCGAGCAAATTTTATAGGTAAGAATAGTATTCCAGGGGATGAGGAGGAGCAGGAAGATAAGTAACTAATGGAAGACTCACCACTCAGCATATTTCTCTGACACTAAAGCTAAAGCAGTTGATTGCACCAAGAGTATTCTTCTTCTTCATGTATTTTGGAGGCTATATTTTTTTCTCTGCATCGGTGACACAACGGGTGGCTGCACGAGATAGTCTGTATCTTTTGTAGAATAATCCTTGTCCAGGCTGGGGAGATGCCTCTCTGGACCGTAGTGATCTTTGGATAGTCTGTTGAGATTCGGACTTGGAGGGGACTCAATCCCAAGACGGGACAGCCCAATGCTGTTCCAGAGTGAAGGACTAGATCTGAATGGAACTAATCCGCCTTCACGGGGTAAGGGGGAGAGTGTGGACTGGTTTACCTCATACTGCTTCCGGCAAAACTTATCCTCCACAATATTGTAGAAGTCAGTTGTTCGGACTTCCTGGGCAAGGGAGCACCAACAGCAAAAGAGCCATTGAGTGCAGTCTGCAATGGCCGGTTTTCCACAGCAAATATTATTTGCTGGTAGATTAAACCTCTTTCTCATTTGGATCCTCCAAAAGCCACCGTACAGTAAACCAAACAAGCAAAGCACAATACCTGCTAATCCAAGAGCTTCCCTGACAGGATCACTATCTATGTTGACAGCAGCCAAGTTGAAGATCCAAAAAGGAGCCGTGCAAAAGAGGAGGAAAGTTGCAATATGAACATACATGTTCCCAAACCCAAGTCTTTCCATGTTCCAACCAAAAACACAAAAACTACAGAAAAGAGAAAGATATGCTATACCAATGTTGTCCCAAATGTCAAATATGCTGCCTCTCCATACAGGTGTATGCTCAATAGTCCTCTGGTCATTTCTTGATGCAAAAGAAAACCTCCTCTCCGATGATAAGCGGCAGTTAGGATATGTAGTTCCATTTGTAATATCTTGATTTTGTGCCTCCTCATCTAATTTACTTGTATAATCCCTCCCAAGGGGGCTCACAATAGAGTAAACACCTGCCATGGCTGGAGCAGCAATTGCAATGGAGAGGCAGATACCAACACCTATGGCAGGTCTTTCAGATCTTTTATATCCCAAATTAAGTCCACACAATGCATATTGTGCAAAGCAATTGACATGGAGTAACCCAACCACCACCATCATGTGAGCCCATTCATGTGGTTTGCAAGTGCAACATTTGCAGTATATTTTTCTCAGCGTGATTATGTCATTTGCCCGCCATCTACACAGAAGTGCGAGGTGGTGGAATCGCTTGGGGTGTTGATACAAGCACATAAGAGTAAATAGAGCATTAAGGATTTGATTGTTGACCTCAAACCAGGTATTTCTCTGGGACTTCTTTGGTATGACACCATTCAGCATTCCTGTCATTACAAGGAAAAGGATTGCTCCCGAAACTGTAATGCAGCATATCCATAATAGAAGTACCATGTTATAGGGACTTCCAATCCAATTAAAGAACATGTTCCATAAAGATGCCCATTCAAACTTCTGAGAAAGAATGCTGTCAAGACGGCATCTAAAACCTTCACCACTTGAGGAAGGTACAGAATGGAACACTTCATCTCTTTCCCCTGCCATTTGCTCGAAGTTAGCTGATGGAGAGCCTAAACTGCCACCAGAACTGTATCTTGGTATTTGTCTACTGAGAACAACCTTCAACTGGTCTTGATTCATTATGCTGGGTTCATAGCTACTCAGCAGTCCCTTCTGAGAAGTTGATATGTTAAGAGCAACAACCTTGCTGCCACTTGCCTTAAGCCCACTCTCATTGCAGTTTATTGTCAAATTTTCCATATCTTCTTCTAAGGGTCCTCCATTTCTTCCAGAAACCATTTTAGTAGAAGCTTAATTTTCCTCGATTTTCTTGTTCTCAAAATAGCTCTGAACTTGAAAAATACAAGATGCTCTTTACACTGAAATTTCTAAAGCTGACGTCCAGAAAACAAAACTTGAGCTCCTCAGCTTCATATTCTTCATTATAGAATCTCAGAAGCAATTGAACTGATTATCATAATTAGCTCCTCAAAAACCTATGAAAAACCACAGGCAACAAACTGAGAGGACTAGAGAAGAGCAACACGCAGTCTGTCCAGCAAATGAACAGAGCATTCAACTAGAAATTGGTACAGTGCCAACGTTTCATCGACCTAGGAAAGTCGAAACTCCAATCCTGCCCAGCATAACAAGCACCCACATTGTGGGGCTTTGGATGTTAGATTCCTTCGTATAAGGGCATTACTCAGAGTATAAACACAAGAAGCTGAACTCCCTTCTACATTGCAGTCATCTTCCGAGTACAACTAACTAGGAAAGAAAATTATGTCCAATTCATCAATTGTGAACCAAATTGCACAAACAAGGCGCGGGAATCCAATTACCAAAGGAACAGTTTCCTATGTTCTTGTCAAGAACCTAACTCGAGTCGCTTTTATGTGTGACAATCGAACCTAACCACAAAGGCAACAACTTAACACAAAAATAGAAAACAAAGTATCCCGGTTTAAATCAAAATTTCGTCGGAGGTTACATCAAAGCTAACAACAGTAGCAACAAATAGACATAGCATTGTCAAGCAATTCCTTAATAAACACAAGAAGCGTGAAGCCCGGCAAGCTAATAGATTAAGCCAAAGTAGTCGAAGTAAGAAGCTTTTTACTTTCAGACTCTTCTGTAGATAATCGTATCTTGCTAAAATAGAACTGATAATTCTAAGCATTACATGAAGATGCTCACCCGAGACAGAGAGAAAGTTTGAAAAGAGAAAAACCCCGAAATTGGAATTGCTATTTGCCAAGTCCGGCCTGGCTGCAAGAAGAAATTTCCACCAACTTTAACTCGGTCCGAAAGAGCCAAAGTTGAATAGCCAATAAAATACCCGAAAGTGCATTATTTTTGTTGCGACTAGTCGTTAGAATTCAAGAAAGTGCGTTACTTTTAGTCAAACAATCCAACGGCCATGCTAATCACACCGTTAGCTGTATGTACGACGAGCGCGTTTACACTGTAATATGTCCAGAGCTCGGCGTTTTGGGCTTGCTTTTGTTTTGCCCTTTGCTGCTTTCTGTGTCGGTCAAAATTTCAAAAGAATAGGGCATTGGGGAGTGTGCTTCCCCGTTTTGTCCTTGTTAAAGGTTTTTGGCCCACCAAAAACGGACGTCCCCAAAGAGTGGAGAGATTGATAAATTGACCAGTCTACGGACGAAAAAGAATCCCCCCAAGAGGTGGAGGAAATTGGGAATCGACCCCTCTACCCCAATTTCCGAATCCTTCTGGCCTTCTTGGTGCCGGGAAACTCACCGCTACGAATCCAAGAAGGTACGATTACTTTTAAGACTATCTCCAAGTCCACCTTGAGCCAGGCCCACTAAACAGTAAACGTGAGCGAGATGACTCAGAGCCGGCTTGCTCCCGGGTGCACCTTGGGCCCTTTTGGAATACCTTACAAGAAACGGGCCATCTCGACACTCTCCGCTTCTGAGTCACAACAGCACACGTAGGCAATGGGCATTAAATAGCTAACTCCAGAAATATATAGATCACCTTTCAAGCTCAAAATCCAAGTGCACAGGAGTATTAGAATACACCTGAAAATCAAGAATAAAAAGGAAACTCAAGATTTGCAAAATACTAGAGAAAACTGTTGTAGCAAATAACAAGCCAGGCCTAGCAAAATATGTAATGGCTCACGCATGGGTAGAGCACAAACCTGTGCAGGGGTTATAGCATAGGCTTTGAGATCACAGTTACGCGTAAATCATTCCCTGTTTAATAATTTGGAAGGATAATGACAAAATTGGAGAAAGACATACGAAGAGAAGTCCACTCCAATTAACCACTGCAAACAAGAATAAGGAGTAAGTATCTCGATGTTTATACCATACAAAAATCAAAATTGGAAAAGGAAAGATACAAAATAATCTTGCGAGAAGTTCTCCCCCTTATCAGACCCAGTAAACCAACTGTGGCCCTGCAGACTTTCCATGAGATCTTTCATCACTTGGTTGTGCAATTGCGATGTTAATGCAGCACGAACTGGTTCAGTTGCCTCTTTGCAGGCATCAAGGACTTTCTCTGTTGTGAGTCTCAGCACCAAGGAGTAACTGTACTACAAAGAAGAAGAGCACTGCACAACGTGCACAGAAATACAGCAATAAAAGAAGAGGGCTTAGCCCACACAATTGATATCTCAAAGTAATGACCAGTTGGGTAATTGACAACATTTGAGCGATACAAAAGTGATAATATCCATTAATCGACAAATCTGAGATGGTCAAGCAACTTCAAAAGGAGATATATTATTGGCACGGTCTTATAATACAGCAGACACTGTGATATATATATTCAATCGGGACTTACAGAAATAGCCAAATGGCTCTAGAACTTGCATTGAAAGCCATTATACCTGATGTTGACCAGAAGAATCATCATTCACAGTGGCAAGCAAACAAGGAGTTACATCAAGCTACAAAATTTCAGATATTTTTCATACAAGTAATTTGATATCAAAACAGAAAGTGTTTCCAACAGCGAACCATAAGCACTGCCATCCAGTAAGAATAAAAAGCTGGATGGTGGCGAGACATCAGGCTTAGGAAAGTGTTACCCTTCCCCATCCTGTATTTCTTTCCCTTCTTAATCCAATGTAATAATTTGTAGGGGATTGCAAAAGAGAGGTAGTTTCAATTCTATTCACTATAGCTACAGAATCGATTTTTATTGATGATGGATACACATATGCCCTCCAGATGTTCCCGATATCAATACAGAAATTCAAATGGGCAAAATCCCCAACAATTTTGCAATTTAAGCAATCGAATGGATACTCCTCAACTTACATCATCGAATAACTGCGGGTTAAACCAAACATTTATTCCACTCATAAAGGATGGGACTTTACTGTGCGGTGCAAGATTGGGAAACCTCAAACAAGCATGATGAATAATGCTTCGGTGAATGTTCGAATTAATCCAACCTAAAGAAGAAAAAGAGCCTTGGCAGAAAAGTAGTCAATTGGAAAAGGAAACAACAGTCAGAGGCAGCAAGGTGCCTGGATTATTTTGATGTTGATGAAGAAATTTTTTTGTACTGCACCTGAAATCCACTGTCTTCACCAAATTGACCATGAATAACTGGGAAAACTATGTCCACTGGGGCACCAAAGTGCTCTGCAAATTCAGAAAAAGATGAAAAACCTAGGGCATGGCTGGGAAAAAACACAGTTAGCCATCTTAACACTTTTAACATATCAGTCACAACAACACACGTAGGGCATAAAACAACTCACATTACCTCTCAAGCTTAAAACCAAAGTCCGCAGAAAGTAATAAAGTACACCTGAAAACCAAGAATAAAAAAGAAAACTCGAGAATTGTGAGATATTCGAGAAAAATAATGTAGAAAATAACAAGTAGGGACTAGAAAAATATGTAATGGCTGATGCACGGGTGTGGTACAAACCTAACAGCAGCACACATGCAAATCATCCGTCGTTTATTAAAAGGATAATGGCCAAATTTCAAAACAGGCATCCTAAAAGAATAGGAGCAAATGGAAAGAGGAAAGAAACAAGAAAAGCCAAGATCGTTATAAAAGAGAAAGAAAAAGAAAACCGAAGGAACCGCTCAAATTCTAATTAGTACGAGACATTCAAGTACGAGAACAGATCTGGCGGAGTTGAGAGAGACTTCACGCTCGACGGAGGGGTCTCCACATGTAATACTGACTCCGAGAACTCTGACGCTCTCCCGCTCCTTCTCCTCATCTTTTCGCGTCCGCTCATCCGCCACCACCTCCGTCGTGCTGGCGCGCGGCGCTCCAACTCCCAAACAAGGCGTCTTCCAAGAACAAAGGAACAAGAGTCAATCTTGGACATCGGATTCCATTTCAAGAATCTTGGAGACTCAATAAGAGTTTCCCGCGCATCAAGATTTGATTCCGGTACAACGGGGCCCTTCCGGTTGCAGGAGGAAAGCCTTGAAGCCAACGCGGGGATGCAATTGAAAGAGAAATAAAGGACAACAATTATGAGGCCAGGGAGAGAGGCAGGGACGATGAAGATTGGGGAGTAGAAGTAGGTCTCTTCTGAAAGAAAACAGGGGAGAACGAAGAAGGAAGGAGCGAGCGAGAGGAGGACTAGCCACCGGCTTCGTTCGTTTTTTTCTGTCTTCCTTTTCTTTTCTCTTTTCAATTGTCCGGGCGGCAGAGCAATGCCATTTATATGGGAAATGGAACCGCCTCTTTCTCCCCGGCCGTTGGCCTTTGTCGCTGTCGTTTTCCCAATTCAAATTGTTTCTCTTATTATATAATTATAATAATAATAATAAAAAGAATTCCTAATTGCCAATGGACTATGGATTTCTTATTTAGGGTAGTGTGTCAGATTGACCCGACCCGATTTGTCACCCTTCAAATACAATACAACGTTCAAAAAAAAGGGGGGGGGGGATTTTCAAAAAATACTGGATCCGGCCCTATTTGGCTTTACCTGAAGAAAAAAAAAAAAAGAGTTTGAGCTTTTTTGTTACAAAATGTTGTTCTTACGTTAACTATGCTCTTTAAGGGAGTGCGCTTACCACATCTTACCCCGACTGAGCATCCAATTGGTTGCTCTCAAACCACCCAAGTAACGCAGATTCGTCCTTTTCACTTCCCCGCAAGGAGATTTAGAATAGCATCAATTACGATCGCAGCCAAAAACAGTCAAATGCACAACTTCTGACCTAGTCATGCATATGCTATGTATTGCAACCAATGATAAAAAGTTGATCCACATAAGTTGAACACGGCATGGCACAGGAAGTTATCAAATAGTTGGCAAGAATACCCTGCACTAAAAAGCTTGGCATGGTTAAGAATCCTAATTTGCTGGGCTCCAAGCAGGCATCATACCGAAATAATTCAACAGAAAAACTGTTACAATGCGGGGACCTCATCATTTGAAAGCATTGTAACAGCTAATAATAGTCACTCGTGGGCTTGATGTACCATGGCCTTTACCGGAAAAAAAAAAAAAAAAAGGCCAATAGCCGTCAAATCCTCTCGATATTTGATGTCAAGGAAGCCTCATTCAATTCCAGGACTCCTGATCTGTTAATCTGCTGGGACGCCCAAATGGGTTCTAATATAATGTTGAGACAGCATTGAAAGAAAATTTTGCCTTTTTAACTCGTCAAATGCTTGACGACGTTCACTTGGCCCTCTGCTAACAAATGGAACACGATGCATTCCAACAACTGGTGAGAGCATACGAGATATCAATATCTGAAGTTATATCAAGTCCGAACAGTCAACAGATAATTTTGAGAAAGGATTGTTTTGTACGGCACCTGGATTCCAACGTCTTCACCAAATTGACCATGAATAACTGGAAACACCATAAAAAACGTAGGCAATAAACAACTAACTCCAGAAATATAGATTAAAATCAAAGTCCGCGGGAGTCATAGGGTACACTTGAAAATCAAGAATACAAAGGAAACTCGAGGGTTGCGAAATGTTCGCGAAAAATATTATAGCAACTAGCACGGCAGTCCGTGCAATGGCTCATGCACGGGTAGGGTACCAAACCTGCGCAGACGATATATAGTCTGGGCATAAGAGCAGCTCACGTGCAAACCATCCTCTAATTTAATAATTTAAAAGAATAATGGCAAAAAAAAAAAAAAAAAAGAGGCATACGAAAAGAAGTCAACTCCAATTAACCATTGACATAACTAAGAATAAGAAGCAAGTATCTCGCTGTTGATACCATCCAAGAATCAAAATGGACATGAGAAAGAAACAAGAAAACCCAAAGCATTATTAAAAAAGAGGCAAAAAAAAAAAGAAAAAGAAAAGAGGAAAGCCGAGAGAGACGCTCAAATTCTAAATAGTTACTGGTAAATGATCAAGAACAGAAGTTCAAGTACCACAATGTGATCAAGAACTGATCTGGCGGAGTTGAGAGAGATTCTTCGCCCGGCAGAATGGCTATTAGACTGACTCTGAGGACTCTGCCGCTCTCCCGCTTCTGCTCCTCATCCTTTTGAGTCCGCCCATCCGCCGCCACCTCCGTCGTGCCGGCGCTCCACCCGGCTTTCATGAAAAAGAAGACGATAGTCACTCTTCGGCATCGGATTCAATTTCAAGAAACTCGGAGAGTCGATGAAAGGTTCTCGTGCATCAAGATTCGGCTCCGATCGAACGGGGCCGTTTCGGCCACGGAAAGAGAGCTTTGAATCGAACGCGAGGATGCAATTGAAAGAGAAAGAAAGGACAACAATTACGAGGCGAGAAAAAGAAGCAGAGATGATGAAGACTGGAGAGTATAAGAGGGCTTCTTTTAAAAGAAACCCGGGAGAGCGAAGAAGGAGCGAGCGAGAGGACTGGCCTCTGGCTTCCCCCATTTTCTTCTGTCTTCTTTTCTATTTCTTCGCAATTGTCCGAGCGGCAGAGCAACGCTATTTTATAGGGCTGCGGGAAATGGAACCGCCTCTTCCTCGTTAGCTTCCCAATTCAAATTCTTTCTTTTCTTTTAACAACCAAATTCTTTCTCTTTAATTCCTAGTGGACCAGGGATTCCTCGCATAGGATATTACCCGACCCGCTCTCGTTGATCCTTCGTACAATACGACGTTCAAAAAAACACACGGGCTTGGGCGGTTTAGGAAAGCGTAAAAGTGACGCACCACAACCACGATTAATTAATGATCCTATAACGTTTTACTATGCAAAATAATAATAACAATGAAAAAAAAATCCCATTGCGTTCAAAAAAAAAAACTTGGGCTCCATTGGAGAACTTAACATCGTGGCAACCAGGTCTATCGAAACTGGGCTTCAGTGAACTTACAGAACCCCAGTTAGCAAAAACACGGTCACATTTCTGGCTGTCTCTTTAAAGCAACTAGTCTAGGTCCAATTTGGTCTCTTCGTATCTGTCCAATGTCGCAGAAAAATTTTGAGCCTATTAGAAAAGCCTCCGGATTATACATTCCACCGTCTGTTTTTTCATAAACTAAAATTTATTCCTTTTCATTGTTTTCTTTACGGAATTTATTCCAATATACCAATGAGCTACTTAAATTTATTTTACAAGTTAAAAATCTCGAGTTCACATACTATTATAGAATTTCCTTTTTTCTTGTCACAGACCTGGGAAAAAGAAAAGGCACCCATATCTTAGCTCACTCGAAGATGATGTGGCAGTAGGTCTGGCTATTCTAATCCCATTTTACAAGTTTGCCCGGGGGAGAATCGTCATACAAGCCAAGTAAAAAGCTTAACATTAATTCATCGTTTACTAGTTTCATTGACCCCAAAGTACACAATTGAAAGTTTCGAACGCTTTGCCGGGAAGATGTGGGCTCGATCTTATGTCTTAAGGCTAACTCTGCGTAAAAGCCATTCGGTTGAAGCGAATTCATCCGCGTAAGTAAAGCCCTCAGAACATAAGGGGTTGGACAAATATACAACTACCAGGCCTATCAATAAGAGGTTGTCTTCTTGGCAACATTACCGTCAACAAAACAAAAGAGGAATAGCCCTATGACCAAGACGAGCGCGCCCGGCTGGCCATTTTACGACCCATTTTCGTGGGTACGATCAGTGTGTAAGATTCTAAGGCGTCAATCAGATTTTTTTTTTTATTTTTAACTCTCGATCTCCCCCAAGAGCTTTGTTTAGATGGTCAACCGGACTAACTCTTGTTTATTCTCTGATCTCCATTAACAAACTATGAACCAAGAGCAGCTACATCAAGTGAATATTTTTTTGCATCGCGGCCCAGCATGTTCGTCGGTCAAGCTGAATTACCGGTTCAAAATATTTTGCACGAATCACTTGAACATAGAATCGTGTAACAAATTTGCCAGGGAGATCCTCACTTGCGTCTAGTATAAATACCTTTCCCCAATTGGGTTAATTTTGTCCCGTCACATCTTGCAAATACGACTGGCCAAAGTCCGGTTTGAACAAAATCCCGATGCGAAAGGCAGACTGGGTCCAGTGGCATTCGGTCTCTTTCACACCACTACGACCTCCCGATTATATTTGTAGCCCTACGACAGAACGTACTGCTTACTCCAGAGAGTGGAGTCGCTCCTCACGATTCAATTATTCTGAAACTTTCAAATAATGATTACTTCTTTTAGCTCGTCAAGGTTCTCATTGGTTGGGTTGTTGCTTTGAATTATTTCAATCCAAGTCATATCGGGCTTTAATTGAGACAAGATGTGAAGATCTGAGCCTTCGAGGGGCTATGCAAAATGACTTACAACTTGGCTCTGTGTGCCTGCGGTGGTGAGTTACCCCATTATGGTCTCACCGAAAAATGCTGAATACCTTGCCTTTTTTCGGCCCCTAACAATCTATGACCTATAAGCTCAGAGTCTTCCGAATCCCAAAAGTCTCAGATGACCAATTCCATCGCCAACTTAAAAACATAATTTAAAGTATGTCCTAGGAAGCGTTAGATGGACTATGCAACGATTGCTTCCTCTTCACCTAGCAAGTCGACACTGACAACCTTGTTTGATGTTAGAATAAAAATTTTCGAGCACAAGAAGTTGCTAGAGTAACCACCTGGTATAAGTTGAGTAATAATTTATCTTATTTTTTATGCATTTGATCCAAATTTGAGTTTTTAAATATAAATTTTTGAGATAAATAAAATGTGAGATATAACATATTATTAAATTTAACATTTAATAATCATTTTAATTAGTATAATAAAATTTTACTCATAATTATTACTGTTAGAATTATAATTTTTTTTATAAAAATAATTGAATTAAAACGTTAAGAAATGACCTCCACTTAACGTACAAAAGAGTTATAACTAATATACATACATACGGTGCCATACACTACACAACAGGATTCGTCCCTCTTCCCTGCATGTCTAAATTTTTTGTGTACCAAATTAATTAATTGATCAAAACATGCCTTGAGACTATTAAGCAAAAAGAAATACATGTTTAAATCGGAGGACCAGGATTTGAACCTGAACTAGTGGCAACTGCCATTGTTTCTCCACCGGTAGTAGTTTCGTGCATTTAATATTGCAAGATTAATTTGATTTTATAACCCAGCTAGAACCCACTTAACCAAGCACACGGAATAATTAAGGTAGCCGCTCCTGCTTTCCTACTGATTAGACCAATGACACTAATTATGCTGGCCAATCACTTGAATAATGTTGCTCTTTGTTGTTGTAATCTCTATGGCAAATTATCGTTCGGTCGGTTCCACTGTACCTAATCAACACCAGCCAACATGGCTCTATACTGCCGATGGCTTAAGAGGGTAGCAGCTGTTGATGATTTACGTTTGAGGGTAACATCTACATTTGAGGTAGATAACGTAAATCGTGTTCCCGGTAACATGGAAATTTATTAAAGAATTAATCACTCGACCTAGGAAAGTTAACTTGATCATCGATCCGTCCATGTATGTACTAATCATTATCTTGAATTTCGATTTTTATTGTCAGCATAACCTGATTGGAATCACAAGAATGAAAAGTTTCGGCAACCAGTCAGTCCAATATATCTCATTGGGCTTTGAGACTAACCTTTTGTTTGGATAATAATGTAAGGGATAGGAAAATAGAAAAAGGAAAATTTTTTATCCTCTCGTGTGTTTGACTAAGAGTAATGAGAGAAAAAACAAGAAATTTCTTATTTAAAAAAAAAAAGTGAAAAGTCAATAATTTTGAAAAGACTAAATTTAATTTTTTTCTCCCCTCAAAACATTGTTCAAATACAGAGCATAGTTCCTTTTTTTCTTATTGTCTTCTTCTTCTTCCCCCCTCTTCCTCTCCCAAATGTAATGTAAAAGAAACAATGTCAAGGGCGGATTATCGAATTATAAGGGGGTGATTACAAGCGTAATAATTGAATGCTAGGTTGCCATGGCCAACGGTCAAGAGGCATGGCAGTCAACAAGTGGAACAAAAAGTGCACATACCACATTTGATTGTGCAGGCCTCACGAGCAGGGCTAATCCCATAATTTAAATATAAACTCCATTATCGATTGTCTCCACTGTTAGATATTGTGCTTTTGAGTGATATCTCCATTAAATCAAGAGTGTCTAAAGACACCTTTACCTAATTCAATGCTCTGTCTTCTCTTTTTTCCACTTAAAATCTCAAATTAGGGACACCGCCCCAACGTCCACTAACTTGGTAAATGATAACACCTTTTCACAATGTAGTTTGGTAATAATTCTTTTGGAACGTGACGTCAAGTACAGCTTATAAATTGACATCTCTGAAGAAAAATATAATTTCTTCCGCAAAAGGCATTCAGAATGCACGAATTTTTTATAGGATTAAACTTTTGAATGATATTGCTATTAGTTAATGATCTGCTTTCCTACTTGTATCGCTGTCAGTGTCTCTGAGTGGAGTGGAATTCCAGGTCAATGGGCCGCATTGGATTAATTCTTAAGCACAAGAGAACAAGAACATCCAGCCATAAAGTAGAGAATGTGGTTTCTCCGAAATCGCTACACCAATGCTACGGCTAGATGGCAATCTTCTTCGACGTGAACCCACAATCGCAAATTGTCCAGGCCTTTGGGTCTTGATGTTGACCTAAGTGACGCTTTCCGGACATTCACAGGATGCAAAAAGAGGTCCAATATTTCCTGAAGTTCCAGTTTTGTCTCGACTAATTCCTATGCGTTGTTACGTTATGAAGAAGACGAAAAGATGGGGACAATTGCAAGCAGAAACGTTACGAGGAAGATGAGTTTAAGTGAATTTACACATTATACTAGAATGACCATTAATCATATATTTTTGATTTTTTAATATTAATATATAATTTTAATTAATAATAAGAATTATAAATGCATATTTCATAGTTATAACAATGTAATACGGGAAAACCAAACGCATCGAGCTTGATTGAAAAATGAATCCAGTGATTACAATGAGGCCACAGTCGATCAAATGACTAAACAATTATCACAATTTTAGATTGTAGGAACTCTAGTCAGGAGTGACTAAACATTCGATTAAGACAAATATTCGCGGGACGCTTTGAATCGGGAAGCACCAAGGAGTGTTCACACTCTTGCTCTTATTTTTGCCGTATCGTACATTGATTTGATTACGTAATAGTTGCTGTTGCTTTCTTAAGTTTTTTAATTTTTGAATTACAGTGAGTATTTAATTCTTAAATTTCTCTGAATCGATCGCTCTCGTTCACTATGAGGAGAATAAGCTGGTCCAGTCCTAACTAAAATTCCATTTTGCTTCAAATTGCCATCTCCACGTCGCTTCAAAATTATCCATACGAAGGGAAGGCTAGACATTGTTCAACACGTAACTAACAGAGTATCGAGATTTGGGTAGAGTTCCAGGCCATGGGAAATTATATTCCCAGACCAATCAAATCTCCAGGCTGAGAATTTTCCCTTCACATTTGGGGTTGATTTTCGTTCCAGAGCCATAAGAATTTTCGGGCACTTTGATTCGAAATGAACAAGGGGAAAAGAGATGATATCATACTCTCATATCTTTAAGACACGAGAAGCATCTGCGATTTCACTGCAGGGAAGTGGACGTGGAAAATGATTTGCACATCAACAATTAGCGAAGTGGGTATGGCTAAAACGACAATCAGGGCAATCATGAGTCCCTAGGCTTTTAGCCCTTACCCTCGCCGGCGACAAGAAAAAGAAAAATTACAAATGTAATTTTCAAGTTTGAATCCAATTCAAGACAATTAATAATAATAATAATAATAATCAAAAGCTTGAAAAAGTAATTTTCAAGAGCTGTGAATCCAAGAAAAAGAATCTTTTGGATTAGGGTTCCTATACATAGACTTGTAACCCTCAGCCACTGAGTATCTTGAGGGAAAGGTCATCGATGCTGCAAGGCTTGCATCAACAAATTTTGACTATAATATTTTTGCAATTTTCAAACACATATCTAGTGTGTCTGGCGAAAGTGCCACTTAGCATAACTAGTAAGGGCACTCGATATTTATTTTGAAGACATAAAATTAACAACCTACGCCCGAGATGCCGTGAGAAGGTTTATGAGAGGAAGAAAGACAATTTTTTGTTGACGACCCGTCGGAATTTTCATGGGAAACAAAAAAAAAAAAAAAAAAAAATCTCTGGAATCTGACTAGTTGATTTTGGAGTAACGATGTCTCCGCTTTTATCCAACACGAGCATACAGCTTGTGCACTCTAATTGGACCAGCTGGGCCCACCTTACTGTAATAACCTGAGACTGGCCCAATCCAAGGACAAGGATGCACTCGCGCATTTCATACAACCAAAAAAAAAAAAAGAAAAAAAAATCAAAATGGAATATAAAAAGCATCATTTATTCCGCTTTAATTTCTTCCAAGAAGTGAATCCCCAAAGTCTTGTCGCAGATCGAGGTAGTACATGCCCGGATCCACAAACTGACCGGGGGGTTTGGATTCATATGCGTATCACTTGACACTTGGAAGATTGACACTGGGTCTTGTGGCTTTGCAAGTAAAATACTGAAGGCGATGTCCATAGTCGACACACACGCCACATATTTGCAAGCCTGGAGCCCACGCCGTTGAAGTTATAATGAATATGGGACCGTGGCGTTCATGGATGGTTAATTAATCCACTCCTTGATTGACGTGTTAATAAAGACTGTTGGAAATGACGTGTCTATCTCATTTTTATCCGTAAGAAATTCCATAAGGCCATGACATGCATAACAAGAGGGAGAATCAACCAAAAAAAAAAAAAAAAAAACATGTATTATTGTGATGTCTATGATCCGTTAGGTTTGATGGGAGATCCATTTAACTAATGACTCTGGCTCATCTGTCCCGAGTCAAATAAAGTAATCACCTGAGATACGCGAGCAGTTCAATTAAACAATTTTCACATGCGATTTCTGAGCGAGCCTCGGTGCCAAGCAACGAATGCACTAGTAGTCCAGGTGCTGTGCCAACGACAGCGACTGGATTCTTTATTTTGGGCAGGGCAAAAGGGCCAAATCATATTTTTTTAATTCATGACCTTTAAATTAATTTGATTTGGTCCTAAACATTCTTTTCTCTTCTTTTTTTTTTTTTTATTGTTGATCGGGCCATCAAAGATTTATTTCTCATCCATTAGTCTTTGCTGGTTAAACTCGACAGTCAAAAGACTATTATCCTTTTTTTGTCAAAATAATTATTCTTGTGGAAAATTTTACGAAAAATTATTTGTCTATTTTCTTTGAATTCGACGTCAAGGTAATTACCATCTTTTCCTTCTTTTTGTTGGATTATTCTCACAAGTCACAACAAAGCCTTTTTGACCCCAAATAAAAAAAATTAAAAAAAAAGAGTTTCTTCTATTAACCGTAATGGTAATTATTTTATAAAAAAATTAATTGGTGTGACTTGACTATTTAAGTATATAATGATGCACTGCCCCTGCGTGCTATAAAAATGAGTTGTAACGAGCTGTTTGCGTGCTGTGGGGTGTCAATTTCATAGGGTCCACTCCCACCTAAGCTTTTCATTTTCTTGCTCCACACCCACATTTGAGCAGCACTTCATTTGCCTCTTTTGTTATAAATGAGTGGGCAGTGAGTACTGAAAATTGCAGATTGGTGTCCCAAATTCACCATCTTAAGAACCTCGGGCTTCTGTTTACTCTCTCGCTCTCTCTCTCTCTCTCTCTCTCTCTCTCTCTCTATCACGTCTCACGCTTTTGCTTCCTAGAGGTCCGGCTGCGGAAGGATGAGAATCAAGGGTGTATGTGAGCAAGATGGAGAGGCAGGGCACGTGCATTACTAACTCATATGCACCCATCACTGGGACGAACATTCATTTCTTTCTGGAGTTATGTCTCTCACCAACTCAAGGTTTTTGTTAGCTCCCAGTGAGTTAGTGGTTCATGTGCCCATCTTCCCCATCACGACCACTAACACCTAGAAGTTAGCAATGCAATTGCAACAGGGAAGATAATTTCTTAATGGATCAACGCCGTACGATCGTCCAATCCAAGCTATTCAAATCATTCAATGCTCCACCTCAGGTGAGTGATCATCCACATAACTTCCATTACTTCTGTTGGGATGTTCAACACCCATATTTGATTTGTGGAGATGGACAAAGGTTGCCATATTGCTCAAAGTTGTAGTGGTTACGTTTAATATGATTTATAGGCCGAATATGAGTCAACTGCCAAGGTCGAAGGGGATGCCTGTCCCTTATGTGGCTTGCAGGTACGCGCGCGGAAGAAATTGTTTGTCAGGGATAACAATATTAATCGTGTTGATGGAAGAAACATAAACATTCACCCACTTAATCGTTCACCTATAAGCGTAATTTTGCAAGTAGAGAAATGGAATTCTTTTACAGGTGAGGCATGTCTTTCTTTTCTTTCTTTTTTTTTTAACTCTTTTCTTCTACTTTATGTCACTAAGTCTTCTGATCCTTGAATTGGGTGGTTGTTACTTGTTAGTTATACTGTAGGTTTCCGTTAGAATTTGGGCATGGATCTCCCAATTGATTAAAAGTTGGACCATTGATCATTCATGAGCGGTACATTTTGTACCACCACCGAAGAGACACCCGATAGCCACCGTTGTGTTCCCATTGCCATATTCTTGGCTCATCCTTTTCGTCCACGTCTTTTCGACAATGAAAAGCCATTCTCAATGTCTTGCCTTTTGATATCGCATCTATTACCTCTCTTTTTCCCTCCCACGAGAAAAGGAAGATAAGAAGGAAAAAACAAATCGTATCCATTGCTCAAATCCACATAATTGAAGGGTGAGGGCCTTGATTGAAATTGGACAGCCTTCCTACCACATGGTGCACGTATATGCAAGAAAGGTCATTTTTCCTTTCATTTGAGTTTTCCCATCACTATCTAATGGAGGCATGTCTCTTTGCACAGAAAGTAATCCAGGTTAATTAATTTGCTTGAAAGTATTAAGGACGGGAGCTGTGTGAGGTGTTCGGAGTTAAGTATCTTAATGACGTTATTTTTTTTGTAGAAAATTTTAACGAGAAAATAGATGGCGAGAGTTAGTCTATAAACCTTGTGCCACAGAAAAAAGCAAGAGTTCAAATCCTCTTTCAGACAAATAAAAAAAAAAAAGGAAAAAAAAAACAGGTAGGGAAAACTGGGCCCCTTTTAAGTTACAAAATTAACATGTCTGCTATCTCTTTTGCGATTTTGTGTAGTTTACGTCCTCGTGAACAAGATACTGCCTCCATTTTGATCCCGTACATGCGGAAAACTCTGGTTTGCTTATTACGCCTGTTAAAATTAAACAACGTTTTGACAAAAGCGCCGTTTAAAATATGCTACTCGGCATTTTAACCTTCCACGAACAAGCCCTATGCCCTTACTACAATAAGAGTGCACTTCAAGGAAGCAACCATAAACCGACATAATGCATCCCGGGATGCTTCATTGGCACTGATATCACTTTAGAAGTCAATAGTCAGTGACTTTGTTTTTTTCTTACTTCGGGTTTGAATGCTAGCCAAGAGCCCATGTGTTACTTTTGAATGCGACACTTCGGCCCCATACCTAGAAAAAGGATTCTGGAGATCGAGGGCTTGAGGGTTCCCAAATTAACTCGTCAACAAAGCATGTGAACGGAAGTATATATGGTCAATTCAGAATTTCCACAAGATCTCCCTGCAAAGAGCTTGTTTCATGATTAGCGTCCTTGGCCCAGCTGGAAAGTTGATTGGCAATCTTAACCTTGTTGGCCAACTTGAAAAATATCCAGCATTATCAAGTAATCAAAACCATTATAATATGTAGACGACAACCAAAGTCTTCGGCAGGGGAGGAGGCACTAAATCCTTCTTCGAGCGAAAAGGGAATAGGATGCATACATAGAGAGATGGGGAAAACATGATCTGATACAAGTTATCATCACAAAATTTTGGAAGCTCGGCGATGTCCCAACAACAAACTTGTTGAGATGCAGCACAGTCGAAATACCCCACTTCAAAATTCACAAGCAACAATTTTAGTTTCTGTGGTGAACACATTCCAGCATGTGTCTTGATCAATGTTGATGGCATGAAATACATCCCGCTCTAAGACTAGCTCACTAGGCAACGTTCTCCCAAAAACCAGCAGTTAAACTACTGTAAAGACACTCCAGAAGTTCAGATACATATCCTTTTAATACAGTCCAATCTGTGAAAACCGAAAACATATTAGTTGATAGCCATGAGACAAAACAAAACAGGAATTATAAAGGGAAAAAACAGATTGCTTACGCTGTTTGTTTGCAAAGCTTCTGGATACCTCCTATTATCTCAAGCAATTTATTGGTTAGTTCTAATTATTCACCTAAGAAATGACCCCATACAGTTTAAAATGAATTCAAAACTTGAGTCACTGCAACAGAAAGATGAACAGGAATTATAAGTGGGCACTGTAAGAATAAGAGTTGAATTGTAACACAACACAACTTCATGAAACAGTAAAAATGAAAAGTCAAGGTAAAGGAGCAAGCTGTTTGGTTAAACAGACATAGCGACAAATCGTGCAGTCAAAGAGCAAGTTTCACTGGGAAAGGCAATGTCTGAACAGTAAATCATAAAACAAGATGGAGCAAATAAATAAATAAATAATGGGATGGATACTGAAATGGTGACTTGCAAAATGGGTAGGCATGACTGGCAAAGTCAATATCAGGTGTACTTGCGTGTTCCTGCAGCAGATTACAATTCAGACAGAAATGTCGCTGATGATCAAATCATGCAAGGAAATGGTTATAAATATTACAGAACCATCGACTGTTTCAATTGGTAAACTGCAGGAGTACAACACAGAAATAAAGACTCAGAAAATTTTGAGAGAGAGAGAGAGAGATGAGGACCAGAGATTCTAACTGTTACCACCTAGCTTTGCAAGACAAATTCCAGTATGAAAGCTAAAGTGAGCTGATTTTCATTGGTTGAGATATCTCGGGAGACTCACTAGTGCCACTGTGCCTTTGGCCATCTGCCATGTAAACTTCTATTTTTAAATCTCTCTTTGGGATGACATCTTTGGCAAGAGTCAAGTTCCAATCTGGCATCATTGTAGAATGCCTGAACTATTCGGCAATCTATGCTTCAGGAGGTTTGCTTTCCAAAATTTTGCAATTCTACAACTTGGTTGAGTCAATTTGTTTTCCACCAAGTCAACCAATGCAGCCTCCACAACATTATCTTCAAGTTCAGAGCTAAGGATGAGTATTTCCCAAACCCTAACACCAGGAGAAACGTTTGCATTAGCCATTTTCTTAGTTAGTTCCAGTGCTTCTGAAAGCAAGCGCCTTTGGCATAACCCATAAATTATTTCATCAAATGACAGACTCTGAGAGCACTGACCCCTCTTTAACACATCCTCCAATAAAGCACAAGCTTCAATAATTTTGCCATTGCTAGCCAAACTGTTAATCATAATCCTATATGTTTGCGCATTTAGCCCAATGCCCTTTGATCTCATCTCCCGTAGAATTTCCTTCGCCCTACTGAGCTCTCCAACTTTGCACAAACCCTCCATTAACATATTGTACGTAACTAAATTAGGCTGGCAGCCCAACTCCAGCATGGAAGCAACCATCTTTATTCCTGCTTCCACATTATTCTGCCTGCACAAACCATTTATATAGGCATTGTATGCATATACATCAGGAACCAAACCAAACACAAGCAATTCATCGAACAGTTCATCTGCCTTTGAAAAATCTCCATCTGCTATAACCCCATTTAAAACCATAGTGTAGCAAACAATATCAGGCTTGATTCCTTTTGATTTCATCTGATTAAAGACAGCAAAAGCGTCCATACCCATTCCTTCTTTCACGAGAAACCTAATCACCCTAGAATAATCAATCATCCCAGGACAAAATCCAAACCTTTTAAACTGTCCTAAAAACCCCAGAACCTGAACACCAGAGACAAGCTTCTGTTCACATAACGATGACAATAACAAAGAGCACATCTTTTCATCAATGTCAAACCCATCATTTACCATACAATTCAGCATATCAATAGCACCACCGACCTTCTTAATTCTACAAAGACCGGTAATCAATATATGGTAAGTCGATTCTTCGAGTCGAATCTTCATTTCTTGACTCTTGGACAAAATTTCAGGAACCCATTTGAGACCTTCGCTGCTTTGACAAAGAACAGAGAGCAATGCGTGTAAAGAACCCACCGTCGGGACACACCTCAAATTGGGAATTCTGAAGAAAAGATCGATAGCATTCTGAAATTGATTAGCTTTTCCATAAATTTGAATCAAATCAGCGACAATGAACTCGGGTGTTTCGAAATTTTCGGCCTTTTCGAGGTGGTCGAGAACAGCAGGAATGTGGTGGAAATGGGCGGCTTCGGCTAGAGTTGTAATGAGAAAGCGATAGGCTTGAGGTGTTGGCTGGCAGTTGTAGATGCTAAACGAGTGGATTAGAGAAGACAGGAGATGGGGTTTACTGTCGTGGCTTGCTTCTTGGTGCTGTGCTGCCGCTGGTGGCGTTCTGGCTGCTTGTTCGAGGGCCCGCATGGCTTGTCGTTGATTGAAAGTTCGCTGCCATCTGGCTTTGTAGGGTGAGTGTGGCCATTTCCTGTGTTTTCTAAGATAGAAGCTAGCAATCTCCTTCATCGTCGATGATTGACCCATGTCCAATTCCTAAGAATTAAGCTAAAAGTTTCGGGTGATCAAATCGGACGCTGTCTTTCCCGTCCGGATGTTAACGGAAAGAACCAAACATGGAGTAACCTTTACGGGCCGTCGATTGTCCATTCAACGTCGGCCCAAAATCACTATAATTGAGCTCAGATCTGTAATTGGGTCCAACAAGCAAGGCCGGCTAAACTGGGCCGGGTGGATGCCCCAACCGAAAAAAACAAAAAAAAAAAAAACAAAACAAAAATCTAGTCTAGCGGCAAGCCACGCGAATGCAGACGGAACTATATTGGGATTCTATGCCCATGATGTTTGCTGTCGACCATTTTCACACGCTCCATTATTTGTGGTACACCTCGCACCCCAAGAAACAAAAGTATCCCGATCCACTAGCCAGTACTGTGATCCCTTCTCGAAAGTTAAAACAAAAGCGTATCGCATATTTGTTCTTTCAACGGACCCACAAAAAATTAATGTAAAAATGATTATAACTGTGACAACCCATTTACCAAATCGTGCTCTCTCTCTCTCTCTCTCTCTCGTTGCCTCTATTTGAAGCCCAAATGGAAAGGTGCTTCGAGGTAATAGGTCTCTCGACATTTCCCAAACCCATTCCAACCCTGTGCGTTACATCATGGGCCCATTGCTTCCATGCACTCCCACTTCTCTTGCTCAATTTTGTGGCCCCCAATGCTTACCTCATAATTTGCAACGTTTCTCGCCCGTAAGAAACTGGTTCCACATGGAGTGCAATGCCTCGTTGGACGCATGCTCCCACCCCTTAACTCGCCTGCGATCGAGTGGCAAGTGGCGGTGGAGAAAAGTAAACCCTGAAAGGAATTCGGATTCGTCGAGATCAAGGGAGAAGAAAGGGAAAATAACATGTATGGTCAAAATTCAATGGTTCTTTTTATCTATTTGCAAGTTTATTCACGAGCTATATTAGTGCACCATGAATTCTGATAATTTTTCCGTGTGGGGTCCCAAATAATGAGGGTCCTGCACGACGCACGGTTCGTGCGTGCCGTCGATGTGGGTAATCACAGTATAAACTCTCGGCATCCTCTGTCGCTAGAGAAAACTTACCGCTACGAGGCCGCCCATTGGAAGCAAATTCTCAATTCTCTGATCTGTCCAATCGTTTCGGGTCATTCATTCGATCGTGTGATCATGGCTGGGCAGCCAAGCAATCCCGTTCCGGCGATGACGGCGTATCATCCATTGGAGCAACCCGCGGTGGTGATTGGGCCACAGTTCCTGGCCCAGTACCCGGTGGACCTCACAATCGCCTCCAAGGTCTTGACCCTGGGGGAGAACGATTTTACAGTCACTGATGTTAATGGAACTCTCATTTTCAGGGTCAAAGGCAAGCTCTTCAGCATCCATGATCGTCGCCACTTGCAAGATGCCGCTGGTAACACTCTCGTTACCCTCAGACAGAAGGTGCCTATTCTCTCGTTACCATGCGATATGATTAGAGACCCTTTTCTTTCTTTTCTTTTCTTTTCTTTTTCTCTTTTTTTTTACATTTATCGCTTTTTTTAACTTATAATTTCTGGATACAACAAGACACCAGATTTTCATTAAACGGAGACATGCTTGAAGAAATTAAGTCGGTCTTTAGCTATTGACGTGTCGCTAGACGATGTAGAATGAGGGTTTGAAGAGGCGCAACAAAATCCACTAACACGCAAGTGGTCTAATTCGGGTTGAAGCTTAGGATGGTTAATTAATCTGCGGATCAGGCGATTTCTTATTTGGGACGCGTCGTCACCTTCTGCTGATGTGCTGCGTCCCACGAGTCAGGAGCATGTTTTTTTTTTATATTTTTTATTTTTCCATACAAAATTTTTCTACAAGACGTGAACCGAGGGATCCTGTAAGGCCAATACTCTAAAAATCAGTAAAATTTTTCTCGGATCCAGTTTTGCAGAAGATCACAATCAAATTATCGGAATGAATAAGTGAAGGAAATATACTTTCCCTGCCGTTTATGGATGAATGCTTCCAAACTTCCAGATATTCGCCCTGGAAACATACTGGAGAGTTGGTTATGCATTCCGTTCTCTGTTTCAGATTATGACCATGCATAATAGGTGGCAAGTCTTCAGAGGAGAGAGCACAGAGGAAAAAGATTTACTTTTCAATGTCAAAAGGTCGTCATTAATCCAATTGAAGACTCAGTTGGACGTATTTTTGGCCTCAAATACGTCGGAGAGTGTCCCGGATTTCAAGGTCAAAGGGAGCTGGAAGGAGAGATCATGCACTATATATCTTGGAGAATCCAACACCATAATTGCGCAGGTAAGTTGTGAATTGCTTTGAATTTCTCGGAAATGCTAGTAGCTTTGGCAACAATGCATCTTGCTTAACGTTATTGCAATGGTTCGTGCGTGGAACTACAGATGTACCGCAAACATACCGTCACAACTTTTCTGCTAGACACGGATAACTTCGCTGTCACCGTATATCCTAACGTCGATTATGCCTTCATAGTTGCCCTCGTGGTTGTTCTTGATGAAGTCAACGCAGACCGTTCCGGCGAGGATTAGACAAGAGTGCTGCTTTAATCATGTTACTGTTTCAATAAAACTTGTGCCTTTTGGCTCCTCCTGTTTCCTTATTTTCGAGTAACTTCTGTATGTGCGACGTGAAGTGCTTCAGAGCCGAGATTGTGTTTTATGTTGCCTCTTTTAATACAAGGGTGCGCCGAGAAGTGAAAATTTGGTTACTCAGTGTAGCTCTGTAGCTTTTGTGAATGGATTTTGAAATTGGCATACGGTAAGCACTGAACTTAAACGTTTTGACCCCATCCATTTGTGAAATTTATAATTAAAAAGACCAAAAATAATACTTGGAGTGTTTGTCGGGGCAGTTTTTTCTTTTTTCCTTTTTAAGGGCGATGTCCTCGACAGCTGGGGAAAGAAAACCGGGCATTAATATAGTTCCGGCCAACTTGCACTGCTAGAAAAACACAAACTACTGGTATCCTGTGCTCTGTGTTTGGCGTCTCGGAGATGTTTCATTAGTTTTTGGAAAAGAAAAGGCCGTGGTATGCCCCCCACAGCAGATTGCTTGGGGCAGGTACTGAGGATCGAAGTGGTTGTACAGTCATCCACAACTTCGTACGCCATTGGCTGGCAAGGTGCAGCAATGGATGACGAATGAAGTCTTTTAATGGAGTCGTTTAAGCAATAACGAAGACGTTGACTTATTTTCATTTGATGGCTTTCCACAGCGTGGTGGTGTCTGAGTGAACGGTACCCGATAAATGAAATTCCTTTTTTTTTTTTTTTTTTTTTTGTTGTGGGTGAACATAGGAATTCTTTTCACGTGAAAGTGAAGCTAGATCATATTTTTCTCTTTTCGGTGGAATCCAAGAGCACTAGTTTAAAACTTAACCAATTTATTAAATAAAAGAGCGTGTAGTGCATAGAAATGTGCATGATCGTAAGGCTAACGATTGATTAGTAGAATGGGCGGCCGGTGTAGGTTGAGCCACGTTTTTCTTTTCCTATCTCTATCTAATTACGACTAATGATGGCGATATCCCCAGGTAATAAAAACGAATTTAGATAAAGCTGGTCCACGCTTCCACCTCATTCTCGAAAGGATCCTCCTTAATAGAATGCCTGGTTAATTAGGAATAAAAAAAAAAAAAACAGAGACTTCCTTAAAATTTTAAAAACTAGTTAAAAATCATTTTTATCTTTGCTCAGCTCCTCCTTCAACAAGTTTTTATTTTTTTATATATATTTTTTAATATAATACGAAAAAGAGATTAGATAACAAAAACATAAATATAACAAAAACTATACAAGTTAAATTGCGGGCAACGTAACTTCCATCCGTCTGTCTATATCTATTTTCTTTGTCTAAGTCAGAGATTGCAGCCAACTTCCCTAGGCCGGCGGATCCATCCGTTCCCTTCAAAACAAGACTTCGTGACGTCTAGAAACACGCCGCTAAGCTCAAAATTAATGTTTACACTTTACCCAAGTAAATACCAATAACACATAATCTGATTTTTGATTTTATGTTTAAAATTAATCTGATATAGATTAAAGCGTACCTGCTAGGTGAAGCCAATTGAGCAGTTTTGCGAACCAAGAAAAAGAAAAAAAAAAAAAAAAAAAAGAGGTCATCGGACCAGAAGTATACCCGGCGAAGCCTCCGACAAGAAAATCAAAGACAAAAAGGAGTCACCAGAGTCTCGGAGGCAAGTCGGAGTTTCCAAACTTTGTCTCTGTAAAAGAAATTTATATAAAAACATAAATTGATTCGGGAAGTAGGTTTCCGGTAACCTCGTGTGTTCAAAATTTGGCTGACATGAAATTAATTTTCATAAAATCGCTTCATCTTATGTTTATTTTCGACTGAACTTAAGAAATCAATTGCTCGAGTAATACGATAAATACAAAAAGTAAAGGAAATATGATTAATTTATATTTTTAATTATTTTCCCCGTTATTTTCTAAACGTTCCTCTTTTTTTTGAATATCACTTCACGACAAAACCTAAAAAAAACGAAGCAAATAGGTACAACGAACGGGGGTGGGTTTACATCCAAATAAAACCTGACAAAAAAAACAGCAGCCACAAATAAATCGAAAGGAGGAATCCTGCACCGAGGTTCCATCTCCCACACAGCGTCTATGAAACGTTTTATCAAAAAGAAAGAGAGATAGAGAGAGAGAGAGAGAGAGAGAGCAAAAGGTACGGCGCAGAAACGGCCTGCCAGGAGCAAAATGTCCACGATTCCTTCCGCCGAATGATGTTCGCAACTCCCAAGAAATTAAAGCTGTGTTGGTCCATTTGTCTTGCTTTTGTCATGATAGTGTTCCATGACAAAACTGACCTACAAATTTTTTTTTTTTTTTAATAGACAAGGCCGGGCCCGACGGTGACATATAATAATAATAATAATAATAATAATACATTTTAAAGAAATTATTTAAATTAAAAAACAATAAATTCAAATAAATATAAATATATAGAACATCTATATAAAATATAAAAATAATTACATTGACCCGAGTTTACCATTTTTAAATTTATTTAATCGGACGCTAAGTCCTTTCGTCCACTTTTGTTACTACGCATTGGTGGAATCCTGCTTGCGTGCTGTGCGTTCTTTATTTTTTATTATTATTTTTCTATATTTATTAATTGTCCCATTATTTATTTTGAATTATTTAGCCCCTAAATTATACCCCCAAAAAAATAAAATATTAAATAAAAAAATTAACACAAATAAATGAAAATATAAAAAACGAGCCAACTTTTTTGTTTAATTAAAAGGCGCTGTAAGAAAAGTAACCGAAAGGCTTGCCCTGAACTCTCGATCACGTACAGTCTTCCACAAACTCGCTCGCTGTCGTTAGCAAGTTTAAGCTTCTAACGACGAAATCGAATCGGAATGACGCGTGAAAGGGACGTTAGAACGTGAGCGTGGGTGCCGAGGAACATGAGCAGGCCATCAGTACGCCAAAAAAGATGATGCCTTTAGTCGAGAGAAGAAAGAGAGAAAAAAAAAAGAAAAAAAGAAAAAGGAGCGTCGGAGAAAGAAAAAGATCAATAAAAGGAATTAAAGAAAAGCAAATAAATATATATGTTTAAAAAAATTAAAAAAAAAAAGAAGAAAGAAAAAAAACAAAATTGAAGGAATTGAGTGGCTCTAGAGATAACGGAGAAAATTCTCTTCGAATTAGGAATTGCGTTTCTTTTCCCCGTTCAGAAACCCGAATGGCTTTTTGTTAGTTTCCTAGAAATTGAAATTTATTGAGAGACTCTGGAGAGTTTGGACTTGGACTCTCTGCCCTTGAAGTTTCTCGTCAACCAAAACAGACGCAAACGCCTATAATTTTCCAAGAAACGCAGAGAGACAGAGAGAGAGAGAGAGAGGGTGGGGGGGGGGAGAGAGAAAGATGGCTATGAGTTCATCCCCTACGGCGACGGTGGCTGTGGAGAAGGCGACGAGCGATCTTCTCATAAGTCCCGATTGGACTATGAACATCGATATATGCGACTCCGTTAATTCCCATCACTGGTAATTTTAATTATTTTTTCTCAGCCTTCTTTGTTTTTTTTTTTTTTTTTTTTTCATTCGTTTGGCTAGTTGACTCTGAGCTTTTGAGTATTGCTGTGAGACAATTTCGTCACTTTGGGACTCATGTAGAAATGTTTTCCCGAAGTTTCTCGAATATACGTATATATATATATATATAATTTTATTTTTTTTTCTGGCAGCGTTTATTGGAATGAGTTCTGTTGTAAATCTTTGAGTCTTTAATTGTCCGATTAAGGAATTTTGCTTGTTTAAAACAAGGAAGATAAAAAGTCAATTTCTTGCAAGAAAGGCCATCAGTTTCTGATGGATGTAGCCATACTTTAGAAGCTGCAATCAGGTGTTTCCTTTGCTTTACTTGTGTGGCTTTTATCTAAAGGTCAATTGAGCATTTACCACAGAACCCTGAGCATAGAAGTTTTTTAATTACTGTTATCTATGGTGGTGATAGACATCAACTACCCCTCTCTCTCTCTCTCTCTGCGTCCCCACACCCCTGGATCTCTTGGAAAATGAGTTTGAATAGAATGTTGATTAGTGTGTGCTGAATTGCTCAGGCAGGCGAAAGATGTTGTGAAAGCAGTGAAGAAAAGGCTGCTGCACAAGAGCCCTAGAGTGCAACTGCTTGCTTTGACGGTACTTTCATCGGATTCTCCTGGTGTTGTAATCCTTGAATCAGTATTTTGTTGGAATGATATTCTCTAACTGCCCGTTGATTTCATTGTTGCAAAATCTGCTTTGCAGCTTTTGGAGACGATGGTCAAGAATTGTGGTGATTATGTCCATTTACAAATTGTGGAAAAGAACATATTGGGTGAGATGGTCAAAATTGTAAAGAAGAAGGTAACTATTTTATGGTTTTTGACTATACCACCAATGCTTGTTCACCGGTTATGTATAATACTGCTATAATTGTAGGAGTTTCAAGTTATATTACACCATTCTGTCGAGAATTCATCGTCTCAGTACTCACTTTCAAATCCTTTCTATAGAATTCATATGTACATATTGGGCATATTTTGCAGACTGATATGCATGTGAGGGATAAAATTCTGGTTTTGTTGGATTCTTGGCAAGAGGCATTTGGTGGACCTGGAGGAAAACATCCTCAGTACTATTGGGCATACGAGGAACTGCGGGTAAATGTTTAGCTGCAATATTCAATTGTTTTTTTCGATGCTGCTGCCCTGCTGGGTTACTATGTTCTTATAAACTTCTTTCCTCACCCTTCTGTTTAGTTCACTTTTGTTCTCCATTATAACCATTCTTGCATATTTGGCTTATATGTCCCATATCTGGACATTGTCTGGTGCAAGCCGTAAGTTTGGGAGTTGTGGTGATTACTTTGGAGAGCCCTAATTTTTCTGATGAGAAATCAGCCAGAGTTTCTTTCCCCCTCTTTCCAGTTGGTTGAGGGGTAGGGCAGAAGTAAAGGGCAACCCATTTATATGACCACATTGGAGATGTATTTTCTGATTCATGAACAGCCCACTATGTCATATGGCATTAATTTGTAGATAATTAACAATGCACATTGGGTTTGGAAAATGGCAGCGTTCTGGAGTGCAATTTCCCTTGCGTTCATTGGATACTGCCCCAATATTTACACCACCTGTAACCCGTCCACCACTGCAGCCTGCTCAAGCTGGATATGGAATGCCTAGCAATTCTACTAGGAGACTAGATGAAACAATGGCAACAGAGATTGAAGGGCTAAGGTGAGAGTTTGAGTGGTTTGCATTTAGTAATAGTCATTGCTTGTTCTGTAAATTTGTTGATCACATGAACTCCTTTCACTCACAATTGTTGTATTACTAGTTTGTCAATCTTGGATTCCATGCGGAACATAATGGAACTCCTGAGTGACATGATGCAAGCTGTTAACCCTAGTGATCGAGAGGTATATGCAATGGTTGCTTTTTCTGTGTCTTGGTAAACCAAAGTGAGATAGTTGCATTTGACACTGTTCATCCTTCCAGGCTGTGAAAGACGAAGTTATAGTTGATCTTGTCAACCGGTGTCGGTCTGATCAAAAGAAGTTGATGCAGATGCTGACTACTACCGGGTTGGTTTGCTTGAACTATCATTTTTCTATCGAAGTGGGCTTTTTTTCATGTGGCCTCTAGCCACCTTTTTTTGAATGCATATGCTATGCCTGTGTATGTATATCTGCAAGCAATGCTTGTCTGAGAGTGCCTTGCTTGTGTGGCAGGGATGAAGATCTTCTTGCTCGCGGGCTTGAATTAAATGACAATTTGCAAATTGTACTTGCTAGACATGATGCTGTAGCTACCGGTTCCCCAATGCCAACTGAAGTTACAACCTTACATCCCAAACCAACGGAAGGCATGTCTAATGGCATGCCAGCAGAAGGGGGAGAGTCTAGCCTTACACCTTACACTAACACCACTGTGCCAGTTGCAAATGTGACAAGGGCCCAGATAGACGAAGAGGATGAAAAGGAGGATGATTTTGCAATGCTAGCACGGAGGTAGCTCATGATTTCCACTGTTGATCATTTATATTGTTTAGAATGGCAGGAAGTCAAAATACATTAGCGTAACACCTAAATGGCAAATGCTATCTGATTGTGGTAAGGCCTGTCAGAAAACAATCTCTAGGTGGCAAGTTTATTTCTCACTTGTCACTAATACCTCTGACCAGAGAGTGAAGAGATTTCAGATTGCTGGTTGTGAACCTATTACAACCATTCTCCTTGATTTCACTTGCTTTGCATCCTGTGCCCTTTTTGTTGGTTAAAGGGGGCCGGCAACTTCTTGTCTACTTCTATTTAGTTTATGTCCCTGCATGATAGATTTGATTAGGGTAAAGTGGATAATGACCAATGCTTCTTTCTTGTTCTGTGATTCAGGCATTCAAAAACACAGTCTAGTCCTTCTCAAAGCACATATGGAACTAATAGCAGTCTCGTGCTGGCAGACCCTGGCCACATGACTTCAACTACAACCAATCTGCCAAATGCTGCCCCATGTAATGCACTGGCTCTTCCTGATCCACCAGTGCCAGTAAGGATCACAAAAGAGCAGGACATGATTGACTTTTTGAGCATCACATTGTCAACCACATCAACCTCTGACAATCCCAGCAACCATTCCACTTCTCCAGCCTCAAGCCAAAACATGCCACAAACACCAGTTTCTTCTGCCACCCAAGGGTACTCCTCAAGTTCCCAGGGTTACTCTGGGAATCAAGGACGGGTATCATACAACAGTTACATTGTCCCATGGGCACAACCTCCTCCCCAGCAGCAATTACAACCTTCATCTCAATCCCAGCAACAATTTCAAACTCAGTCTCAACCACAATCACAGCCTCAGCCTCAACAGCAATTGCATCATCAATCCCAACCAGAGTTACAAGCTCAACTCCCGCGACAGATGCAGTCTCAATATCCTCAATATACATCTGGCTACCCTCCTCCACCATGGGCAGCCACACTTAGTTATCCTGGCAGCCAAAATCATATTGGAGCCATTAATAATACATTCTCTATCCCTCGAGCCAGCACAACTGCATCATATACTCCCATGCAAGTAACTCGACCCTTGCAGCACCATAATTCCTTCCCAGCAAGAGGAAGCAATGGGTCAGCCATAAATGGTGATCCTTGGATAAGTTCAGCATCACGGAATGCTGCACCTCCTGGAGGACAGAAGCCCTTTGTTCCATCTTATAGGCTGTTTGAAGATTTGAATGTTCTTGGAAGTGCAGATGGAAGATTCAAGATGACTAGTGGCACATCACAAAGTTTATCGGGAACTTCTGGGCAAGGTATGGTGGGTGGGAGGAAGTGAATTGTTGGTTCCGCAGGGTACACCAACTGGATATATCCTTGTGAATATGGTCGATATTTTACCCTTCTTTCTGTCTGCAACGTCTGATAAAAGTTCTTTAGACTGGAACAATTGTAGCTTTGTGGTCAATAAATTGATTATGGCTTCAATACCTGTGTAGCTCCTGACTTTTTAAATCAGCTCAGTTACATTGGTTTCTTCTAGTGCCTGAACTTCAAAAATTGTGGTGTGTCAAAAATGGCTGATTCATCAGAAGATTTCACTACTGGAATCTCTCTTACCCTTTTTATTTTGCACTGGTTCCACTGATTGTTTTGGCTTTGCTATTTCTCAAAATTAGATTGCATTGCGCCCTAAAGCGTTGTCAATCTGTTCGCATTTCCAGCACAAGTCATAGCTTCGGTATTCTTCTGAATGCTTTGGCATGAGCCTTTCGTAATAACACATGAATAGGAGAAAAACAATACTTGCCAGGCTTCTCAAATTTATTTTTATCTAAAGTCAAATATCCGTGCGTGGTTTTAAGGTTTTTTTTTTCTTTTTTATTCTTTAATACGCTCTACAATAAAAACACTTTGCCTAATAGGGTTAGATGATTTTCCATTATTGATTAATCTTTTTCGAGGAAAACTTTGATGTAGATATCATAATTTTGCGTTACAGATATCTTTCATTTACAACATATATATTAGAGGCTATTTGATGTAATTAAAAATCATAAACAAAATTGTTGTCTTTTCCATATTTATTTTCCTTATACACATTCGGACGAGAGATTATAACGGTTATTACAAATGACCAACTATAGAGACCACAGAGTTCGAATTAGAACCCCGGGGTACCATGTATAAAGGCGTTTAACCAGCGGGAGTAAAATGTCGTAAAGTCGAATTGAATTTATCTAGAAGGGGCTGATTGGGGAAACAGTGGAAGATACGGAAAACCCTAACACCAAATTAAATTCACTAATGAAAACGTTGCCACAACGGCGTGGAAATGTGGGCTGATTTTCTCGAACACCGCCATCTAACTACGAGTTACGTAATGGCAGGCAACGTCGGACCTACAGTAAACTACGAGGATATGAGAAAGTTGGATCACTGGCATTCCAGGAGATGGTAACCCCATGAAGCCACCTCTAACTCATATCAACAACTATGCAACCCTTAATATTATGACAACGACAAGTGCGATGCTTTTACAAAAGAACCGAGTGACGGAAGAGTCAATGAACACACCTGTAAAAGATGGAAAGATACTAGGAGAAAAGAAGATATTTACACAAATTTACCATGTAAGAATTATTTGCCAAAGCCTCCACTCATAAACATACAAGACTGCTTCCCGTCTTGTGCAACGCCATACACTGGAGGCAAATGAATGAGCGAACAATCTCAGCAAGCCATTGCCCGAGCAAGGTTTTGGCAAAGGAGGATTGGGCCGGCAGAATGTGTTGTCCTCTGTTGACAAAATCACTCCCACAAAACATCCGCGACTAACGACAGCCCTCACACTGCTGCCAAGCAGCTTCACCAAGTAGACCAAATCAGAGCATCCATCTTCCTTGATAGTTTTAGTCAGCATAAATAGAGACACAAGCATCAGCAAAACCAGCAGTAAACAGTACTTGATAGGGATGGAAAGTGAGACAGCTCACAGAACCAATCTTTTGCGCCATAAAGGTTGGATGATACCGAATAGTACCCAGTGGTTCACCTTCCAGGCCAAATACTTTTATGATTTGTTTTGCTGAGCCACTGGCAATTACCGGAGCATGCCTATGAACAGCTAATGCTGTTAATGAACCCCTATATGCGTTAATAGTTTGGTAGGCATGCCGGCTATTTCTGAGATCCAGAAACTCTATGTCCCCAGCCTGAGACGCACTAATAATCTAAAATGAAACATGAAGAAAAGAGTTAAAAGTGGTGGGATAAATGCAAGGAGCACGTTAAGCAGAATGTATGCTGAGTGCCTTGGTTACCTTTGCAGGATCAAGTCCAGGTTGAAAGCCAATTCCCACAACTCTTTCCAATTTCTCAGTGTGAGGCCGTGTTGTACAAACAAGCCTAAAAATGACCAAGGACATGACAGTTAAACTATAAGAAAAGCATTGAGGTTGTTGCATTGCAAAGGCTTAACAAATAATAAGATGTTCACCATGCAAAAGATTCAGGAGCCATCATACACATATTGAGAAATTTAAACTATAAGAAGCATCGGAATGAAAACCTAGTAACATCTGAAAATTAGTAGATATACCAACACAAGCTTACTTATATGCTACTTACATTTCAGGTGTCCGAACATCATATAACCTGACAGAGCCATCCACGAAACCAGTAGCAAACTGGCCCCCGTGAACTTGAGAAGCAGACTACAAAACACAGAAGGGCCCATCAACAGCAAGCACAATTACCAATAATAATAACAGAAGGGAGACAAGGTATGAAGTCCAAAAAGAGTTAACAAAGAACCTAGAACAGAAGCAGAGGTGATAGTATGTGGACATTAAACTGGAGGAGCTGATAAGATAACAGAAAATTCTTAAATTGGAATAACCACCCAAAAATTAACCCAAATGGATAGCATATAAAAAGAGCTCATTCTACAAATAATTTTGTCATGGTAGTCTGCCGATATGTCCTATAATATTTGCATAGAATGATCACATTCTGCCATCCCAAGAAAATATTATTGCAACAGCATCACCGAGGTGGAGCCCCAGAATTAGTTGTTGGCGATAAAAGAAACTGAAAATCTATAACAGCAGTGAAAGAAGTGGATTGACAAAACAATTTGATAATGTCCAAGATTATAACTTCTCTATGGCTAGCAAAGAGCATGATGAGTTTAAAATGTGTAGGCAGCAGAAAATCCAATATAAACCTGTCACAAGTTCTACGAAGGTTGCACCTATTGCTAAGGTACTTATCAAAACCTCAAGGCAGATCACAGGAACAAAGCGGTGATATGGATTCACATTCTAAATGGAAGGGTGAGTCTGTACCCACTGATATGGATTCACATTCTCAATTAATACTGTAAACATATAAGCCAAAAAAAAATTTTAAAAAAACAATGAAAATGTGAGGTTACAGACAAAGCCATGAGAAAAAGGAAATCAGAAGAACCACAGAAACAAGTTCATGCCCTTGACCCTTGCTATTCTCTCATTCCAAAATCCGTATGCACTTCATCATACAAATTCAAGCATGTCCACATAAAAATGTCCAAACCAAAACCATGAAAATGTTTCCTAAACATGCAACTTCTGTTAGTTCTCTTTTTTTAAGCCACTCAGTAAAGCAAAAATATAACTTAAAATATTCATTAAAACCCACCAAAGCAGAGATGCTGCAATCTGATGATGAAGGAATTTGACGAAAGAGCTGCTCTTTATCCAGGTCCCAACACATAATGGAAGATATCTCACCAGAAGCATACTGGCAAATGCAACAAGGCAAATCAGTCAGTGTTGTCCAACATCAGATCACAATTGTAAAAAGATTCATTAATAATGAATCCCTTTGGAAGGAATTTACCAAGTAGCCAGACTGTTGTTGCCAATCCACGACAGCATTCAAACTCCGGACGCCAGGTTTATGACCTTGGATTGAAGAAAATGCGGTAACTAGCTTTTGTTTACCCATCAAAGTGTAATCTTTCCAAATCCGAATGTTTCCATCACCTGCAATAGCATGCATAAAAAGAGATTGAATCAGAAACATAATACAGCAATTTAAAATTCATCTGACCTCAATAGAAGAGAACAAACAAAAGGGTGAAGGCTATTACATGAAGCAACAAGAAGCAAGCTATCATCAAGCTCATTTAGAAGGCAGAAACTAGAAATTCCTTTTTCAGGGAAATCATGATTGTCAAACCCATTGAGAAGGGTATCTTCCTCATAATTCCACACCCTGAAAACACAAAAACACCATACAGTTTTACAGAACAAAAATTGGAAAAGAAGAATTGTCTGAAGATAGCTACTAAATCACTTCTGCATAAATATATTCAATTTTCATAATATAAGAACTCAACCTGTCTAGAGATGAACAGGTAAAAAAACCAAATACTTAAACAGCAAGAAAGCTGTTGCAAGCTAATAACCTAAGTGATGACCACAGATCTGAAAAATTCCCTGACAAGTATCTGTTATAGTGTTTTTTTTTTTTTTTTTCCCTGCCAACTTTTATTCATGTTAATGAATGGGCAACTTGTTACCAAAGACTTGGGAAGAAACACCCGTTATCTGGACCAGAATCTGGGGTCCATGTCCACTTAACTTTTCAAACTTTTAAAGATTATCTGAACCTAAATATGTTTGCCTCTTTTCTTTCTATAAGACCAGAATCTGGGTGTTAGTATCAGCAAAGATCGATGCCCAATTTTTCAGCCATGTTAAAACATAATTCATGTCTCTGTGATCATACTTCACAAATCAAAACAGATAGACTATGGAAAGACCAGGTTGGGAATGTCTAGGCAGCATTAATCATAAGCAAGCATACCTAATCCGTTCATTCTCATCGGCTGCAACCACGATAGGAGAGAAAGGCTGCAGCAAGGCAGTTCTTGTGCCCGTTTCAAAAGTCTTGTCCCACTTAGCAATTGGATTACTATTAATCTTGCTAACCGCTGGCCAAAAATAATATTCATAAGCACAATAAAAGCAGCACACATATCAAACATAACTAAATGGAAAAAATTAAATAAAAAGACCCACAAGAGTGCTGGCATTTTGCAATGTAATCCAGTGCCAACTTTTCCCTTTCTTCTCTTCTAACTAAAATGTCTTCGCTGTCATCTGGAGCAGTGAGGAGTGGTTTAGAGAAATGAGCACAGCCCCAATTGTAGATGGATGATTGAGGGAGCAAACTGGGTTCTGAACCACCAGAAGGCCCATCAGAACCTAAAAGTGGATCAGCTAATCCTGAATCAGGAGAATTCATTAGGTGAGGCCTGAACTCTAAAGACCAAACTCTTCGCATTCCTGTTAAGTAGCTTTGTTGTGGAGGGCTGACAGGAGGAGTTCGGAATGTCAAGGGTAGATGACCTGTTAACAAGTAGTCATAAATTAAAGATGAAAGATAATTGCCAATAATAACAATATGAATAAAGGTTGATCAAGGGAAAAAGGTATCCATTTCAATATGGGTGAAGTACTGTCAAAAAATAGTACAAAATACCATTCAAAAACATTTCCAAAGATAATAAAACTGCTACAATAAAAGGATAACCAAATCCCAAAGGAAGAAATTAACCTCCATTCATGTCAAACCATGACGTCGAACGAGCTAGGCCAGCAAGACTTGAAGCTGGAGATGAAGTTGTTACTTCTCCAGGGCGGCTATTGCCTGTAGAGTTTGAAGGTTTTGCCACAACTTGCTCAACCCCAACAATGGAAAGTACCCTCCGACCAAGGCTTGCTATGCGTGGAGAAGGATCAGTCACTAAAGTATACATAGCTGCTACACACCGGGAACACATAGCATTGTCTAGTGGTTTTGGCCTTGAATGGTGGACAACACCATTGCTCACAATGTCATTAACCATTCCAGAATCAGAATGTTGGGATGAATCATCAGACAATGGTGATCCGTGCATAATGCTGGATGTAAGAGGACTGCTAGTGGAGACCCTTCCATCTCGAACCATTGATGCGTTTTCATTGCCTACTCTTGTCAAAGGGCCAATTTGGGATGAAACAATACTCTTATGTGGCATATACTGGTTTGTATTAGTAAACCCACTACCTGTGCTTTTTATGTGGGCAAGAGAAGGTAGAGAATTTAGTACAGTATTAGACTGGGGTTTCCCATATCCAGCAGCAACAGGCTTGAAGTGCTGCTTGTGGCGAAATGCAAAGCGTGCAAGAGCTGTCAAAGGAACAAAGTAAATCACACTCCAAATTCACAGTTATGATCCCACAACACATCAATTATATTATACGTTAGATGGTCTTTTTTTGGGGGGGTGGGGGGTGAGAGGGGGTGGGCTGTGGTAGCACAGGAACACACAAACAATGTGTTTGAAAAACAAAAATGACCTAACACATACAGCATATTTTATGTCCAAGTATGCTTCTCATATACTATTACATCATGAAAGCCATTGGGGAAGATGAACATTATGGAGTTGTGAAAAGGATGGATGTCTTTTTCTGAGTAAAACTTACATGTTTAGCATTTCACTAACATAAAATGATACCTTTAACCTGCCCCAATGAGGTATGCTTGGTCATTTGTCTTAAAACTTATTTTACTACAAAAATAAATAGATATATCAGAAGAGATTAACTATTGCCTACCTACAGCAACCTCTGTCCTCACCAATGGACTTCCATCAGAAACAATATTTAATAAGCTTTTGACAATATTAATTTCAGCTCTAATTTTTTCATCATCGTCACACTCATCATATCCTCCAACACCATCCCTGCAAGCATCGCCCCCAACATCAAGCAAGGTACCCAGTGCAAATACAGCAGAAGCCCTAACCTGGAATAAAATGAATTCTGTGACAAAGTGAAACAAAAACATGTAAACAAAAAGACCCAAAGATGGCAAAATAATCAGCACAAAAATAGTAAACCTCTGGCTGCGGTTCAGACAGCAGAGGAGAATACACTGCAAGGGCATCTGCCTGCAAGCCCGTTATTTGAGCATCTGTAAAATCCTCCCACAGCTTTCCAAGACAGAGACAGAGCCACTGAAGGAATAAGGGTTCTGTCTGTGCATCATTCGGGATTGAACCTTGAAGGTGCCTCAAGCACACATGGATCAAACCAGCTTCAATACAGGCTTCCTGGCCACGTCTGTGCCCATCAACAATAACAGCCAAAACAAATGCAGCCATTGCACGCTGTTCTGGATATGCTTCCATGCTATCAAGAAACCGGATGAAATACATATGGCCCCCATCCTTAACAAGATCAACCTGGCATGACTACAATCCACAATATGGAAGCATTAGTAATTATATTTATACAAAGGATCATGCAGTGAAAAAAAAGGGCAAAAAAAACATTAAAAGATAAAAAAAAACAAAAAAAAGAACAAGAGATGGGGATTTGTTTTCTGAACAACGAACAAAATCAGAAAACAGAATATGTACAACATCACCATCACCATCCTATAGCTCTCAATCTCTCCCACTCTTCCTCCCCTCCTCCCACTCCTTTCACTCTGCTCTAACCAAATATAGCTGCAGAACTGCTGTCAGATCATTGCCCGTTCTGTCCCAATTGGTGCCTCTAATAGAAGCCATTCATGCTTGACCAGCTAGGTTAACTGCCCATTCCAACTCACTTACCACCAAGTCAATCCACTTGCAGACAGATCCTTGTGTTGGCTGATTGGAAAAGCAAGCTTATTAAAGCTAAGCAACCATTAACTATCAAGTACTGAGGAAAAGCCCTATCAATTTGTATTGCCACAGTTCTTGAAACTGCCAAAAGTCTAAAATTTTGACATCATTGAGCTTGTAATCCCATCTTTGTCTTGGAAAAATAGACATTGAAATAAACAACTTTAACTGGTAGAACATATTAGAGAAAATTTTACCAATTTTTAAAAGCACAAAAATATACCTTATCAAGTGCTAGAATTTTTGTCCATATAAAAACAAGAATTTGTCTCAGCTCTGGCATTGTTGTTTGCAACAGCTTCAAAACATATGGAAATATTCCAACCGATAATGCCTACACAAATCATAGTTATTCAATAAAAAATCTTAATGCTAGAAAAGATGGAAATGCTGGGAAACATCTTCAGCAAAAGAAAAGGCAACCACAGCAATGATGTCAGAAACAAGTACCAGATCTACAGCCCAAGGTCCCATATCAAGGAATCTACCAAGAAGTACTAATGCACGAAACCGATGACATTGACTGAGTAGAACCTGTTGGCACAAACAGTTGATAGACAGTAGAAAAGGGTGATGTGCAAAAATACAAGTATCACATAAATAAGACACAAATCACATGCCACATAGTAGTTACTCACCTAATGTTCACTAGAAAATGAGAAGTGGCCATTTTCAATAATTGTATGAATAGACTAACATAGGAGAAAATAAAATTACAATTAGCGAGGAATAATCTCATTGATTAGACAGTCATTAAAATAAGTAGGATCCAGGGGGTTCAAATCCATGCCAGAAACCACAATGTTTTTTGGTTCTGCATGTGCCAGGTGGTGAGCAACTGAACTGAGACCAGCCACCATTGTTACATCCTTTTGCTACTACTGCATAATTCTAAAATGAGCATAAGGGCCCCAAACAGTTTGCAAGACTGTTGCCAACAGCCAAGAAAACATATATGCATATACATACATAATTCATATTCTTTGTAGCAGCATCCTATTTATTGAGAAGATAGATGCATCAAAAAGTTCATTTGAGAAAAGGAAAAAGAATTTGCATTAGTTCCAGAGTACTAGAAGCACAATTACATAGAAAAACTGAGCAAATCTGAGGAAATTGATACTAACAAGAGGTAAAGTGCTAAAAATTCTATAAGGAGTAAGTAGCATACCTGAAGAACAATGGGCAGCTGCTCTGGTGGCTTCTTGTGTTCAGATCCATGATCTAACCATACCTCAAAAGCTGTCAACTGTTCAGTGAAAAAAGGACTTGGCTGGAGAAAGCAGAAAAATAAACATTGAGATGAGAAGGAAAAGGGGAAAAATGGTGAAAAACAGAATATTGGCATAAAATGAGGAAACAGAATCATCATCAAAAATCCCTTACAAAGGTGCAACCTCAGCATACAATTAGTTTAACATAAACTCATGGAACACACCTGGAACTCTGCAACAGGGTCCTCGACCAAAGATGGAAGCTGAGAGAGGCAAATTTCAGCAGCCATATCCCATGCATCCCTGCATTGCAGGTCGGCTAGTAACCAAAAAGTTCTTGAACATGCAACAGAATTAACTTGACTGGTATTTTCTCTAGTACCACATATGGTGCTGATGGGTTAGTGGCAACATTGGAAGAGAAACTGGGGAGCAATTTGCAGAACGCATAATTCTCTCTGCAAGCAAAAAATTCCTGAACAAGCTTGCAACTAAGAGATCTTGTCTGAACAGTCTCTGAAAAAGATCTGCCAATAAAACTAATTTTTGTTAAACATCTCTCATAAAGACACTAACAACTACGAACATTATGAGATATTACAATCAAATGACTAATTTACCATGAGGGAGTACATTCCAGGCAATTGTGTCTGTCACTGCTGTAAATATCCAATTCAATTCTCCCAAAAGTGTTTTGCGGTCATTTTGCCGACCAGGAATTTTATCAATCAATGAATAGTCAAGGGACTCATGAAGCAATGAACGTTTACAGAACCTGGAAGAATGAACTCACAACATTAATGAACCTGACAAAGAGAATATAAAACAATGCAAAATAGTCATTCCCATAATAAGCTAGTTTAATGTGGGATCAAAATGCCTACAAGTTGTTAATCAATTAAATACAACGTGAAACTACTAAACTGCAAGAAAGAATTGAACATACAGCCATTTTCAACCAGAAATTATCCATTCCCACAAGTTCACAGCACAGTAGGCCTTGGCAAGAAAAGGTATCAACCTTCCTTTGGTCTATATTCCAAAGTAAACCAAGAAAAAGAACATTTTTGCTTTCATGTGAGAGGAAGAGAACTGAAAAATTAATGGAGAAACAATAGATACAAGAAGATGAACCAAATGGCAAGCAAATGAAGAAATCATTCTCAAGCCAAACTTAAATATCTAAACAAAAGGAAGGTGGAGTAAAACTTCACCATCTCAATGCCATCTTGATAGGTGTTGTAAGGCAAGAAGTAAAGACATCAGCAGGAAATTCGGCACTCTGTGGAAGAGTCTCATGTGATTCACATGCTGCAAGCAGAATGCAATCCTTTGTGGATCCAGAGGAGCCAGAAGCATTCCATTCATGAAGCTATAAAAGAAACAATTACATTCACAATCAAACAAGCAGAATTGTGACACTAAAATGGACATGCAACAAATAAGAGTTACCACAAGAACAAATTTACACCAACACTGCCATTGGTTACCTCCATAAAGGCATTGACAATCATCCCAGCAGCAGAGCAGTCAAAAACATATATTGATGGTGTCTTCAACCAGGAATCAAGCTCACTGATCAGCAAAGGAATATACTGTGTATGACTCTGTGAAACCTCACAAGTAGAAGAAGAACAAAATTTCAGCACATGAAAAACAAGAACAGAATCAAAAGAACATTACCAAAGTAAGACGTAAAACCTTATTGAAAAGCCAAATTTCACCATTGGCAGTAGGCTTTGGGACACCATGCCCATTATAGTGAAACAATACTCTCTCAGACTTAGCATATCTTCGACATGTATTACAAAGCTTCTTCACCTCTTCTACAGAAGGATCAAGTTGAACTTTGTACCGAGCCTGCTAATAAACCAAAAGCCTAAAAGTTAAAAGGAGTTGGCTCATACTTGACAATGAAATTATTTGAAAAATTACTCACCTTAGGTTGCCACCTTTCATACTGAATATTCAAAGTTTTTCCAATTGTTTCAAGAGCTTTTGTAGGTGCCATTGAAAAAGGGTCTGCCAGAAAGGATCAACATTAAAATCTTAAAAAGGAGAGTTTTACGAACAGGAAAGAGTGTTTAGTTGGACATGAGTGTGCTTTATTGCATTCTCCATTTGATAACCAACAAGAAAATGACAGGAAAGGAAGGTTAGATATGATAAATAGACAGTAGAGACAAATTCCAGCACTATATAATATTAAACTCATGTAAGGGTTAAGATTACAAGTGAATAGCACACATGGAATAGAAAAGAGTGACAGCAAAATGTACAATATAAAGGATCAGTGGTTGAAGATTCACCTATCCAACACTCCATTCTTGCACAAGGTGATATCTTTATTACATCGGGTGGATCAAAACCAATGTTTAAACACAAAACTAGAGCTACATACCCTGTCTTCATCTGCACAAAGAGTTGAGTGGTAAATATACAACATGCAGCTATCCACTACCTTCATGTACTAGGTCCTTTAAAAGAGTACATAACCTCAGGAGAAAAAATTAGCTCAAGAAGACAGCATCAAAGCATGAGAATGCTAAGAATGGTAGTGTTTTGCAACATCTATTCCACAAGCTTAAACCGTGAAAATATAGACCAAACACACAGTCTACACCTCCTCTGATGTGTGGAACTCTTTCCAACAACATTGAATCTAACTCATGAAAATAACGATTTTGCAAGTCAGTGCAGCTCAAAGACAAGCCTCAGTGCTGTCATAACAAGGTATTTGAGAGCAAATTACCACATCTGAAGCTTATATTCTTCCTGATTCATTGATGCCACTACCAGCTTCACTGAAGAAATGTTTATAGTGTTAAAGTTTGGAGGACGCTCCTAATTTTTTAGGGGCTAGCCAACAGCCTTCAGGACTTCATTGCCTCAATGATCCATTCGTGTATACAAGATAATAATAAAAATCATGCTAAATACCCTTGTTCTATCACCAAAAAGATAGATCGATGCATGTATTTCAGTTACCGGCAGTAGTCTTCCTAAATCCTATTAACAACAGTAAAATCAAACATAACATCCAAAATGTAAAGCTTCTTGATCCAGTAATTTTACAGAGATAACCAAGCACTTCATCAATCTATCACTACCTTAAAGAAATGTTCTTTATCTCATCTATGCCTAATTTTCTTTTTTTTTTTTTGCAAGGACTAGTGAGCATTAGATGCATATGCTTAGATGCCATAGTAAAACATGAAAAATGATGGAATCTTAATGCTATTGCCTGAATCTACTGAATGCCAGCAGAAGCATGCAAAAAGTATTAAATGTAGCAAGGTCGACAAATTCCAGGAGACAAGTATGGTAAATGCCAAGAAATTACAACTAATCTTGTCCTTAAGAGGAACAATGCTCGCAGAGAACCAACTGAAACCTAATTTTCAGGCTCATATGAGGACGCCTGTCACAAGAAGGGTGAAAATATTTCACAAAAGAATAAAAGCAATGCATTTCATTTAGCTTCCATACTTTAACATCTACATAGGGCAACCCAAATATCAAATCCACTTAAGTACTGTCATGATTTTCGTAGATGACTCTTATATTTATTCACTACTGAATCTGATGCATGACTCACCACAACTACCAAACAAAACCCTACCAAGCACGCAGCAAGCACTCCAATCCTATTCACGCTCAATCGGCATCAATTTTGTAGCCGTAACAACAAAAGAAAAAACACGTTCATAATGCGAAGCCAGGCGCTTACACGGTCCTTGGGCCGCCATTTGGAAACAAGACCACTGTCAGATGGACCGGTAGGCACAGAAGCTTCAAATGCCTCATGCCTAAGCTCGCACATCACAATAGTCTGGGGCAAATAGGCCATACTCGTCGTAGTGGCGGTGACATTGCCATAGCTACTGCTAGCACAGTCCGAATCCCTTCTTTGGGAGGCCCAATCTACGGCGTCTTCGCCGCCGTGAGAGGAAGAGCAGTAATCGTAGTGGTTGGAAACCACAACCAGGGAGGATTGCGAGAATCGAGACGCCATCAAATCGCCTAATGCCATCCAAATCCCACCCCTCATATACCAAAATAGCACCTGCAAAGATTCAAACCAAAGCAAAACAAGCAAGCCGGCCAGCAGCGCTGCCCTAATCGAGAAACCATTCCCAGATATATGGAACTCTAAACCCTAGGGTTCGGAAGAGTTCGATCGGCGATAGGGTCTTGGAATCGAGAAAGACTTGACAGATAAAGAAGGAGGGAAGAGCAGATGTAACTAAAAAAAAAAAAAAGAGTTTCTAATCAACAAAACCGCCGAACCAGCGGCGCATAGAGATTCTCAAGAGAGAGGAGAGAGAATCCAGCTCGGACGGCGAGAAAAAACCTCCGAAACCCTAGCTTCTGGGGCGGCGGAAAAGGAGGAGGAAGGTTGTGGCGCGGGTTGTGGAGGCGCATATAACAGTGGCGGCACGACAAAATGAGAAAACATAAAACGAAATTAGGATTTGGTGAAATGTGTGTGTGTGTGTGTGTGTGTGTGTGTGTGTGTGAGAGGGAGAGAGAGAGAGAGAGAGAGAGCCGACCGAAAGAGAGAAAGCAAGCGTGTGTGCGCGTGGTGTGATTTTTGCGTTAACCCTGTCCCCGTTAACCCACTTCTTTTTATCTCTCTCTACCCCTCGTTTCTTGATTTTCTTTTTCTTTTTTCTTTTTTCTTTTGTTTTCCTTGGTGATGCGTTTCTTGATTTTCTTTGATCAATCGAATTATTTCCTCCGTCGTCTCAGTTAATTTCCGTTGACTAACGTAAAAAGACGACTTCTTTTTTTTTTCTCATCTTCTTTCGCTGTAAAAAATATCAGATAAATTTAAACTAGTCGTTAAGATGCTTCCCGATTTTATTTTTTTACCGTTTCGCCATGCGAAATTCGGTAATAAATACAATATATTCTCCGAAGATTTAGAATCGGGATGCGAATCTTTTACAGTAACGTAAATATCGACGTGCGATATTTGACAATCTTGCACATTAATGAGTGGGCTTTTAGGTGCCGTTATGATCGTTAATTTCAAAATTGATGGCTCTTTCTGTCTCATTGACATTATAAGTGAATAAAAGAATAAATCATAGAGTTAACGGCAAGGATTACAATTTTGGATTTTTGTAATTGCAGTCCAATCCCGGTACAATGCTTTGCCTCGTGTTCTTATAAAACTAGTCGGTTTTTTGATGGAGATGATGATAATGTTAACAATGTGGTAGCGTTAAAAAAAACGAAGGGGAAGCGCTCGAGCAATCAACGCGGCTTTGACAGGCGCCAGCTCAGCTATTTGCATCGTTTTTGTATTTATTTTGAGCTGCCATCGAAGATGCTTGCATTTCAAGAAGGAATGATGTACGGTTATAGGACAGCGAGGTAAAAAGAAGGCGCTTGCTTAGCTTGTTTGTGTACGCAGGTCTATGTTTTTCACGTTATATGTACACGGACAGCCATCGACAATTTGACAGTTAAAATGCTAGTTTCCTGTACTTGTCCCCCTATACCTCTCAATCTATGCCCGATGCGTGTTGAATGCGAATACATGTATACGATAGGTGAATGGTGTATGTTTGACAGGTCGAAGACATGCTGCGATATTTTTGTAATTTTGAATTAATAAAAATTAAAACCCAAGAGCTAAAACAGTCAAACCTAATGTTCCTATGCTTTTGCTTCCTCGTCTTTGTATTCCCGAACTGTTGGACAAATGAATCCATCTTGTTATTAGTCGTGGGGTTAATAAGACACCCTTTTCTTCTTTAGTGTTTCTGTTCCATGGCTCTGTTTCCTTCGTTCTCTTCTTCTCGAGGCAATTTGTGTACTTCTTTTTCTTGGGGGCAATTTGTGTGCTTCGTTCTCTTCTTCTCTATTTTGCTTGAGACATAGACGTCTCATCCAGATGCCTCAATTATTGAGGATAGTCATGCTTTGATTTCATAACTCGTAAACTGAATTTCTGTGTAAAACCGTTTTAACCATAAGTGTGTTTTTTTTTTTTTTTTTTGGGGTCCAAGACTATAGTTAGGGACTTGGTTGGTGTTGGGTATAGTAAATACTTGTTTTGTGTCATTTTCCCATTCCGGTGTACCAAAAAAAGAACAATGCCAATATAAAATACGAGCTTAAAGATCTTAGGTTAAATTCTGCCAAGCCAATTAAAACACTTTCATTTCATCTTTTTGATGAAGGTGTTTTTTTTTTTTTTTTTCCCTCCGAAAGAAATTAAGTTCCTGTAAGATTTTTCCCTCTCGTCCAACCGTCCAAGCCCCCACCTGCTCATGCCACACTAAAAGACAGCAAGTGTCGTATCGAAAGAAATGAGATCTAAAGACTTCTATCACTGGTCTAATCCCCTGGTAATTTGGCTTTTGCAATCAATTTTGGAATGTGACTACCTCTCCAATCATAATAACACGTACGCATTGCGAGAGCCGTCCTCCGCGACATTCAGTCAAGCCCAAAATTGAAATAATCAATCCATTATTGAAACGAATCAAATAATTCCAATGAAGAATGTTATGCTTCTTTCAGTGTTGTCAATTCATGCGATAAATAAAATTTTGCACATTCCACTATGTATTTTTCTTTGAATAACAAGTTTTAGTGTAAAATAAAATTATTTTATTATAACGTGGGGATAATATATTCAAGTCTTAAAAAATGGTACCTTTTGTTATGTGCGTTCACTAGGCTTATTTCTTCGACTTAGCCGCCAGTAAGTTATTTACGTGAAAATTAAAAAATTTATAAAAATTACTTGTTTATTTCTGTCGATGCTCTGCAGTCAAACAGTAAGTGCAAATAATTGGGGATAAAGCGGTCTAAGGGCAAATGAAAGAAGACAGCTGGACAACACGGCATCTTAAGAAATGCTAGTCTTAATTTCTCCGATAACCGAAAATGGCTACCTGGGAACATTATGTTGCGAATTAGTTCATCAGGCACCGTCTCAATCAAAATGTTTTTAATGGTGATTGTGATGACCCACGTTTGGATTTTCACTTGGATCTCATTGCTGCACCGCGAGCGAGCCACCGACGAACCAATCTAAAATGGTAATTGCACCAGTTTGGCCAGCCAAGCCTCACATTCGATTAAGCAGCGAGGGTCAGGGTCTACAAGAATCGAGGTGAAAGGGACGAGGGCATTTTCGAAAGTAGGTGCATTTCGTGAGTGGCATCTCATTCACACTCGAACGAGGACCCCAAAATCTGCCACGTTAATTAATAAATGTGCTTAAAAGGGACGAGGAGAATGGTTGACCTTGCTGATAGTGTTGTTATTATTATTATTATTATTATTTTACTATAAAGCAAGTATTCACAACTTTGTCATCTCATTTCTTATGTCCAGCTTTTTGTCCATTGCTTTTCGTGCATCATACACTCGAAAAAGGTAAGCAAGAGAGGAAGTGCCACCAAGACCCAAAGCACCTCTAAAGCTTGTGAGAAGGCACATTCCCAACCGGGGACGGTATGCGTCCCTACAAGATGGGCTTTCAAGCCAACAAGCCATTGATGGGCGCGTCTGGGTGGATTTGAAATGTTAGGGACATGACATGGACTTTCAGAGAGAGTGGAGGATTCTAGTTGTGTAGTGATCACGTGTTTGGGGAACAATTTTTTTCCCAAAAGATGCCCGAGTCATGTGGCACTACGCTACGCCTTCAAATTCCAAAACGTGCTTTGACAAATATAGCCGATGGGAGGAGGATAAGTCCAAAGATCCACGATGATAAGTGTTCGTTTGCAAATTTGGTGCTAGAGAAGTTGCATTCCAATTCTCACGTCATGGTTCAAAGGATTGATGGGTCATATAGCATTCACCTTTTATCCCGTTCTTCTGGACTATATTGTGATGTAAAACGATATTTTAAGTAAACACCTTTTTTAACTGGCTAATACACGATGAGTGAAGCCTAAAGGGGCAAGTTACCTGACAAGGGCGAAAAAGAAGCGATCAATCTGTTACCTACTTAACCAAAAAAAAAAAAAAAACTCGTTTCTTTAATTTTATCGGCAAATTGATATTGATCTGAATTGGATAATTGTTTGTATACCCATCATCCGAGACACAATTCGCACATGTGATCCGTGACGCGATGGCACGTTGCTTGGTCGATGATTACGTAGCTGTTAGAGCCAAACGAGAGACGTAATTTACTGATTGGAAACGGCAGCGACAATGTTAGTAATCGGGAAGGGAACATTGGGAAGATAATGACTTCCAAGTTCTGGCCTGCCTATTCCTTTATTTATTTATTCTTTTTAACTCAAGGGAATTGAAAAGGTAAAGAAAAAAGAATACACTGACTAAAACTCAAATACAAAATTAAAAAATTTTAATAAAAATATTGCATTATTTTTTTTATTATATATTAGATATCGGGATCCACAAATTAATGGAACTTTTTTTTGAACGGTAAATTAATCGAACTCCGATAGCATAATTTCTATAAATATGTATATGCGTGCGGTTACTGGTTAGATTACAGGTCTAGAGCTAACCAACCGCGCCATTGGCGATCCAAGCATCGGGGCGTATCGTTGGACCTGAAACTCACGTTTTCAGAATTGCTCCTTTTATTTTTCGGTTTAATCCAATTTGCGTAATTCATACTTCGGCGAAAGAAGGGCAGCAATAGCCGCAACTGGGTCGCTTGCAGATTCTTACAACTATTAGCCCATTTTCAAAATGGGCCGCGACTAAGTGCAAGTCTGAAGTAAGTGCTACTGTAATTAAACTGAAGGGCCCATCTGACACCGATCGTTGTTCGCCGTCCGCAGCCAGGCTGGTGCTTTCAAGTTTCAATGTAAAAGGGCCTTTTTTCTACCTTGTTGCATTATTACAGCCGATAGTAATGGGCCAGCTTCTTTTGTGACCTGACAGCCTATCATCAATTATGATCTTCCATGGCTGCCAGTCAATCACCTCTGGCATCTGAAAGCACAAAAGAAAACGCTGTAAATTTGATAAGTTCTCCAGCGCGGTGCTACCACTGCCGTGTACAGCCAACCACGAGAATTTCTTAGTTGGGATCGTCTGTTCCTTCAACTTAAAGATAATCAATATTTAACATGTCAAATTTACAATTTTTTATATTTTTTATATTTTAGCGATCTATTATTATTATTATTATTATATTTAATTTTATTTTATTTTACGCAAAAGTTGTAACCGAAAGCACGTTGAAGGGACAAATGGAAGACTTTATTCGCTGGTTAGCACTAACTCGTGTGGTAGATCATCCATTTGGCCGGTTAAATCAGGTGGTTGATAACTTATATTTTAATAGAAAAGGGTACTAAGATTTCCTCGGTACCGAGGGAATAAGAAATAATTAAAAACATATTTTTCAAAAAAAAATTAAGATTTAAGATTTAGAGAATAAGATTTTTAGAGTTTAGAATTTAAAATTTAGAAATTTTTCAAAAAAAAAATATTTTTAATGTTTTTTAATTCCTTAGGTGTTCATGTACCGAGGGAATCTCCGTACAGGTACCCTTAGTCGTATTTTTGATTAAAAATGAATGCTCTTCCCTTAAATTGCATTCTTCCTAATTTTGGAATATTCTTCTTATTTTGACGTGTCTTCTTCTTCTTCTTCTTCTTTTTTTTCCTCTTCTTCTTTTTATATCTCAACCCTTTTTTGAAATTTTTGGTTTTTTGAGATAAAAAACGTATTAAAAAGTTAAAAGAATTTAATTTAATTTAATTTAATTTACATAAAATATAAGTTAAATTAAATTAATTTTAAATAAAAATAAAAATATAATATAATATAATTAAAATAAAAAAATTATCAAACAAAGTTATATATATATATAAATAAGAATAAGAAGCAATAGAAGATCTACAATGCACATAATACAAATAAAACGACATTAAATAGACGGGAAAGATAAAATAGTAATACAGCAAGCAAGCATCGGAGTGTCGACATTTTGAGGCAAAGCGCAGCACAGCTGTTCGTCGCATGAGCACATAATGTTGTCATCGCTCATAACGGTCAGCCTGATTACTATAACAAAATTACCAAACTACCCTAAGAAGTGCAACTGGATACCCCGCTCATGAGCACATAGTGTTGTCATCACCTAATATTCCACAACAGTCGGCCTAGATTACTATAACACAATTACTGAACTAACCCTAATCAATGCGACTTGATCGCGACCCGCAGCAGTCCCTTTTTCTCCGCCGTTCAATTTCCAATCTCCATATAACAAAGCGTAAAATGCGACCAGTCGTTTTTTTGTTGACTTCGTCTAAGCAAAATCTAACGCATCATTACAACGAAGAATTGCGCACCTGCATGATAAAATGCCATTCTAGTAGTCGTATTCCATGCATGAAAAAATGCCATTCCAGTCGTCGTATGATTTGACCAGAATGTCTTCTCACTTAATAAATCAATTGTGACATTGTCTCTCTTTTGTTATGAGAAATGTGGGAGGAAATTGATGCGCATTGCGCGTTACGGTGCCGTCGCAATTTATTAAGATTTTTATTTCAAAGTCCACTTCTCCAAGAAACGCTATATATTTACTTTTCCAGGCTTCCTTCCGAGGAGCAGAAAAAGGATGAAAAGGGAAAAAGAAAAGAAAGGGCATTCCAGTAACTCTAAGTTTGCAATGTCCTTATTTTATTACTCCGGGTGCAATGTCAACAATAATGTCCGGCAATTGCAAGAAAGGATCTGAGAGAGGAACAGAAGGAGAGAGACGATGCCTGCGGTTGAGAACGCAATTTCCACAGTGATGAGTGTACTCCTCAGGAAGAGCATAAGCATGTTTCAAGAACTTGCCTACTTGTTGATGGATGTGCTCTCGATTTTGGCTTCAACAGTTCGTTACAGTATTGCCTTTCATGCTCGCCAGTCTACCCGAGTCATCAGCAGGTACCATCCAATGCCATCCACGGCCACTCGCCACGATCGGTAGGATTTTGCCAATCTTCATCGGGTGCTCTATTGTTGAATTAATTTTGTGATGCTGTGACTTACCTTGTCAAAGATGATGTAATTAATTATCTTCCTGAATAAAATAAAAATCAGGATGAACAAGCAACTTCGATGCCATAGTTGATTTAATTATGTCGAATTTATCTGTTGATATTGCGAACTTTACCTCACACACCGGCGATAAGGAAAATAGGTTTAAAAACCTTCCGAGTTAAAATCTAGCTTGGACTTTACCTGTTGAGATTGGATTCTTCTGGTTTCTTCATTTTAAATCCATGCATTTGACAGATATTTCAGTACTAAAGAGGAAGGTCATTTGGGGGTTTGAGCCATCAGTTTACTTAGATTTAATATAGACGGGCCTGTGTTAGAGAAGTCGGAACGGGGGGTTGGAGGGGTGCTGTGGGGGCATGATGAGGTGGTAACATGTAAGTATTTCCACGGTGGGATTTGTTGATTCTAAGCAATGCAATGTGGACGGCCTAATTGTTGAGATAGATTCCAAATATGTTTGTGCATAGTTGAATAAGGATTGCATCTCAAACTTTTCTGAAGCGAATCATGATCATGTGAACTTTGTCCACAATTTTGCAGATTAGTTGAATGAAATGAGAGTAGGGAGAGATTCAGTACTTTTTGTCATGGTTGTAGGGATCTAGAGTGGACAGGTCGGGATTTGATTGTATTCTTGGAAGGGGTTGTGTGTTGATCTTGTCTTGTGATTGTGTATATAGAGAGTGCACGTATATATATATAAATGATGGGTGGTTTTCAAAGCGCTATAAATGGGGTGAGACTTGTATAGTTATATTGTAGGGATTTGTTTCTAGAGCTTTGTCTCCATCTAGTTTTTGCATTGTCGGTTGTATTTAACTGTATTTTGCGAAATATTAATGAAAATGCTGTTGAAAAATTAATCCGTGCATTATACTTGCTCTTAACAATTACATAGCATGTAGCTTTATAAGTTTGGCTGCGGGATCGGCGGCATGCAGGTTAAACTTTCCTAGCAATGCATATTGCATTGACTTTGGCGGGCTGATTCTAATATGATTCCCTATACCTGTAGGTTCTTTTTGTTAAGTAAATAACAGTGCCAATGTCTTTGACTATAACAACATAGGAATTTCAATTGGAAGAACGAACTTTTGTTTGCTACTGCAAGTGGATTCAAGAAGAGCATATCTGCAAATTGGAACTCTAAACCCCCTTTTTTTTTTTTTTCAAAGGGAAGAATCCCAAAATCTTGACTATATTGAGTGATAATTCCCTTGCTTATTGCTTAATTTAAATGGATACTAAACAGTAAAAACTATGTAGCGAACAAGAAAGGCATTGCACCATTGAATTACGAGGAGGAAGGTATTGATAAGAACTTCCGATACTTGGGAAGTATTAACTTTTGATGCATGTAGTATTGGACCCAACAATAGATTGTCTTGTTGGCTTAATTTTCTTTATTATTCCAAGGCTTGAGATTGCGTGGAATAGCTAGGCATACAAGCGTGCCAATCGGGCTTTAGTTTAATAGCTAGAACTAAGAACTAGTGATTATATTTGAGAATTGAGATTAAGAGGTTCAAGATTCGAGTCTAATCCTTCACCTACCAAAAAATCTTATGTTCAATTATTAATATATATTTCACGGCTGCTTTTTTTTTCTTTTTCTGTTTCTCTTTTTGTTTTTTTTTTGGGAGGGGGGAGCTCCAGGGTAGGCCTTCTTCGTTCTCTTCCTTGCACTGTATACGGTCAAGTACGAGTAAATCTACCTGTTTTTGTTTTAAATTTGTCTAGCTTTTGCTTTCACTAGCCTCTTGTGTATATGTGTGGATAAGCATCTACGAGGCTTATAAACTAGGTGGTATCGGAGACGAGAACCTCTCAGTTCTCACCTATGCCAGCGTAAAAAATGCTGAGGTTCAATATATTTGAAATCGATTGTCAAAGTAAAAACTCATTGTTCTTAGACCATTTTGTGTCTATCCTCTCATTATGGACACCTTTTTCACTTCGATCATTCATCAAGAACTCATCGTTACCAAGTACAACGAAATTGCTCAACCATCTAAATAGTTGCCACAAACGTATCGTAAGTATGATCTTATCATTAATCTAGGATTTGTACGGGGGAGAAATGTTCACACTTCAACGCTTGATTACTAGGGGCCAACATGCATACACTCAACATTGACATGGCTTACCAAGGACGTATAGAAATAAGATATTAAGTAAGTTAAGGAGGTGAGTGTTGGTTTTCTGTCTCTATCATACTTGCTACGACTGCCATATTTAATTATCTTTTATTCAGAAAGAAACTAACTAAATGAATCCAAGACAATTCTCACTGCAAGATGAACCGCCCCGCGCGGCGCAGAGGCTTGGGGTGGTGGGAGAGGGAGAGAGAGAGAGAGAGAGAGAGAGAACGTCCCATCAATTATAATTCTAATATTGCCATGAACAACCATCCAAATACCAAGACCGACGGAAATCAGTTCAAGTGAAAGCATAGAAATAGGTTTGGCAAGAGGCAACGAGATGTTGACTCATTTATTTGTAGCAACCATCCAACGAGAAGCCTCTGCATATTTATGAACCATCACTTAAAATAAATAATGATGTGATACAGAACTAGTTTGATGCAAATGTGAATGCTCAATAGACATCTTCGTCGTCAATGTCACCCCAACTTCACATCTTCGACAGTGCGATATCCATTACATCGACAAGGAAATCTGCAACCACACCATAGACAAAATGTCAAGAGGGCAGCCAACTTGAAAATATATAATAAATAAAATCAGCATACTCTAAAATATGTATACTGCTGATCGTGTTAATAATAAGCTTTGTCAGAGTAGAAATGCACCTGCATCTTCTTTGGTAAAACAAAGGGGAGGTGTGATTCTAAAAACATTTCCATGGTACCCTCCTCTCCCAACGAGGATGCCCATTTCTACAGCAGAAATAAAGGCCTATTAGGAACAAGAAATTAGTCCAGAATTTGTCTTGAACAGGGTGGGAGAGATGCAGACCTTTCATATGCTCCATTAGATGCAGAGTTTCGGCCTTTGCAGGGGTTTTCTCTTGGCGGTCAAGGACGAATTCAACACCAAGCAACAATCCTCTTCCTCTCACATCTCCAATGACTGCAGATCATTTGTATAAATCAAAGTGAGACACCACTAAGTACACTGATGAATAGAAAAAAATACCAAACAACGTGGGATTGGTATCCTAAAGTTCCATTGCTAAGTAGTGGAGAAGACATCATACTTTCATATTTTTCCATGAGTGCAGTTAATCTATTTTTCAGGTAAGATCCCACAGTCAGTGCATTTTCCTGAAGTTTTTCTTTCTCGATCACCCTTAAAACTGCCAGTCCTGCTGCGGCACATACAGGATTTCCTGCAAATGTATTGAAATAACTGCGTTGGGTCAAGACTTCTGCAATCTCAGGGGTTGTCACCACAGCACCAAGAGGAATGCCATTCCCAATGCCCTGTATGAGTGCCAATGAAATTAACAGACATACACTGAAAACTCAGCTCTTTGCATGGTAAATATGGAAGGCATAGAGAATTGTCAACAGATTTGTGTATTTGCAGTAGGTCTTTTCATGATTAGACTACATAATTGTTTCTTAACAAACAGATCCATTTAAAGTCGTGGTCCCATTGTTAGTCAGAGGTCAAGAAAAGATAACCATGGCAAGCTGCTACTAATTATGGTTATATTTCAAGGACACCTCAAGAGAGAATATAAGAACACCAACCTTTGCCATTGTTACTATGTCAGGAACAACACCATGAGCCTCAAATCCCCAGAAATGACTCCCTGTGCGAGCAAATCCACATTGAACCTCGTCAGCAATACAGAGGCCCCCTGCCTTTCTAATGGCTTTATACGCAGCAGGCAAGTAACCTGGAGCCAGTTCTACAATTCCACCAACTCCCTACCGCACACAAAAAACCAGAATTCCCTCTCACTCTATGCAAATATGTTGGCTTTTACAGGCTTTCAATGAAAATAATTGAATGGAAATAAAATCAGAGCTAAATTATTATCACCTGAATAGCTTCAGATATGAATCCAGCAACGCGACCAGTAGTTCCAAATGCAATGATGTCTTCAACATCTCTAGCATACTTTTCTCCATCTGACCCAAACATGCCTCTGTATGGATCGGGGTTCAGGGAATGCTGGACTCCACTCTATTTGACAACCAAGAGAAAAAAGCACATTTTTAATAAGAAAATTTCTGGTTTCCGCTTTGCTGCTAAATATAGGGAAATAAATGTAGAAGCATACCCAAAGTAGATTATGTTATAGTTTGAGAAGAGACACTTCTTCTTCCCTAGTTCCACAACAAATTATGATGTCTAAGAAAAACACACTACTTTGCTTATATTTTCCATTAAAGCAGTTATAGGCCCATCATCTGATTTGTTCAAGCCTTGCGCGTGCAACTATCGTGCTTAATTGGTGCACAGGCACAACCTAACAGCAAGTTCTTTCCAAGGAAGGAAGATCCCAGTTTCTAAAGTTCAAAATGTTACTAAGAAATAATGCAATACATACAAAAATTAATGTTAGGACAATCTAACCAATAGCATGACGTATAATTCCAAAAACAGAAAAAGGAAGCTGAAAGTAAAGCACCTAAATAAATTCAACATGGGACACATGACTATTGCTCCAACCCATTTTTCAGCTTATGTAAAAAGTAGAGCCCATGGTATTCTGGAAATCGAGCCAGCAGGTCCCCACCCCCAGTGATAAAATAACAAAAGCAAGAGCCGGTCATGGTGTAGAAAAAACAAAAGTTCTTCTTAACGATAATGATTCTTATTTCATCGTTAGTCATAATCATCACCCAGCAATGCCATGTTAGAGAGATGCACCACACAGCAGAAGAGTAACTAATTCATTGAACAAGAAAGATACCTGTATTACATTAAACTTCCAGATGGACTGGCCTGTGGCAGCCATTGTCCCAGCTGCATTCCCGTGGTATGCATTCCTTAGTGATATAATATCATGGCTGCCCGTGTACAATCTCGCCATCATCATAGCCAACTCATTTGCTTCCGTTCCAGAATTTGTGAAAAACGCTACCTTTGGTGATAAACACAGTGGCAAAAACAGCAAACTACCAAGTTAATTGCGAGCTTGTAATGCTGACTCAGCTAATTATAATCTTTACCCATGAACCAGGACGACCTTTTAATGTTACCTTAAGATTGCCAGGCATCTTGGAGGCCAAGCTCTCGGCGAAGGCAACGGCTGCGTTGTTGAGGTACAGAACAGTGGAGTGTTGCAAGCGCTTGGTTTGGTTGACTATTGACTCGACTACCTCAGGATGGCAGTGACCGCAGGACACTGTAGCGATTCCTCCAAAAGCATCTAGGTATCTACGGCCGTTCTCATCGAACAAGTACTGCATCTTTCCATCGACCAGATGCAACTAGCAGGAGACACAACAAGAACAGCCATTAAGGAACCGAAATTCTCCTCATCGTTTTCCTATAAATTCACTCAATTTTCTCGAGATCCCGATGAGTAAAAGATTGCAGCACCCCGTTTTAAAACATTATCACGTGCCAATACAGGTGACAAACGGCGTGGCCCCACATGGGACGCGAGTCCGTGGGACACTCTTGGTTTTTTAAAAATTACGTCGGACCCGAAAATAATAGGAAAATAGAATTAACACGGAAGAACAAACCGATTAATCAGACACACAATGAGATCCCAGACGAGTTTCGATGCTTCGGAGTTTTGATAAATCTCACCAAAGAAAAGGCCCGACGACGACGACCAATCAAGAAGAGTCAAAAATGAAGATCATGAACACGAGTGCAACTGAAGGTGAAGAAGTGATGACTTATAGAACAATCTACTTTTTTAACGTTTTTTTTCTCAAAAAAGAAAAAGAAAATGCGGAAAACAGGGGAGATGATTGGGCGTCGCGCCTACTCACGGGATTCTTGTAGAAATGGAACACGGAAGGGCTGAGATACTGCTTCCTTTTGGCCAAGATCTCGTCGGCGGAGGGACCGTCGTAAGGGGGCGGAGAGTAGTCGAAAGGGGGCATTTTAGGGACAGGGACCTCATTCTCATGGACAGGCAACTCCGTCTGGGCAGCCTCAGAGCAGCATCGTTGTGATGGGGGAAAATTATTTCCCGCTAATACCCTTTTCGCTACCAATCCCTCCATTTTTTTCCTTCGTCCTTCGTTGTTTCTGTGTCCCTAATAAAAAGGTTTTCAAGGCTCTGCCGCTCTTCCTCCCTCCCTCCCTCCCTCTCTCTCTCTCTCTCTCTCTCTCTCTCTCTCTCTGCCTCGATGTCTAAATATATTTGCGAAATATTCCGAACATGCGGCAACTGAATGAAAGCAACGAGAACGGTGCACCCAAGAGTCCACGGCTGGAAGCTTATATAGGAGGGGAGAGATATAAAGTCATATGTCATGGATTATAACGCATTGACAGGTACAGCTGTGGAACATATGCCTACCAGTCTACCAGTTATGTTCGTATTCTAAGATGAAAAATTCTTTTTGGATACAAATTTTATATATTTATTTAAATATTAAAAAATTTTATATCATATAAAAACTATTCTATACAATTTTTTTACGTGTTATATAAAATATTTTATATATAATATAAGATTTGATTATGGGTGGTAATTGTGCATCCATATTGTCAAACCTTTCCAAATAATGCTGCTATGCAAATCATTCGGGATTCGGAGTATGGCAATATTATACTTTGTTTCCTTAAAAATATTAAAATTATTTTTACTAAATAATTATACAATCACATATCAATAAAAAGTATATATAATAATATAAATATCTTGTAACATTTAAATATATTCAAATAATAAAATTTAATTACATTAATTTTTATTATAATTTTAATAATATCTCAATCTAAATTAACATCAACACTTTTTAATTTCTTTATATTGTTAGAAATTGCGTGATTTAATTCTTTCATTTTTTTTGAGGTCAACAAAATGCAATTTGTTATTTATAAGAGTCGCGGTTGTTAACTCTTTTCTGAATTAGTTTTTCCAAATGATTAATAATCCCCATTTCGTTAGCAAATTTATGAGCCCATGGCTTGAATTTTGAATCTCAATGAAATTAGATCATTTTAATCAAATTATTTTGACTAATACTAATTAAATAAAAGTAATTATCAAATACAGTTATTTAACAATAAATAAATTATACTAAAAATTATAAATTTAACTTTTTTATTAAAGTATTCAATAAAATTAGACGTGTACTTACAAAATTTAATATTAAGTCTATTTTCATTAAAGATGACTTTTGAGGGTGAAAATAACCTTACCTATTATTAAATAATATGAAAGTTACTTTTTAAATATAATTTCTTAAACGAACCGAGTGAATATATTTTTTTTTTACCGTCAGTGACGATGGGGTACCGAGATTGAATACCTAAAAAAAAAAACAAATGCTGGCGTGGCGACCATAGAAAAAAAGTTGGATTGGTTAGAGGAAAACAACCAAATTAACTTTCATTTGAAAAAGCAAAAACAAAAGCAAAAGAAAAGAAACGACTGGGGGGAGAAGGAGCACACATTTGTTTCATGCTTTTTGCTGGGTTTTAAAAAAAAAAAAAAAATTGAGAGGGATGGTTGGTTGCACCAAGTAGCTTGCCACAGCGTCTGGGTGACCGGGCTTCAGGGGGATGCCAACTAGCTGTAGTTTCCGGTGGAAAACTGTGCCTACAAAATCAACAATTTTTTTTTTTTTTATTAAAAATTTTTGGGCCCACAAATAAGTTTTCGATGTTGTTATCTTGCCAGTGAACTCTCACGTAAAATTGGGAATCTAGCTCGATTGGGCCGATTTGTAATTAACGGAGGCGACGTACTTACTTGGATCAAGTTCAAGTTTAGGATTGACCTTCTTTTAAGCTTGTTTGACCTCACTTAAGAAGTCGAAGCTAGCTCGGCTCAGCCGTACTATAAAGCTTCTTGTTTATTACAATAGAACAAGGCCTGACAACAAACATATCGACAGTCGCGCAAAATTTGTCATTCTCATTGTCGCAAGGTAGGCAAGTCGAAAGTTCCGTTTCCCCCCCCCTCCTCCCGGAGAAGCATTATGGGGTTTTTTTTTTTTTAAAGGAATCCGCCAAGCCTGGTGTGTCAACGATTGCCAAAGTGCCGTACAAAAATAACCTGGAGATAATTACGTATAAAGATCTGCAATGGATGATGACTAAGCAGGAAATGCCCATAAAGCAATTTTCCTCCAATTGGCTAAAGAGAGTGACCAGTACATCGTCACCAAGCACAACGAGATTGGTTATGGACTACGGTGATGGACTCAACTTCGTCTGGGTGAGGGGCTCCACAAAATGTTCCCATCATTCTGATGTGGCGTGGCTTGATTGACAATGAACAACGAGGACCACCTATGTCGTTAGGCTTCTTTGGCTAATCCTACTGCATTATAAAAAGTTGGGGCTCAACTTCTAATGTTTTCCCCGTAGGATCTCCACGATCCCTATTGTTCACAAAATGTGTCGCGCTCAACCTCAAGATTCTTGGATGTGGAAGTCAAGACGCGCGGGGCACAACTTCCACCAAATGGACAGAGAATTGACTGAAGCAACGTTAGCTTCGTTTATAAGAGCTATGCCCACGCAAAGAAATGAACTGAAATGAAACGAAAAAGAATATCATTCTGATAATCAAGTTCCTCCTACCCATCCGACCATAAACACTGTGGCCCACATAATGCCGAAACGATGATGCTCTGCACACGTGGATTTTCTATTCTATTGCTGGGGCATTGGTATAAATTATTTAACAGACATTCGCTACTCAAGATTATATGTTGTCGGAATGAGTATCAAAAATGGCTTTGAACTCTCTTTAAAAATTGTTATGGAGACGACACGGAACTAAAATTGGCGTCATTGGTGACATAATCATCTTTAATCAGGTAGTGGAGATGATAATTGACCTGCTCTTCTCCTAGACGTACGTTGATTGCGGTTAATCGATCACCATGGCAGAGAAACCAGGGGCCGAGCTTGACGCCAAAGCTTGGGAGGCCAAAAGGGAAAAGAAAACATTTTAGTGCATGCGCACTCTTGACAGGCTAAATACAAAAAAAATTCGTTTTTACGAAATCAAACCAACCGTGACTTAGAAGTTACAATGAAATAATTCTTATAATAAACTCATCCTTCGGAGGTCAAAAAGGAAAAACAAGATTAAAAAAATGAAGGCGGGTTTTATAGAAATAGAGGTCTACATGGAAAAGTGAGGCCTGTAAAACGTAGTTGTGATTGCTGATCCTTCGTAATATCAGATATAGCCAACTAGCTCCGAAGGTTAGTGACCGAATAAAAGACAAAAAAAAAAAAACTGCGTATTGCTTGATGATTTCCTAGTGAAGGGAAAATCAGTTCCAACGTCTCCATTGTCAATATATCAACAAAAACTTGAAAAATTCGTATGGCTTGAAAACTGCTCGAAAGAACGAAAAAAAAAAAAAAAAGGAAAATAAATTAGAAGAAGTTGTTTACACTTGCTGTTGTCAATGTTGCCTGAAGGTAAAATTGGGACGGCCAGCACGAATCCTAGCTTCTTCCGAGGAGAGCATTGGAGAAATTGAGAAAAATTGATGCTACACTTAAATATAAAATAAATATTAATAATTAATTGTAAATAATAATAATAATAATTAAACTAAATTTATTTTCTTTACAAAATAGACATTAATAATTAATTGTAACTAATAATAATGATAATTAGATTGCATTCATCCTCTTTAGTTCTTTTGCGTCCTCCTAACTATTTTGCCATAAAATATATGTCTGAACCTGCTCAACATGGCACGTGATCTTCTTCCTCTCGCGCGTAGGCCATATGGTATTTGTACCTTCTTTCTCCGATGCCTTTCCATATGTATCCAACTTCTGACGAAGGGAGACATAAGTAGTGTTGTTGAGGGTCATTTGGTAGAGGTGAAGTGGAGATGCTTGAATTAAAATTAGTCAGTAGTGTTGTTGAGGTGCTCCCGAAAAGACTAACATAAGTAGAGATGCATGTGCAAGCCTTTGCCTGGAAAACTATGCATATGTTGCTGCAATATGTTCATCTGGCTAGCAGGGTACGACTGGTAGGGAGTGCTTTCTTGATGGAGTGGTGGTCGTGGGTTTTAAATAGGATGAAAAGGGGAATTGAACGGCTAAGGCTCCAAAACGAAGCCATGTAAGTCGTGGCTAGAATGGTGTGAAGAAATGGGTTAGTAATTGTGGGAGTTGTTAATGGTTTCACACTTAAGACTGCACGCCATTACTAGTTTTCTCACTAGAATTCATGATTAGATTGCAATTTTTTATTTTATTTTTCCTTTTTTGTTTGTTATGAAGGCTGGTGATCATAGAAAGAGTAATGCAAATGACATTCAGAAAATTCTCGGGAACTGATGCAGCCGAAACCACATTTATGCCATTCATGCAACATCATTTCAACTTGGTGCTCTCTTTCAAGGAAAAATTTTCCCTCGCGTGAGGACCGAACATTAAAATTAATAGGTGAAAAGTAAAACGAATAAGTGTAAAATAAACTAAAATTCAAGGCTTAGACGGAAGAAACACCTTCAATCATGCAAATTCCAAAATTCCAAGGACCATAGGCAGGTCTCTAGGAAGTAAAAAACATGCAATGTGCTGAGAGACAAACCCCAATACATCGACAAAGATAGCAAAATCTCCAACAAAGAAAGCTCCCCCACCGGAGAGGGAGCCGGAACTTGGAAGCAGAGTATCGGCGATTATTGATCATTCTGATCTTCGAAACTCTGGAGTTCGACCCCTTGACTCGGGCCCCAAGGCTATTGGGTCCGAGGGTACGAGAAAGTAATATTAGGCCGATCCAATATTACAAACTTATTGGGCTTTTGCAGTTGGCAGCCCACATTCTTCGACAGGCCGCGTTCGTACGTCTTCATTGTCGGGCCTCCAAATGTTTTTGCATTCCGATCAGTCATTGAATTCCGTGATTCGGATGGTCTTTTTTTTTTTTTTTAATGAAAATGCAATATTTGCACATAGGGAGCCTCAATTGATCAATGCAAGTTCGATTGTGTCGAATAAATCGTATAGATCGTCCACATACGCGGATTTCAATTCCTTTTGCATTTTTGGTACATTAGAATTAAATCTCACATTTTGTAAAAAGATGGGAAATCGGAAGATTGAACTTCAAATGCTTTGCTTTGGCGACCAACCGTCTCAATTCCTTTGTCTTGCCTTTTGCCAACTCGATGCTTGCTTGTCTACGACACAACGAGTATCCGTTACTGTGCTCATGTGAAGTTGTGTGTAACATTGGGACTTATAACGGTCAATGAGACGGGGTCTTTTGAATTTATTATTGAATACGTGTTTAGTATTGGTGAGAGTGTATTATAGTTTAAAATTATATTTTAAAAATATTTTAATATAATAAAAATTTCAAAAAATACATTTTAACTTAATAATATTTTAAGATAATAATTTGTATTATTATATAAAATAATTATAATTTAACTATATAAATTTTTTTGGGTTATTTTTTATTTTATTATAAATTTGCATTTCTTTTTTTTGTTTTTTTCAAAATCCTACAAACAATTAACGAGTAATTAATTATATTTAATAACACCAAAATTTGTCACCATCTCCGTCACAACAACAAAACTCAACTTTAATCCCAGATAGTTAATGAGGTTTAGAGGAAACCAACAGTATAAAGAACATTTGCAATCCTTTTACTCTCGTTTAAACAATGCAATGTGAAGATTCCCAATTTAATTATCCTGGACACTCGTTTTCAAGGATCAACCAATATTTTACTTGGATCAATTGTTGGCCATCAAGGCAACTGAAGAGGTGATCATCGTTTCGGTTCTTTTCAGGACAATTCTATCAACTCTTTTTGACTTGGTCGACGGTACAAACTGAATCGATTTTCTTTGTTTCATTCCAACTTTTGGTAGGTCTATTGCCACGACAGAACACTTAATATTATTGCCTAGACTAGTCCATCTGTAGGTCAAGAGTCATCATCCATTAATTAATTGTCAATGTGGAAATGCAGCCGAAGCCGATCATGTAGATTGGTGGGTGACTTCATCATTCATACATTGAAAAGCCATTGCGCCCTAACTCTGCAAACTTGGCAAGTTCACTTTCCTTGTTTGGAAAAACCTAAAAAAGCGACATTCCCATTGGCGCCAAATAGTGTCGAGTGGTTGCCGCGTCGTTTCCTTGTGGTGTGGTTAGGCATCACGCCTTGACGAGTTGATATGCATATACATATTAATATTAAATTTATATGATACATAAATTTAATTATATTTATTGATAAATCTAATTTTATTTATATTTTATTTTTTAAAAAAAAGACCTCAGATGTTAAGTATTATTTTTAAACAATTACTTTTTTGATAAATTTAATTTAGGCTAAATTTGCTTTTATACTTAGTTAGTTGAATTAGATTTATCTTAAAAAGTTTTTAAAACTGTTTTTAAGAAATAAAAAGTCAAAAAATAAAAGAATTGAGAGTGTTTTTTTTAAAGGAAACTTGAGAGTATTTTTTAAGAAAAAAAAAACATGAATTAGAGAATTAAAAAAAAAACATTTGCAAGTAATTTTTCTTATTTTTTATTTTTTGTCAAAAATTTTATAATTATGAAAATTTAATTAATAAATTTTTATTTAATTAGATTGATTAATTTATAGAAATTTATTTTGATTATAAAAAATTACTACATACGTAAAAAGTGAAATTTTTTCTCATTTTCAATGACACACACACGCACTCTATTTCCTAGGATTAAAAGTGTGGCTCTAAGTATTTGTCAATCTTGACCTGTCTACTGGGTTAGGCTACTATAAACAATCGTTGACATGTAAGGATTCTTCATTCTGCCAACATAGCAGAATTTGGTTGTTTTCGCCTGTGGATTGGCTTGGCTACATTCTACATGTGAGGAATTCTGGACAAGGACACCTTGTAAAATGCGCTCCATCAGATTAACATTATCATATTTTTGTCATTCTCTTTGCATTTTAAAGAGGTTGCCGCTATGTTTCATTTTCATAACCAGAAACCGAGCCCGTGAACCTTAATGTCACAAATCTCACATCAGAACAAAGGGTGGTGGCATGTTTTGGCCCGGACTCCCCGGGTCACTTAGAATTCTCAGTTGTCAATTTGTCATGCACGGGAAGACAGACCCCACGATACCAACAAGTAACAAGCAAGTAGCAAAAGTGGAACTATAAGATATTACTTATCAATAGTACATTGGGAAAGAATTCATTAGTGGCATTAACAGACCACGCCAAGAAACAAATGAATGACACAATTTGAGTAAAAACTATACGTCGTTCGACTGCAATGTGGTCCATACACAAATTATGCCACTAGTCGAATGAAAAAAGTGGGGGCATTAATGGAACGTGTGGGGGCATTCATGGATGAACAGAAAAGATATTGGAAAAAAAAAATAAATTGTTGATCCATTATAATCTAAACTGGATTATAATCTTAAAGTACCATACAGGAATTTAGCAAAATGATTTCCGAATGAAGGCTTGGAGAATATCAGCCATAACCCAAAAAAGTTGGAAAACGCTGACTGTCATTTCCTCTTTAACTCTGGCCTTCCGTATTGATCATTTCCCATGTTCCGTGAAAACTGAATCTTTCGCTAGTCGCTACATATGCATAATCACAAAGGATGTGGAAGAGCTAACATATGATAGATTCGTGTGAACACCTTCAATATGGACAAATTGGTCATAGCTGTCCAAAGATCGTGAGGAGCGTCTGGAAAAGCATTACGGTGTGCCTTTGGCTGCATATTGCAGTTGCTTCCAATAAAATATCAGCTTTCTAGAGGTTAGTGGATGGCCATTGGTGGGAACCCTATTGCACTTCTCAAATAAAAGAAACTAGGGTCCTTGATATCTAACAGCCTAAGCCGTGCAAGATTGGAACTTATCCAAGAAACCAAGATATTGAAGCAGTTAACGCATGTCTGCGGGTTTATTGTTTTGTTGTGATGATTAGCGGCGACACATGTGAATTGGTTAGGTACTTTGTGCTTTGTTCACGAGTGAGAGGGACAAAGGCCGCATTGGTATACAGATGCACACAATACGAGTTCGATCGTTTGGCACATATATATGAACACAGACACGACAATATAAATAATATATGTTGTGTACTATGATTTATTTTCCCTCTTTTAAAATGACCAGTCAATTATACATTAAAAGGTCCACTAATTATATTTTGGACATATTTAAGTCAAAATATGCTTTACACACACGAGCCTTGCTAAACTTGCTGTGGAAGATCAATGTATGCCGGATGTCGCAATCGGCTCGTAGTCACTGAAGTGTGTACGTCTCTAGTGATGCATTGCTCAACTTCTCCTTCCTTCTCTCTCACCGATATGAAAGCCCATACATCAAAGTTTACAAGATAGGTCTCATTAACCTACATTAAAATGCACCATGAGATTGATTAGGAAAAGACAAACGACATTCTTGTCAACTAGCAAATATTAAAAATGACGACAGTATTTGTACTGTCCACCTTTAGTCAATATTATTAAATTAGGAGAATGCATGCGAGATTGTTACACACATCGGAATATATATAAGATTATTATATTTAAAATTAATTTTAATATATTTGAAAAAATTGGTATTATCGTATTTGACATTAAAATAAAAAACATTAGTAAGTTCGTATAGTTTGACTTAGATATTGGAATACTCATTCCAATCACTTGTGGAAATTCTCATTGAATTAAGCCCCAGTAGCGTGTTTATATATGGCACGAGGAGGGCAGCTGTATGCCAAATTTCACACCCATTTTTGTGGAGAAGAAGAGAGCGGGATTCAAGTGAAGAAAGAAAGACACGTGCGCGGGTCCAGCCCAACACAAGGAGAAGGAAAAAGGAAAAAAAAAAAAAAGAAAGAAAGAAAAACCTTAATTGTACGCGTAGAGAGGAGGAGGAGGAGGAGGAGGAGGAGGAGGAAGAGGAGGAGGAGGAATCTGCTCGTGATCGAAGATATGGAACACAACCCTTGTGAGGGAAAGTGGGGAAAGCTAGAAAGGCTTTTCGAAAGCAGCGAAGGAAGCGTCAAAGTATGTTTAGCTGTCAATCCCTCCAAAGACTTCTCACGGGTTTTTATTAGCTCTCCTTTTCTCTCTCTCTTTCTCTTGCCGTCATGCATCCATTTGTCAGTGGTCACTCTCGCCCATGCAAGTCCAAAATGTTCCCGCGTCACCCTTCATTCCCCTTGTTTTATTCTTTTCTTCGTGCCAAATTACCATCTACACATATGTATAATAACAATTTTTCCCGATAAGTATGAATAATAGAGCATAATGATTGGAGAACAACAACTAATATGCATATTTGACGTGACAAAAGATAAATTGCACTGTAATAGGTTACCGTTATTACGTCTATTTTAATCATTACTGAACTTGACGTGATATTCATTCATGTATTCAGCCCATGTGCATGTTACAATGCATTCACCTTCTTTGCGGTGATCCAGAGGCATTGAAGCTGGGCATTTGCGGAACACTTCAAAGCTTTTTATGCTGAATCAAATCTTGTCGGGCCTAAACTAACAAATTTGTAGTCCAAAATCTCTGTGCTTAATTAATCTCAAGGATTATATATAGGCCAATCAGTCTAATTGACAGTTTCTATAAATCCTCTCTAAGGTGCCTATCAGAGAGATTACAATCAATTAAGCCAGAGTGCTTTGGCTTCTTCTCCCAAGACATTATTGAGGAATTTTTTTATTTATTACCTCGGACTCGAGTTTTTCGAATGAATTTGACAAGTTAACTTGATTGTGTTCTTCATCGAAGAAGTTTTTTTTTTTTTTTGTTAAGAGCTTTTACTCAAGCCCCAGGAACAGTAACCAGGAAATGAATGATTTGCCCATAAAGTTGGCAAAGTCCATGTTGATCTTCTCGAAGGTACTCATATTTTTGTTACTTGCAAGTCGAAATAGAATCTTGACAATTCCTACTTTTGCAAGAGAGGGCGGGCGTTGGTAACTTGGTGCTTCCTTCTTTGCATGACAACGAAGACGCATATCCTTTGCTGCTACATTGTGTTTTCTGTACATGCATTTGGAATGTGTTCTTGAGAGTTTCGAAAGTGCATTTTACTCTTCTTCACTCCGTATGAGATTTCCTGATGGCTTGAGTGAGTTAATCTATGTAGTCCCTGCTGAAGGCTAGGATTTTCGGGTTCGATGCCTTCATGTATTTGTTGGGACATATGGCTAGAGATAAATAATAGAGCAATTTAGAATATGTGTAATAGACATGTATACTTTATGTCTCACAAAATTTCTCATTTAATATTTTTTGTCTTTATATTTTTTTCCTATTTGATATCAAGTTGACTCTCTTAAAAGAGTGAAATTAAAAAATTATTGTATCTCTTTTTTATATTTATGGGGAAAAGCTTATTTCCGAGAGGATAATGCCTTCTTCATTTTTCTTGCTGTCCTTAGCTTTGCCAGTTGATTAAATGTTATGCTTGCTGTCCCTACTCTCAAGTGTACTACCTCGGTGACCTATTGGCAAACCTTTTTTCCTTTTCCTTTTCTAATTCATTGTATTCGGAAAAATTATATATATATAAAAGTCACTTATCAGAGAATGCGTACGCCTTCGCAACTCCAGCAGGATTGGATAGCCAATGGAATTTTCAGAACATATACCTTATAGTTGCTTAATTTTTTATTAAAAATATACTGGCGGTTTAATTATTTATTACAGGAGACTATTTTATTTATGTTCTTTACCGAGTTACAACAAATTCTTTCAAATCAACAGGTCTGCTTACTTGCCAGAAAAAACATATTGCTTTCAAAGAAGTTCTAAATTAATTCTTTTTTTTTTTTTTGTAACGTACGCATGATTATCAGCGGGCTGACTGGTACATGTGTATAAACTCCAGTGACTAAGTTTCAGTTTTTATTAATATTATATATGAAGTGGATTTAAACTAAGTTAGATGGAACTTTTGCAAGGACTGTTGGAAAATACTTTCACACGAGGACATTGTGTGAAAAGGAACACGAGTATGAGACTGACGTATTATGAAACAGGCGATCAAAAGTTGATGTGGATTGGAATACGTATATGATGATTTGAAAACCGGTTTCCTGGTGAATAATCAGTCTTTCAATTGATAACACTTATAAAACGTTTTGCATTCCTTCCATTAAAATTTTTCCTCTCACTTATTAAAAAAATTCATTGGAGAAAAATGCAACATCTTTTTATGGATGATCTTCGGGACAAAAAATATATAAAAGACACTACTTGCAGGCTTTGTTTTGGGGGGGGGGGAGAGTGGGTAATAATTTTTGAAAGCATCGAGGGGCTTGAATTGAAATTTAGAAAATTAAAATAACAGAAAAGAAGAAGCCTAACATTGTAATTTCATAGTTTAAAATTAAAATTTTATATAATATTTATTACATTTATTCATATTTTTAACATAACAAATTTATTATTTTTAATTATATATAATTTTTTTAACTTTAATTAAATCTTACTTTAATTTTTTTTATTTATTTTTATATATAATACTAAGTTAATTTTTTTAAAAATTTTTAAGCAAATTAAATTAAAAATCTCTTTTTTCTTTTTCTTTTTTTTTCGGTTGGACTCATGTCGTGCGGGAAACGAACAAAGAAAATAAGCAAATCCCACAGTTTCGAAGGTCATCATGATCCCTTTATAAATTAAACAGCTTGCGGTTAAAAATGAAGAGGAAAGAAAGAGAAGGAAAAGCTGAAGATTAGAGGAAGAGGCATGTCTACTCGGAAGCAAAAGAGGGCCGTTCTCTATGAGAAGTTGCAATCACTCCGTCGGGCTACCCACTCCAGTTCTGTACGTAGATGCTCAAAACCCTTTACGTTTCCAGTTAAATTCACTTTCAATCGGGATTACAAAGGACCCTTTTTTTTTTTTTTGGCAATTTTAAGGTCGCACAAGATAGAAACTTTACATTAGATTAGAGCACAAAATGAATAATCGCATGATCGCACTGAAACCCTTTGTTCCTTGTACAATAATGGAAATCTGCTAAAATCCCATCTATGTATGAACAGCTGGTTTCGGAATCAAAGGACCCGACGATTCTTTTTTTTTTTTTTTGGGCGAGTCATTAGATAGTTGACTTTTTCTCTCTGAAATTGGTGGTTTTGGCAGGTGAATAAGACCTCAATAATAGTAGACGCTACTAAATACATACAAGAACTGAAGGGAAAAGTGGAAAGGCTGAACCAAGAAATCGGAACTTCAGAAGTAGCAACCAGCCAAAATCCACTGCCAGTAGTGCACAAGAACTATTCCAAATCTTCCCATCTCCCCGCCTCCCAACACCACCCCCTCGGTCCCAATCCCCTTTAACGTGTTTTCAGTTTTTCACTTTTCCGATTCATCTAATATTGTTACTAAACAATATGTTTCGTTTGCTGTTTTTGGTATTTCAGCAGGTTACGGTGGAAACACTGGAAAAGGGATTCCTTATTAATGTGTTTTCAGACAAGAGTTGTCCTGGTTTGCTCGTATCCATTTTGGAAGCCTTTGACGAACTGGGTCTTGACGTGCTCGATGCTAGGGTTTCCTGTTCAGACAACTTCCAACTGGAAGCAGTAGGAGGAGAAGTAAGGACTTGCCCGCCTTTCTTCTTGATTATAGATATATATATATATATATATATATATATATATAATTTGATCAGGAAATCTTGTTTCTAATAGATTGCATTCTGACACTCACGAGTCTATGCATGTGTGTGCGTGTGAACTCTGGAAGCCTTTTTGATGAGCGACTGTGAACTTCAAAGGCTTGTAGATATGTATATTTCTTAAGCACTTAAAAGAAAGAGTCTAATAAACAAAACAAAAGCTGTTACACGCGAAACGAGACAACCAGGGAGGAAACCGATGCACCCATTTCGGATTTTTATCTTGCGCGTTATTGAACAAGTAGTGGTAGTGGGTAGCTGGGGACAGCAATATTGGAGTACAACACAATTGTTGTCCCCTTCGAACAATCGCGTGAATGTGGAACAGCATTCATTGTATGCATGTAATAGGTAAGGTTGTTGAAAATAATCAATAAAAAGTAATTTAATAAAGAAATAATATTGTAAGTATAATGAGTATTATTTTTAGAAATAATTTTTATCTTATAAATAAAATATCGTAATTTAATAATTTTAATTCAATACTTTATAAAATAAAATAATAAAGAATACAAAAATAAAAGTATTAAATAAATATTATTATTATTATAGATAACAATTAATCTGACAATTTGTATTTAAAATGTAAATTAAGGTTTTAAAAATTTATTAATTTCCAGCAAGAGGTGCATTGCTTTGTACAATTAGAACTGGCGGTAATTATATATATTTATGTCTTTATTTATTTATTTTGATTTCTCAGAATGAAGGGCATGATGACAGCATAGATGCTCAAGTGGTGAAGCAGGCAGTGCTGCAAGCTATCAAAAATTGGAGTGAAAATAATGATCAAGATTAATAATAGAAAGCTGGGACGACCAAAGACAGAATAGTAAAATCTTGTTCTCCTGCAAAGCTAGATATTATTCACAGTGATCCTTGTTATAAAATATTATTATCTTATGTTATGTTATCTCAATTGTTCTTATATCCTTCTATCTTTTTAATCTTGATTCCCTAGCATGCGTGTGTATGGATGTGAAGATTTGATTCACTTCCATTCTACAACACTTGGAAGTTTATAAGTTGCAATGTGTGAGCACAAAATTGCTGAAGCGAATTACGATAATAGTAGTTGCCATGCCACTGTATCAATTGGAACTGCAATTGGATTAGTCATTGTTGTGAACATGTCGATTACAATGATATATGCGTGACCATTTTCATCCATAATTCAGAATTTAAAACCTTTCACAGTTGTATGCGTACATCAAATTCCTGAAAGGCTTACTGCTAGGGAACATTGTTTTGGGTTTTAAAAAAAAAAAAAGATTAAATTGATAGAGGGGGGCTGTAAATAGGTTGCTAGATCTGGGTCATTGACTAAGTTATACTATTGTTTAGAACTTAGAACTCTGAAATAAAATTGGGGATTTGAAGCCTGCAATATGAGCTAATGATCCAAAGATATCTGTGGCAAATTGGGAGAGACCATTATTCAGATGCATTTGGTTACGAAATGTTTGTTTGCTTATCTGATCATCTTTGTCAATCTTTAAATTATCAGCATTGCCCGTACTAATTTTGAAGTGCTATCAACAAATTTCTATCATTTGCTTCAATCCTTAGCTTCTCCTACGCAATGCTCTGGCATGAAGCTAGGTGGTAGGTATTTATTAGTTGTGCCAACCGATTTTTCAGGCGAATCTGTAGTCTGGAATCGAGCTGCTTTACGTGTACGAACGGTATAAAAGTGTACGGCATACAATTCTTTACTTAAATTCTAGGAAAACACCTGATGAATTTGAGGATGACGAGTGCAATTGAATATATATATATATATTATTATAACACAAAAATGAGTTAATAAAGAGAGAGAAAAGTAAATAAATTATATTATTTTATTAATAGTAATTAATTCTACACTTGTGTTATTGTGTTATTGTTTTTAGAGATCTAAATTTTTATAATTGACGAGAAAACTCCAACTTTTTTTTTTTTTTTTGCTTCGGATATTTTTACTTGTAAATTAGTACTGTTCACAAATTGCGAAATAGTTATTAGAGTATAATTCTAATTTGAAATAAAAATCGAGAATTTAATATTTATTCCTGCAAAATACATTTTACAATTGAAGTGACCCACATAGGGTCTGCATTGTTTACGCATTGCCCTCAATGAAACCTAAGCCAAGTCAGTCGTTCTCCCACATAGCTCATATGCACGCGATCGATGCAATCCAGGGAGCGTGGTAGGGTTTAATTCAATTCCAATACTGCACAGCACAAAATATAATTTGATTTCTAAACATAATAATAATAATAATAATAATAATAATAATAGAAAACACAAATGATTTTTATATACATTCTATATATAATATGTGAAATATCAATGTGTTCACTTGAGTGTATTACTTTTAACTCCACATAAATTTTTAATAATAATAATACTAATAGAGGGTAAAATACACGGCGGACGGTATATCCTCTCCGCTGAGCCTCCGGTTTGAATTCACCACCAAAAACAAAGAGAGGCGTTTATGGGCTAGTCTTTCGTTCGACCCGGTCCAAATTGATGGCAAAACCTCAATCAGACCAACCCAGCCTATGATAGCGTTATTTATTCACAGGCCCAAATTCTTAAGCCTTTGTCGACATAGTTTATGGGTCTTTCTCGTTTGAAATTTGCGGAACGATACGGCCACAGAAATGTGGCCCAAGCCCAAGCCCAAGCTATCTTTCCTTCCCCGTTTCCAACTCAGCGGCCGAGCCGTTTGCGCATCTTCATCGACCGACCAGTCGTTTCCTTCCCCCCTCCCTTACCGGCAAAAATATCTTAGGTAATAATAATATGATATTAACAAGAAAAATGCGTAATAATAATAAGTTTATAAATAAATAAAATTAATTGCAAAAAAGTACTGTACTATTTTTTATATTATTTCCATATTATATCAGTTAGTATTATTACTTAATAATACTCTTTTTAAATTTTAATATATTATAATACTGCTTACATTTTTTCAAATATTTAATAATCAATATTGAATAAAGGAGTGGAGAACTCGATTTCTAGAATGAGTTTTTCACTCGATTAGTTACAGGGGATTACTATAAACCTCTTTTTTCATGGATACAAGTCTATCGAGTTTCAAAATTATAGGAGGTCATAGCCCCAAGCCTATTTTAGTCCCGCACCTTCTTTTATTTCAGGGGTCTTGTATTCAGCTAATTTCATCTAATAATTTAAAGTTTTGAATTAAATAGTTTTTTTTTTTAAAAATTTTTTTGGGGACGATCTTAGCACCATATCCTTTGAAATAAATAATTCGTCACTAAGTTGCTGTAATTACGTTCTAAAATGAGGTCATAAGTTGCAGCCGTTAAACATACGGGTTAGAGTGTTCTCTCTATTCCGATGTTCCCCCCCCCCCCAAAAAAAAAGCATACATACGTACGTACGTACAGGTTAGATACTTCCGTAACAATTTCAATCACTCAAATACCTCTAGAAAGCATCGCCCTAATTCACTTTGATTACTTCTAAAATCACGTCACGTCTATGTACCTTCAACTTTCCTTCTTTTTTTTTTGGTTTTAAAAAAAAAAAAAAAAACCAAAGGAACCAAGTGTCATTCTCTATAACACCCCAAAACTAGCCCAAATAGAGTCGTCGTCGGCTACGACTGGCAGATCGCACGCGGAGGGGTACCTACTGACTCAGCGGATCCAGGGAGCCGATTTACGCGTACCGGAATCTTAGATGAAGGGGAAGTGCTCCAAATTTTCAAGTATTTTAAGAAAATTTTATGTGCGAAGCCAAGAATGATTCCTGGTCATGTTGACTCATCTTAACTGGGGGAAAAAATAAAAATAAAAATAAAAATAAAGGCAGGATTCGAGAGCCTATCAAAACCGTATAGCAGTCTGAAATGCCTCTCTTGCCCCTTCGAAATGAGGGAGATTGCAATGCGATCAATAGATTATTGGCTTATGGTTTGGAGTTATTAATGATAGTTTGACAGCACTTCTTTCCAATATGTTGAACATTTCTCTGAGCTTAGCAAATGAAGTTTTGTGCCGATTTTGAGAACGTTGACTTCTTCATTAGCTGCGACAGTTTCCATCCCCTCTCTCGGACCATAATAATGGTGGCCGCGTTCCTCATGATAAATAATCCCAACCGTTACCCACCTGCTCTTTTCGACTGCTCCAAAATGCAAAATAATTATATTGCAAAAGATAAATGTCAACGTATTTTGGACGCAATGTGTCACGGGTCATTTTAAGAATGTACAGTAACATGTTTATATGTTCCAATATCTCTTTTTTTTTATTTGATGTGTGAGACATGTTTCACATACCTGTTGACGCCGGATTACTCAGAAATGAAAGTTTTGACATGCATTTTTTAAAATTATTTTTATTAGTGTTTTTTTTTTTTTTTGTTTTTTGGCCAACTTATAAAATTTATTTTCTTAAAAAATTATTATGGACTCGTAACTTACGACCTACCTTGGGTCTTATAATACATAGTAAAGGATAAATTTTTCATTATCTCATCAACACCTCTGTCAATCTAGTATTTTGAACTGGTTCCAATTTAAAATCCCAAGTTTACAACCACTTTGAGTTCCCTTTATATATCGGGGGACTGATAAATTGTAAAACCATCGTGTTAATTAGCTTTTTCTCCTCTTTAAAGCGCCGTCAAGTCACCCTTCAACGTTTATTAGTGCACAATTTTAATTGGTTGTAGTATGGGATTTCCGATTATCATCATTAATTTCCAATATATTGCATGAAATATATTCACTATTCATTCATACCATCAGGTTCATGTAAATTATTAAAAAAGACATGTTTGAATTAATTGGACGGCGTCAGTAATACCAAATACAGCGTTGCCCTGCCTTTACTATTGACCACGTAAGATTCTGCATCCGATATTCCATTCCCACCGGCAGCTTCGTGTAATCATGCAAGCTAAGAACGTCAACCTTTCTATATATATATATAAATAATATGAAAGGCATCGCCATTGCATGAAAGGTACAGCTTCTGAGAAGAAATCCCAAGCAATTCATACGCAACTGTCAACGCGTTGAAGTGTGTTAGCGGAACACCCAGAAAATATTCAACATTACTAGTCCTCATTCAACAGTACTAGATAGGGTTACATATTTTCTCACACATGCACACCGGCTCTCAAGGCGTGACCTGGTCAAACTCGAAAGCTAGCCTTGGATTCTTGAATGGCACACACTGGGGAAACCAATCCAATTTTTCTTATCGCGGTGAGCGGTTCTGTTTCCACCGACGCTATTTGTTTTTCGTTTTTTTTTTGTTTTTCTTTTACTATAAACAGAATAAGAGTCATGCACTGGTCAGTCCAAAGCGATTGATTAAAAAAATGGAATTCGTATGTAAATATTGTCTTTCAATGATGACATGGTAAAAACTTTACCCATGAATTTCACCTATAAGTCTCGTTATAGGCCTACTTCACCCTTGTATACCCAAATGTCAAGCTAATAGATAGATTCGGTCGTAGCCAATTTCTTGATTATTTTATATTCGAGGCCTTCGTTCCTAAGCAAACGCGTTTCGCTAGCTCAAACCACAATAGGAATCGAGCCATAATGCAGCGAAAGTGACTGAGTGCAAAACTCTTGCGAAGTCTGAAATTACGTATAGGGAGGCCAACCAGGAGGAAACTTGCTTTTCCTGTGAGTCCCGAGTCAACATTATCAATGCACCTTTTACGCGTGTTGATCAAGAGCCTTCATCTGATATAGCTGTCGCCTTCCTGTTAAAGTCTCGGACTGAAATCAAGAGCTTACTTAAAAATGAAGGGATCTTCGTGTTAATCAATGTCAAAATTAAAATTGCACCAACAATTAATGAAATGATGCAGTTTCCACATTAATTAAGAGCTTGTGTTCGTTTTACAGACATGGTGAATGCTACAACAACCGTGAGAACTTTTTTTTTTGGTTACAATCTATTAAAAAGTTGATCAGTGGACTGCAAATTAAAATTTAATCATCAAAATACGTTGACAATACTATGTACCAAAAAAGAAAAAGAAAAAGAAAAAGAATACCTAGGAAGACATCTACGGTGCTTCCCAATATTCACCTAAAGTTCACCTAATGAATTTGACGAATCAATCGCCTATCAAATTACAGCTGTAATGCCCCAACATTATTCAGCTAGAAAGCCAGCACCACAGCTCCATCTTCCTTGCTATGGTTTAAAATCATACAAACGCGTGCGTGTGTGTATCTATGTGTATATATATATATATATATATAGATGACCATTTCTACAAAAGAATACATGTGAACTTTTGTCTTTTGCGTTGACTCTCCCATACATAATTGACTTTGATGTTTGTTATGAAATTACAGAGCATTGAGCCCATATAAATAGAGGCCATCCTTGGAGGTTTAAGCAAGCATTGAGGAAACAAAAGAGCTTGTTTCTTTCTATTAATTTGTTCTTTACGGAATCTCGTTTTCATTTCTTTCGTCACAATGGCATCCTTCAGTTGTTCCTCATCAACTCTGACTACCTTCAAATACACATTAGGGGCGTACCTGTTTCTCGTTGCAATAGCATCTGCCCAGTTATCTCCTAATTTCTATGCAACAACATGCCCTAGTGCTCTTTCCACCATTAGATCAGCGGTCCACACTGCGGTGTCAAATGAGGCTCGCATGGGGGCTTCTTTGCTCCGTCTTCATTTCCACGATTGCTTTGTTAATGCAAGTCATTCTCGTTTTTCTTCGCATTTCCATATTTTCGTTCATCTTTCTCTCTTGTTTTTTTTTGTTTTTTTTTTTTTTCCGTTTGCATATTTTGCCGTATTGTAAAAGCACCAATTCTCATTTCTCTCTCTCTTTTTAGTTTTTAAATGTTTGATTCTCCATCTATCTTCCTCTCCATATGTTTGCATCTTGCATTGAGCTGCACATGTTTTCTTTTTCATATATTTGTTTTAAAATTTTCAGTGGGAAGGAGGCGTATGACCCTCATGCATGCGTATTCTAGTGGCCATATAGCTTCATTAATTAATAACCAACTTGACACGCTTTACATAATTAATTTACTAAGTTGTTCGCAAATCGTATTCTTTTCAAGGACTTGCATTCCACATAAGCACGGAACATAGTCTAGGAACCAAAAATCTAATTAGAAAACATTAGTAATCCGTTTTTCTATGCAAACCAAAATGCAGAAATTTTTTCTTTTTTCTTTTTTTCCTGAAGTAATTATGTAACGTTGTGAAACAGGGATGTGATGCATCCGTATTGCTGGACGACACAGCGACTTTTACAGGAGAGAAGACAGCACCTCCCAATAATAATTCTGCGAGAGGTTTCGAAGTCATTGACACCATTAAATCTCAAGTAGAGCGCTCCTGCCCTGGCGTGGTCTCTTGCGCAGATATTTTAGCCGTCGCCGCTCGCGACTCTGTTGTTGCTGTAAGCACGTTGGCGCCCCCTTTATAATTTCATAAAGTTTACTAAAACATTTTTGTCCAATATAACAACACCATTCACGAAGTATGGGGTTTATTTCAGTTGGGCGGACCTAGTTGGAGAGTTCAATTGGGAAGAAGAGATTCAACCACTGCTAGTCTTAGCGCCGTTACCGCCAATATCCCTGCACCAACTTTGAATCTTAGCGGCCTGATCTCTTCCTTCTCAAATAAAGGCTTCACTGCTAACGAAATGGTGGCCCTCTCTGGTGTGTTTCAATTTCTTATTCTTAATTTACTACCCCCCCCCCCCCCCGCCCCCCAACTCCTAAAGAGGTTTTTCTTCCTTTTTGACTCCTGATGTCGTGCTTATTTGCAAGCAGGATCTCACACGATAGGCCAAGCAAGATGCACATCTTTCCGAGCCCGAATCTACAGGGAGACCAATATAGGCGCCCGGTTTGCAAGATCAAGAAGAGCGAATTGTCCCTTTTCTGGAGGTGACGACAACCTGGCTCCTCTCGACGCCACCAGCCCCACTGCCTTCGATAATGCTTACTTCAGAAACTTGTTGAACCAAAATGGGCTTCTACACTCTGACCAACAGCTCTTTAGTGGGGGTTCGACAGACTCTCAAGTTAGAACTTATAGCTCCAATCCACGGGCTTTCGGGAGAGACTTTGCAAATGCAATGGTAAAGATGGGAACTCTTAGCCCACTTACCGGCACAAGCGGGCAGATCAGGACTAACTGCAGGAGAACCAATTGAATCCAGCCACCCCACTAGACTATTTTTCCATTTTTCAATGTATTGTTATTTAGGTTTAGACCTGGTGCGAACTAGCTGACATGCCTACCAAAATCTTTCCCCTTAACCTAATTATTTCCCTTTTTTCAAGCTCGAGTCGACAGAAATAAAGGTGTGTTTTGATTGTGGCATTTTTATTTTTATACGTTTTTTTTTATTAATGTAGCAAAAGATTTGGGGCTAATAAGAGAATTTTTGATTAGTTATTATAGTGGATGTGATGTGACATACTATTTGTTTAGGCTGGGCTCGTGGGATTTCACGGGTCCCTCATGCCGTGCCATAGGCGTAAAATTAGAGGTCATAATGGTGTATATGGCTTATAAGTTTGGGCCTATAGAGCTAACTCTCACATTGGGGCTACATCCAGTACTCAGGTGTACATCAAGTTCAAAGCTCATACTGATATTTTGTCATTTGGTGGCCGATGGACTACAATTGTGCCAGGGCTTCAATTTTTGCTAGTCCAAAAAAGACGAATGGAATTTGACCCAAAAAAAAAAAAAGAAAAAGAAAAAAAAGAGTCGAATGGAATGAATTGGCATCAGAGCCCCTGCTTACTAATGTTGTCAAGAAACAACCCAAATAATTAACAACTTAATAGTCTGTCTGATTAAACCCAATGATTTTTTTTTGGGGGGGTCCAAACCGAAAATTGCTGACTTAAAATACTTAAATAAAGTCATTTTGCGGCTGATAATGCGTTGAGAGGCTCCTCGGTGGAAAGTAGACCTTGTCATACGACTGAATGAATCGGACGAGAGGGGTGCCGAAGTTTAACAACAATAAAATGCCAATGGTCTGAGATTATAGCTCAGTTTAAAGAATTGAACTTCAATTTTAGCGATCTAAGATTGGGGTCGCAACAGTGTGATCATAAGAGAAAAGCAAATTATGAAGAGTCGGTTACTGTCGTCTCTTGAGTTGACCATTACGGTGACTGTTCAGATGCCCCACCAACGGATAAAAATTGCCAATTCAAATCTTTATACAGATTAGTTAGCGATGAACGGTAATAACAGAAAGACCCAACAAAGCTTTTAAAACTTCCTTCAAGTTGCTAGGCCGCCGCGAAGCTGTCTACTGTGGATCTCCAGAATGGTTCCTGCGTTTAAAAAAAAGGGCAAAAACAAAAACAAAACACAGCAAAAAGAGTGTTGATAAAATCGACACGAAACGTTTTGTGAAGAGATTCAAATTGTAAGGAAAATTGCTTTAGACGAGCGCAACACACAATACACTGACGTTAATTCACACAGACACGGGCATGATACGAATCTCTAGTATTTTCGTTTAAAGTTCATCGTTAATTACATTATAGCTTTTTAGATAGTCTGTTACATTACAAATAAGTTTACTTTTGAGTCTATCAATGATTGCCTCACCAATCGAGTAGCCAGTGAGAGCAAAATGTCGCATCCGAATCCAACTAATTTTCCTTTTTTTTTTTTTTTTAATTACAACAAATAAGGTTGCTTGGATTTATGTGTCGAGATAAATCACGGGTTGTCAAGATCACAATAGAATAATAACGATTATTGGACATCACTAACATGACAAAATCAAATAGTGTTATATATATATATATATATATATATATTCTGAATTTAATTTCGATAGTTCATCATCCATTAGTTCTGCATGTAAATGTCTTTACGTCGCTTGTAGCGATTATTGTGAACTGTCGCCAGATGGCATCCTTTTGGCCAAGTCCAGCATATTCCGAAGGACACCAAACAGCTATAAATTAAATACACTTAAAATGCACCAGACCAGAGACAGCAAAAATTTTTATTACAGAGGCTTGGACTGTGAAGTTGACTGCTATAGCTAGTTCTTGTATTAAAACATGGCTTCACGAAGCATCTTTTCTCTTTATGCCGTCCTTTTGTTGGCTCTTTTTGCCACATCTTCTTCTGCATTATCTCCTCACTACTATGACAATATGTGTTCCCAAGCTTTCCCAACCATTAAACGACTTGTCGAAGCCGCAGTATCAAGCGAACGACGGATGGGTGCTTCTTTACTCCGTCTACACTTCCACGATTGCTCTGTTAATGTAATGGACTAACATCATTTTTATAGTTGTGCTTTTTTCATATCTTCTCTCACTCATATACACCATTCTCTGAGAAGCATTAATTTTTATTTTTTGTGAAATTGTAGGCCTGTGACGCATCGATTCTCTTGGATCCTACGGCTAACATTGACAGTGAAAAGAATGCACTCGCCAACGCAAATTCCGCTGGAGGATTTGAAGTCATCCAACAGATTAGAGGCTGTTTAACAATGCTGTAAAATAAAGTGCTGTAAATAAAAATATTATAAATAAAAGTGTTAAAAGTAAAAATATTTTTACAAAGGAACTGATTCGGCAAATATTACTTAAGTTATTTCTAATAGTGTCCGGTTAGAAAAACGAGTTCAAAGAAAATAAAAAAATATATATATAGTGGTACAAATAAAAAATTGTTTAAATTATTAATAATGCTTTAGTTTAATGAAATTATTAAAAAAAAAAAAAACACTTTGCAGTATTTGCTATTTGTTGTGATTTCTAAAAATATCTTCTTCTTTTTTTCAAAATTTGAATTTTAAAAGAATTGAGGTGAAAAAATTCAATTTTCATAAGAATAATCAAACGAAGCTTAACGCGGAGTTGACAGAATATGTGGACGCCCGGCGGTGTCCTGTGCAGACATCTTAGCTGTTGTCGCTCGCGATTCCTTCGTTGCGGTACTTAGTTTTATCACTTTGATCTTTCATATTCAATTGAGAAATTCATACAAAGAAAAGAAAAAAAAAAGCTTAATTATTATCAGGCGTCATTATAGATATATCATAATTAATTTAAATATTTGATTGAATTATAAGTTTTTACTATACACATTTACCGCACACGTAAACGTATATTGCCACGGTCACGGCAAACGTTGTAATTTTGAATGGTCGATCATTAATCATTTCTGGCTTTTTTTTTTTTTGTTTATAAAATTTTAAACATTTTCTAATTTGAAATGCCTTTTAAATATGTCAAGTTAGTTTAATATTGAACATATGAAAATATAATCAGACATAATTAAAATAAAAAATAGTGAAATAAATATATATATAGCCTAAACTCGAAAATATATTATAATTATAAAAAATAAATGTAATAAATATTTAATATCATAGATAGATAATGTGTATTCGTTATAAATTTAAAATATTAATTTATATATGATGTTGATTTATTTTTTTTTTTTAATCAAACGTGAAGCTAGGGGGACCAACATGGGAAGTGCGACTAGGGAGAAGGGACTCAACAACGGGCAGCAGGACCACAGCAAATGCCGACATTCCAATGCCCTTCACGGACCTTCACGCTCTAATCAACAGCTTCGAGAGGGCAAGGCCTCAACCAGAGAGACCTCGGGGGGCTTTCCGGCGCCCGTACTATAGGGTTCGCCCAATGTCGTGCCTTCAGAAACCGAATCCACAACGACCCCAAACATTGACCTTAATTCGCACGAGAACGCAGATCTTCGTGTCCGGTCTCCGGTGGGGGCTTGAACCTCGCGGCTTTAGGCGACAAGACACCTGCGCGCGTTGAGGTTGCGTATTTTAATAACGTGTCGAAGAGACAAGGGCTTATTCACTCGGATCAGGCGCTCTTTAACGGTGGCTCCGCTGATGTCCTGGTTAGGGCTTATAGCCCAAATGGCCAAGCTCTCTGGGCAGGCTTTGCTGGGGCCATGGTGAAGATGGGAAATATAAGACCTTTGACTGGTAGCCAAGGCCGGATTAGTTTGAACTGCGGGGAAGTGAACTATATATATCTGAAACCTTATTAAAATACGTTTCCGATTTTATATTATCTTATTGCCTTATCCGGGTTATTTTGCTTCGTGATGTTGGAGCCGTTAAATAATGAAACCTTTTATGTTAAATAATAATAATAATAATAATAATTAAACTGCGTCTTTAATTAATTATATGATAAAAGAAAATGCAGGTAAATTTTGGGCTATGTTTGGGCCGATTGGCCTGGTCCAGTGAAATATTGGGCCATCACTATAAGCTGGATCATTATTGGATATGGACCTGACCTATCGAGGCTGACCGGTTGATCTGGGCAGTTTACAACAGATCCACCTGAGTCATTGTTCTATATGGGCTGTACTTCTATAAAACAATAATGCGGAAAATGTTGGAAAAATGCCAAAGAAAAAGAAAAACACACACACACACACACACACACACACACACACACAGAGACTTAGAAACCACCGTCGGCCGCGCGGCCCGTGGTGTTAAATCAGGAAAAGAAGGAAAACCACCTCGGGGTCTAAAACCAGCTACAGAGAAAATGGCATAAGCCCACTGGAAAAACATCTGAAAACTGAATGAAAAAGCAAACCATGGAAGAGGAGGAGTGGATCTCACCTATTCTCCGCTTCATTCAGGTCGATGAATATAAGCAGACTTGTGGGCTAGTTGACACCGAAAACAAGATTAGGAGGATCGGTCATCATCTTTTCTATCATCATCATCATCATGTGGAGATGTCATTTGGCAGGAGTATCCAGATGCTTCTCAACTTCAACCAGGGCCGCCCCGCGGTGGTGGGACCATGTGCCCCAAGCTCCCAAGGATCCAATCTCTGGGGTCACCGAAGCTTTTCTTGCTGACCCATGTCCCACCAGGATCAATCTTGGCGTGGTACTTGCTTACTTCCTCTGTTTCCCTTTTTAATCTTTCACTTATTTTCCTTTCCTTTCTTTTAGGGGGTTGTTTCAAGATTGAATTTTGTTATCTGGAATTTTAGGGAGCTTGGAGAGATGATGATGGGAAACCCGTTGTCCTACAATGTGTGCGAGAGGCTGAGGCAAAGATTGCAGCTTGCGATTTCTTGTAAGCTCCTTATTTGTTTCTATTTTTAATTTCATTGCTTTATTACTTCGATTCCCATTCCCCATTTCTAGCATTATTTTGCCATGATGCTTTATATTGGGCCTGTTGCTAGAATATTCAATGGTTTACCGTAATTGTTCAATTTTGGGCCTGTCCGTGTCATTAGTTTTGAACATGCTACTGTATGTTTCTAAGTGAAAGATTACTTCTATAGGGAACCAGTTTCTTCTAAAGTGAGCTCTAAACTGGTGGAAGAGAGTGTCAAATTGGTATATGGAAAGGATTCAGATATTATAAAAGAAGCAAGATATGCGGGACTTCCGGCTCTCTCAGGAACTGGTGCTTGTCGTCTCTTTGCTGAATTCCAAAGGCATTTCTTTCCTGAATCTCATATATACCTGCCTGACCCAACATGGTCAAAGTATGTTCCTTCAGCATTGTTTAATCCTCTTATCAGACTTGCATTAGAGATTTAGGTAAATTGCATTCATGGTGCAAGCACTCAGGCTAGATAAAACATTTCATTAGTTTGAAGTAGTTTTGCGTTCCTGATTTTGGCACCAACTTATTCCTTGCAATCTTGGTATTTTCTAATGTAATCTAGCTTGAATGAGCTGCCCTGTCATTCACAAACAAGGCAATCGCCAATCATTAGCTTCACAAGACACGAGACCTCTAAAGCATCTTCCTGAGTATCTGCTGAGCATTCCAATAGTCATACTTGCACTGTTCATATAGTTACCGACTAGTGGGCTTGTGGGGATACTGCCTTCAGATCAAGTGCCTGAAAGGTTGCATTTGTGAATGTCATTATTGCAAAAAATGTGATGTTGCCCCAAACCCAATTAAAATTTTAATTAGTCTATGGGTTCCATCTTTGGGTCATTGACATTCAATCTTGTGCAAAATGTAGTCATCACAACATATGGAGAGATGCCCAAGTTCCACGTAGAACCTTTCGCTATTACCAACCTGATTCAAAGAGTTTAAATTTTTCTGCACTTATGGATGATATCAAGGTATGGCAGTCTCTTGCTTTTGTGTAGATAGAATGGTGGATAATTCTTTATTTGACCACTGAAATGCATACTTGTCAAGCATGTAATACAAATCATTTGCTCAGAACGGGAACTGGCTAAATCTACAGGAATGCTCATTTGAATATGAATTAATTCACACGCTTTGCATGTCCAATAAAACTATTTTCTCTGTGACAAAGTTTAACTTCAGTTAAGGAATAATTTTTGGAATTGCATGTTTTAAATGGAGGAACAGATGCACTACCATGTTACTAGAGTAAATGAGTACCTGAATGGATTAATTTAACATCATAGTCTAGTGTGAATTACTGGGTGAACCTCCTTAACGGCTTCTGTAGAATGCTCCAAATGGCTCCTTTTTCTTGCTTCATCCCTGTGCTCACAATCCAACCGGTGTTGACCCTACCAAGGAACAATGGAGAGAAATCTCATGTCAGTTCAAGGTAATTCAGTAATTGCAACAGTTGTGGCATTTCACTTATATTTTCAACTATTCTTACCACTAGTCTAAGTATGGCTTTGATTGTGTTTCAGGTAAAGAATCACTTTCCCTTCTTTGACATGGCTTATCAAGGTTTGGCAAGTGGGGACCTTGACAGGGATGCCTTATCAATCCGAATTTTTCTTGAAGATGGACATCTTATAGGCTGTGCCCAATCCTTTGCCAAGAACATGGGATTATACGGACATCGAATTGGCTGTCTCAGGTGGGCAGTTATTCTGTATTTTCTTTTTACTGTTATCTTGTTATTCTTTGTTTCCAAGATTGGTAAAACTAAATTTTGATGGAGTGCATCCAACCGTGAGAGTCAAAAGTTGGTAAAATGGTACTACTTTGAAGAAGATGACTGATGCATTATTAAGCCTCACCAACTGGCTTTATGGGCTTCATATTTCTGAGCAATTAGATGTGTATAGTATTAAGTACCACTTTGAAGAAGATAACTGATGCATTATTAAGCCTCACCAACTGGCTTTATGGGCTTCATATTTCTGAGCAATTAGATGTGTATAGTAGTAAGTACCACTTTGAAGAAGATAACTGATGCATTGTTAAGCTCTATGTTGCTTTTTGGTCTGAAATTTGCTTTGACTCCTTTTTCTTCTGGGGCCCAGTGTTCTCTGTTCAGATGCAAAGCAGGCAGTTGCAATCAAAAGCCAGTTGCAGCAGATAGTCAGGGCAATGTACAGCAGCCCTCCTGTTCATGGTCTATTCGTCGTCTCAAGTATCCTAAGTGACCCAGTCATGAAGGCACTTTGGGCCGTGGAAGTGAAGGTAACACATTCCACCAACTTATCTTTTCTTCTTCCCTTCTGAGTAAAATGCATGGTTGTGTGTTCTAACAATAACTGGACCTTCAGCTCATGGCAGATCGCATAAAAAGTATGCGGACTAGTCTGCAAGAAAGTCTTAAGCAATTGGGTTCTTCCCTCAATTGGGAACACATAACAAACCAGGTTGGCATTAAAGTCCCAATTTTATACTCCTTCAACTGGAATCTGCACAATGTGATTTGCAAGGAGAATGAAATTAAAATTAATATTGAACCTCTGATTTTACACCCCTTCTGCAGGTTGGGATGTTTTGCTACTCTGGCTTAGCCCCTAAACAGGTTGATCGGCTGCAACGGGAATTCCACATATACATGACTCTTGATGGACGCATGAGGTAATGTCATTCCAGAAGAATTGCTAGTTCTAGTCATGGACATTATACGTGAACTGTGTTAATTCCGAATCATGTTCTTTATACTGGCTTGTGCAGCATGGCGGGCGTTTCTAGAAGGAACGTGAATTACCTAGCAAATGCAATACATGAAGTCACCAGATTTGCTCAGAGAGAGTAGGTTCTTCCCAACAATCTTCTGTCGGCTTATCTCTATGCAGTACGAAATAACCCGGCAAATATCAAAATATTGAGGAATTGTAGATGAAAATGAGAAATCCTGCTCATATGTGAGCGAGCTACCATATATTAACAAAGAAATAAATGCTTGAAGTTGTAACATTAGATTTAGATCTTGACCCGTCGGTGCCAACAACATTAAGATAGATTCATTTCTAAATTTTCTTTAAATCACATTTTCCTTCTTGCCAAGACTGAAAATAGCTTAACCAACGAGTGGTTATTTCTGCTGAACATGGACCATACAAACTGATGCCCAGCATCGAGAACAACAGCCGACGATAATGCTCTAGTGGCTAGCAGCTAGCATCTCCGCTGACAAATTGGAGAAGGGGCAAAGCCTGAGCAGCAACAGGAGTAAGTTAACGGTTTAAAACTCTTCCGTGTCCTTTTCGGCACGGCATCTTCTTTCGGGCAGTTAATTAGGGGCTTGTCCTGTCTTATCTGTAGTCATCCAGGACGAACAAAAAGACGGACCATACAATTTATCAGCTCTATTTTCTTAGTTTCTCGATCTTTTCGCAGTCCTGCCCGTAGGAATAAGAATAGTGAACATTGCTCTGGGCCCCCGAATAATGGCTTGTTGCGTCGCATTTCGTGTGGAACAACAATTCAAGTGCATTTACTGGATGCTGGAAACCTTTTTCCCGCTGCGAATTCGATTGCAATTATTTGATAAATCGTAGAAATTTCTCAACAGAAGAAGATGGAAAAAGAAGAAAAAACAATGAACTATTTTATTCGCGCGCGATTTTTGTAAGCCAGCATCAACGTTAGACTGTCTCACGCTCGGAACATTCTCCCCCCCTCTGCTCCCCTATTAATTGACTTGCTCAAAGCCATTTTCAACCAGAAAATTCCTTCATTTTCCGTGTTTACGGTGCTGAAGTTTCCTGGAGCACGAGGGCTCTGTATTTGGTCTTGTCTGTGTTGGACTACGTGACAATCAACGAACTGTTACTGTGACAGACAGCTCGATAATATATCTGATACAAGGTAGTGAGACGTAGGAAAACGCATCCCCACTACCAACCACAACGGAAAAAACATTACTCGCAAATCGCAATAATGAATGATTCGGTTAAGTAGTTGGCGGATTTTCTATTAATTCTGTTTATGTGAAGCAGTTGGAGGCTTTCCTCGTAGGACAAAAAACAATCTAATAAAAGTTGCAAGCTTTCCACATGCAAAGACTGACCAAGAGGACAGGACAGAGCCAACTTAAAAGATCACAAATGGGGCTCTGCCGCTCTGGTAAAATTGAATATCAAGGTAGGAAACTGTACCCATCTTTCCTATTTGCACTTAATAGTCCCATTCGGAGAGACAAGGACAGGGAAACTCGTTGGGACGTTGTGTTTTGACATTCAACTACTTACTGGGCACACTTAAATTCGTTACTTGCACAAAAATCCGGGGTGTCCCCAGCCCTCGGTGACCGTGAAATCCCTTTCCGACATGACATGGAACAATTATAGCCAGCATCAAATATTGGACTGCTGCCCTCTTTACCTCGCCTAAAAACAACTACCTTGAAATCTTAGTTGTCTACATCAAAGAGCAACTTTCTTGATATCTACCAATTTAGTGAGATGCTTAGTTATTTATATACAATGCAGTATTTATCTAATTATGAGAAAGATGTATTTTTATTCCCTTTAATTGTAGATGCTATTTTTGCTGATGTAGCCAAGTCCTCACCTCTAAGAAAAGATATTTTTTGTTTTTTCAAAAAATAAATTTATATTTCCCTCAGGGAACCTTTGCCTCAAAGGAAAGGTTAGCTGTCGTCCAATTTGAATAGTACATTTCCTAACCAATCATAACTACTTTTATACGACAAAAAATCTCCTTTTCAAATGAGTAGTTTATATATATATATATATATATATATATATATGTATGTTTTTACTCTTTATTTGATTTTTATTAGAACAAGCGAAGGCAAATCACGTCCAACAGGTTGCTTTTCAAATCAATCCTATGGACATTTTCTACGTGGAATTCTGCATGTTATCTAAGAAAACCTTTAAAATATACCGTACATATCAGCTTTCATGGATGTAAAACGATTTTCGTTTTTGTTGCTTTGATGGTAATATAACGTGCGGTAATGCGACATCCACATTTGCACCATGCCAAAGAAAATCGTTCCACTCTAACGAAATTCTATGGCTTAGACAACCCAAGTTAGATAAGCATCATCCTAGAGTTTTTATCACTTGAGCAACATAGTTCCAATTAGAGCTTGTGCTTTATGTTTATCGGCTTGCTATTTAAGCAGTAGAGCTTTTTACTTGTATATTAAGTAGATAGTCTGCATATCTTTTTTCTTTTTTAATCTTTAAAGATAATTATATCATTTAAATTATTGTTTTCATATTGAGATTCTCATCTTACGGCATAAATTATTCAAAAAAAAAAAACCTAAATATCGGTTGGGCTTAAAAACTAGTTAGAAATATTAATGCGAGGAGCTGTCAATTTTTATAAATTAACACACTAGCCGAATTTTTTAGTTATGTTTTGAGTCTAAAATGCATAATTTAGAAGATGACGTCTACAAGACGATAATTTCGATTATAAGACTAAAATGCCTATTGAAGATACGTTCACAATAATAACACAATCAATCTTTTACTTGGATAGTGCCGGCAACTACGATAAAAACCAGAAGAAAATGGCTTCTTATTGAAACAAAGCATATTAACAGCTAGGCTAGATCCAGAGCAACCAAGAGTTCCTTCATGAAGACCAGCCGTAGCACCCGCGGAACTTGCCACCATTTCCCTTGCAGCTGGTACTAAAACACAAATTTGAAGTAGGCGACCGAAAAGGTGGATCTTCATCATATGCCTCTGAATCAGACAATGACCCAGGGCTCCGTGCCCAATACTTTCCGGGACTCGGCGAAAGAGAGACTGAGTTAGTAGAAAACGCGGAGGCACCGGCTTTCTTGATAGTTATTCTTGGAAACAACGTGCGTAGAAGATTGGATCTTGAGTGTTTGTTGATGGGTTTTTTATAGGAAGCTGAGTAGTAAGAAGGAGGTGGGGTGAGAGGAGGAAGAGTATTTTCACAGAGCTTGTCTTTAGGCGTACCAGGCTGAGATTCCCACATGAATGGGACTGCTACAGAAACTTCACCGTAATAAACTCTGAACGAAGGGTTGGCCATAGAGCTTTCTTTGGACAAAAGCCTGGAGAAGAACTTGTCATCTTGCTTAATTCGAAAAGACTTCTGAGGAAGGTCGGGACCAGTAGTAAACATCCTGGATCGATCGACAGGATTTTAGGAGGGGGGAGGGGGTGCTCTGTTTGGGGCGGGGGGGGGGGGTTCACCGACAAAAAGGGCTCTATAATGGAAGAGGCATGCTGGCCTTTTGCTAATTGGCGGTACCTCTGGTCTTTATTATATATACCAATGGACAGAAGAACTACCGCTTGAATTTCAGGTTGTCATGCAATTTTCCTTATATTCTAATACAAATATACCATAGCTAATGACTTAACGTCTCTGGCAAGATGGGGTCCCTCACCAGAGCTTTAATGACGAAACATATGGTTGTGATAACTTCTACCCGTTTTTTAACAAATCCAGGAGATAAACCAACTGTTGGGAGATTCTAAGGTCACTTTGCACGTACCGTTGATCGATTCTGAGCGTATCCAGGCACCGCGATTATGCTTAGGTCGGAGAATATTAATATGCTCAATGGCCTCCCCGTCTTTCACAAGGCTTCTCAAATAAGAAAGCCAAAAGCTCCACAAAGAATAACGTCAATGATGATGTCAATAGCTTTAGGAGTACCAATGTGAAATACATCATTAATTTTGGTTGCTTTTACGTGGGTTTCATTTAGATTTTATGAGCGTTACACATTTATCTTATTATAAAATGTGACGTGTTTTTTGGTATAAAAAATTATAATAATTTATTCCATCAAAGAATTGATAGATGAAAGAAAAGGACTTCTGTTCGGTGAATATTTTTTGGTAACATATTTGGTGAACATTCCCTTCATTGGTACTTTTCTTTTTTTTTGATAAGGCAGTCAAAAGTTAACCAAAAGAAGAAAAAAACAAAAAAAAAAAGGAAGAAGAAGAAAAAGAAAGAAAAACAATGCCTCCTCTTGTGATGGCATGACCCTAGGCACGTGCATGAGACATGTTGGTCAGAGAAGCACGATCTGTCTCCAAATGGTTGCCCAAACAATGCCTCATTAGAGATGAGTGGCGGTGCCGCGCGGCTCAGCAGAAGCATTATTACAAACCGTTACGTGCACCTCTTCAAAAGCCACTGAAACAAAGCCTCCATGTGAGTCGTCCGGAATCGGAGCGATGCAAATTTTGAACAGAAAAACATGCGCATGTTTGTTTACTTTAAAAATCGAAATCCAACAGAATTTTTTATTAATTGAGTAATTGAGAATTTAATTCGATTTGACTTTTTCCTTTTTAACTCCCCTAACCTCCGTGTTCAGCCACGGGCTGATCTCTCAAATGATGTGTCTCGACAACAACAACATACATCACATGAATGGTAATTAAGTCACAGGCTGATCTCTCAATTGATACGTCTCAACGACAACATACATCACGCGAATGGTAATTAAGTAGGAGACAAGCCAAACCCAGGTGCAAAAATTCTTGCATGTTTTTGAAAAAAACAATAAAATTTCTTGCATGTTTTTTTCTTTTTTCTTCTTCTTGGGTATAATATGGTCGTGCCACTCGCATTATGCACTCATAATCTAGTAATTCGCTTTTCTGTCGATAACGTTGTCCAAAAAATATGACCTCGTATTTAATTACGCAAACGTATGGTTACCAGTGGGTATGATTGTCAAACTTACGATCCGATGCACAGAATCCTAGTTATTATGTACTTTCCAAGTTATTGGCCAGCTTTGCAATTTAGAATTTCAAATGGGAATTAACTAGTGGGGCAAATCGTACAGTTGAGCTGCCGCTAGCGAGTCCTCGCATGCATGTTAATTGTTCAGACAATCAGACCAGCTCATTTTCCGTCTCTTCGCAATAATTATTTTTTAATTGAAATCTCTGATGTTTACTAGTTGCTCACGGATTAGCGTGAAACAGAGCTATTCGACGGTAGACTAAAAAACGACAGGAAAACCACCGATACTTGATGGTCTTTATAGACTGCCCCCCGGAGTTGAATTACTCCCTCCTCCATAATTCCACCCTTTTTGAGAGGGATTTACCTTCAATTCTCAACTCGAGGGAGTCGTAATTAATGATGGATAATATCAAGGCATGTTCGGAATAAAAGAAAAAAAATATCGAGGCCTCTTATTTTTCATATATTTGCATCTTATAAATTAAACCATACGGAGTGGACTTGATGGGCGCCCAATTTTTTTTTTTTTTTTTTAATATTCTGGGCCAGAGGAAAGCGGAGTTGGTGAAGGCAGAACGCTTCTTTTTCATTTGCCTCGAGCACCTTTTTCCCAATTCTCGTTTTGAGTATAAGATTGGTTGCGATCTCATTTTCCCATACAAACCCAAAGTTTTGTTGAATGGACGCCGATGAGCGAGCCCGAAAGACACTCTGGCGATCCGGCTAGGACACCGAAAAGCGTACCATACCGCCTTCGCCCTTGCACAACGATGCATATATGCTATGGTCATATTTAGCCAATTAATATATATATATATATATATATATATATTCTGCCAGAAATTGTCTCTTAATCAAATCTGCCAGAAAATTTGTAGCAAAACGTGAGCATCAATAGTCTTTGATGATGTCCCAGCGGCCCGAATGTCCAAAAAACTATTTTGGACGGGAAGTCTTAAATTCATCTTATGGGTGTCTCTTAAAGAGTTGGTGGGCCTCAAAGTTGAAGTATCTCATAACTGCGTACGGTCACGGCAGGGACTGGAGGGCCTCGTAAGGGGTATCATTACTTCTGATAAAATTTAGAGTCTCGTTACGTAATAATAATATTTATTAAATGATATAATATTTATAAAAATAATAAAATATTTATCAAATGAACAGTTTTGCTTCGATAAAACTCTTGTTGCAAGATAAACCAATGCTGCTCACAGCCAGGCCTATCAGTGGGGTGCAGCCGAAAGGCCGGAATAGAGAACCAGACGCGTTTGGGCTCTACGTAAAGGGGGCCTTTTTGAAATTCGGGGACTCGTATAGTCGGGGACCAGTCCATGGCCCATCTTTGTTGTCGTTACGGGCTAGAGGCCGACTGGGTCTGGGTCCAATTTGAGTGAATGAAAATCATTCACAGGCCCAGAGAATTTGCGGCCGTTGGCGCCCAGGTACGAAGGCGGTATTTTAAAATTGAGAACCCAGTTGACACGTGGTCGTAACGGCACGAAGCAGACGACATTCAACGGTCACCTGAACAACCCTTGTGTAGAGCCAAATTGGACAAGAGGCCAAGCTTCTTGAAAAGATCCGTACTTTTTTTTATCCCCTTCGACACCCAACCAAGGTGTCTGCTAGTTGACTCACACCTTTACTTTTTTCTTTGAATGGACTAATGAAAAGAGGCGATCCCCCACTCCGGCGGCATTCAAGACTCATAAATTTTTTTATATTTTCTCTCTCTCTCTCTCTCTCTCTCTCTTTCTTTTTTCATCTTTCTTTATCTCACATTTTCTACTTTATTATCTAATTTAACGTTGTGTTTATTGCTAATCACTCGAATCGATAAATTTCAATAAAATGGTAAAATTAAAAATGCATGAATCAATCCCTACGAAAGCGGTATCACCCTCTGTTTTCTCGTTTTATTTAAAAAGAAAAAAAAAAACAGTATCAGAGGACATTTCAGTAAATACACGGAGCTAAAATCTAACGGATACTTCCGCCTGGACATCTTTTCCCTCTTTTGCGGTCCGGCGATGTAGTGGGTGACTATAATATGCTGTGTGGCACTCATACACTCTCTCGCTCCCACTACGGCACTCTCTACTGCTTTTAATTGCGTCTCTCCCGACTCCCAAAGAACTCGGGCGCCAGGCCAAACATCATTACATCCTCTTCCTCGTCTCACAAATTTTTCTTCTGTATTTTCTCTCCTACGTTAGGGTCTGGTCTCTGTTTGGACAAGCTGAACAGATCTGAACTTTGATTGAAGTTGCAGTGACTGAAAACCCTAGAATGGAGTCCGAAGCGACCGAATTGGGCTCGCAAATGGGCCAGCATGCGGCTGAAGTTGGGATGAGGGAAGGGATCCCGAGAGCCGAGATCGATACTTCGGCGCCGTTTGAGTCGGTTAAGGAAGCAGTGAATCGATTCGGTGGAAGCGGCCACTGGAAACCTTTCCAACACAAGTTCGATGAATCCGAGGTTACTTCCACTTCTTCCTCTCTTTAATCTGAATTTTCGTTTGCCCTCGTCCTGTTTTTAATCGATTCGGTGCATTTGCTTCATCACCATCAAAGTAGGTAGTGGTAATCGTTGTCTGGATTTTCTCCCTCTGTGTGTAAGGCTTTCTTGCGCCACTTTTATTGCTCTTACTGGATTTTGTTTCTGTCCTGCCGCGCATTTAGCATGATATGGAAGAGATGGACATTGCAAAAGAAGAGGAACAAGCAGCACTATTGGAAAAATGTCTGATAGTGAAAGAAAGGGAAACACTGGACGTTTTAAAGGAATTGGAAGCTACAAAAACCATGGTTGAGGAATTGAAAATGAAGCTACACAAGCAAGCATGTGAAGTTAATGTGACTTTGGAGTCAAATGACCGCGATGAAATCGTGACTTCTGCTTCAAAAGAAGAGAAGAAGGATGATACTCAGAATCTTGAGGGTAGTCATCAAAGTTTTGTGGGAGATTTGAGCTCCTGCCCCCCGTCAGCTCCTGGGGCAATTTTACTGGAACTGAAACAAGCTAAGCTGAATCTCTCCAGGACTACCAGTGATCTTGCCGGTATTCGAGCCTCTGCTATATCACTAAACAAGAAAGTAGAGAAGGAAAGGATTTCGCTTGAAAAGACCCGTCAAAGATTAACCCTTAATTCTTCCAAGATATCATCTCTTGAAGAAGACCTGAACCAAGCCAAATTGAAGCTTCGACTAGCTAAGAATGCCGAAGTCCAAAATAGTTTTGAAAATCCTATGGAGATTTCAAGGGAGCTTCAACGATTGAGTTCTGAGGCTGAGCAGTTCAAAAGAATGGGTGAAGCTGCAAAATCTGAAGTTTTAAGAACACTATCTGAGCTTGAACAAACAAAAAGAAAGATAAAAACAGCTGAGATCAGGTTGGTTGCTGCCAGAAAAATGAAGCAAGCAGCTAGAGCTGCGGAAGCAGTTGCTCTCTCAGAAATCAAGGTCTTATCATGCCATGAGAACTCCTCTGCTGATACTTCGCAGAAACCAGAAGGAGTAACTCTTACACTTGAAGAGTACTCATCCCTAACCAATAAAGCTCGAGAAGCTGAAGAACAGTCCAAGGCTAAAACAATAGATGCCATTCAAGTTGATGAAGCAAATGTTTCAAAAATGGAAATCCTAAAGCAGGTAGAGGAAGCTACAGAAGAGATCAAAACTAGTAAGGAGGCGTTGGAAGAAGCGTTGAAGAGAGTAGAGGCTGCAAACGGGGAAAAGCTGGCAGCGGAAGAGGCTCTCCGCAAGTGGAGATCTGAGCATGGAAAAAGAAGACGTTCTGTTCAAAATTCTACCAAGTTTAAGAACTCTCACCACCGGCGAGACTCCTGTTTGCTCGATGTCAATGGACTGAACCTAGCAACTGATGGGTCAACGCCTGTTTTGAAGCCGACTCTATCAATAGGACAAATACTGAGCAGAAAGCTGCTCGTGCCTGAAGATTTTGCAACTGGACCGCTTTCAGAAAAAGGCATTAAGAAGCACAAGGCGTCTCTGGGTCAAATGCTCAGTAAACCAAATTACGATGCGCCCTCGAGTCGGATGGTTGAAAGAGAAGGCAGCCACAAGCAGTTTCCTGGAAAAAGGAAGAAGTTTGGATTTGCCCGCTTCTCTCTGCTTTTGACAAAACAAAGCAAGAAAAAGAAGCAGCCAACTCCAAACTTCAGATAATTTAGCAGTTGGGTCGTCATTCCTGTTAGCTCCAACTTCTTTATATATATATATATATTTCTTTGACCGGCTATTCCCCTCTGTCATGTTCCCATTTTTTTAACTTTCCTGCTTTGTGGATGTATTTGATTGTGTTCGCTATTTTAACTTTCATGTTCGCTATATATATATATATATATATATATATATATGATATTTCACGATATTCATTTCATATATCGAGTTGCTAAGGTCAAGTGGGTGCTAATTGCGAAAACGGTCCCGTTAGCTCTGGTATTGCTACTTCATGCGGTCCTTACAACAATGCGACGGTGCATAGAACAAAGAAAAAGAAAAAAGACAGAAAAACATAATTGCTATCTGAGAGTACTTGTTAACTTTGTTGCCTGTTTTCTTGCATAACAGCCCTGGGTAAATATGCTTCCAAAGTCTAAACCCAAGAAAGCCGCTCGTATGTTTAAGGGCTTCGGCTCCCGACAATGCCACTCACGGTGGTCCTTCTTTCCCCAATATGTTGTGTATGTGTGTGTGTTATTTTTTTGGGCGCTGATGATGAATAATACGACCGTAAATTTGGTCCGTTTTGCTTAAAAAACTAGATAAAATTGAAATTTGAAAAAAAAAATGATCCACTTGGTTGATTTAGACGATCTAAATATTCGATCCTAAGCAAGTTTTAGCGTAGATTTTTTTTTTTATTTTACATAATACTAAATTTTTATTTTAATAATATTTCATTTATTTTTATATAATATAAAAATACTAATTATTTTATAAAAAAAGAATTGGCCCACCCAAGTATACTCTTCTCGAATCAACTCTGTATTAAGTTGTTTTCTCGACGATGATTCCAATTGAATACACAATAGCAAAATCTCATTCCTAAAGGCTTTATAACTTTCTTTTTCTTTTTCTTTTTTTTTTTATTTTAGTGTGTAATAACTGTTTTATTCGTTCGAAAACTGCAATTATCGCCCTCATTAGGATCATACCTTTTTTTTTTTTTGCCCAAAAAAAAAGTAGGGTTTTTTTTTTTTGGGTCCCCTTCCAGTGAAACTTCCGTCCACTTAAATGTTGCCACAGCGGCGCCACTCTCTCTAATTTAACGGAGCAACCATCACGGCTCAAAAGGTAGCGTGCAGGATTTGACAATCTCATGTGGTCGAATCCTTTCTTGTCGGCGCTCATTTCCTAATCCGGCGTTGACACGTAAACGGGAAGCGTCGTTGCCAGTTAACGAGAAATTAGACGCTGTGTTACCCAAAAAAAAAAAAAAAAAGGGGGGAAATTAGCTAAAAACAATAAATGTAAAACAATAATAAATTATTCCCCCTCAAATTTCTCTACCTTTCCTGATTATGTAATGTGAAATTTAAAATCATTTTTGTCTTAATTTGTAGAGTCGACTAAAATTGAATAATTACTGTCAATTGAATCGTGATATGAATATTATTTTAAATATTAATATTCATAATAATAATAATAATATTATTATTATTATTATTGCCAGTTGGATCAAAATCAATGACCCACAGCCGAAACGACAATTCCATCAATTACATTACATTATCAGCGTGATTATATAAATAATAATTGGCTCACGGTCGCCTCGGGCGCCCACCCACCCACCGGTCCACCGCCACCACGCAGAGGAAGGAATCTGTTTTCCAAACAATACGTGCCGGAGAACCTCTTTTTCCTCAACTTGGGTTCGATCAAGATCAAGAACCACAAACCGGCAAATCGTTAGGAAGGTAAATCACCGTTCCTTTCTTACTGGATTTTCTTTTTTTTCTCTTCTTGTTCGTTTCTTTCTTTTCGTTGGTTCAGAAGCGTCTGCCAATTTTTCAACCTCTGAAGTCCAAGCTGCCAAAAACAAAGACTAGAAAAAGAGCAACTCTAATTTTCCCTCTCTGGATTTTGATCGATACTGTCCGTGAAATCAGGTATTATGGATGTGAAAGCTGGGCTTTTGTTCCTTCTCGTATTGGGTGCTACTGGCTGGGCTTGTGCTGCCAGAGAGTTGGCCGGCGTTGAGACTCCGGGTACCAGTACGGAGACGGTTGTCTCTGATTTCTCAGGTAACTTTTTGAACTGTTTTTCCATTGTATTAAACAAAAATTTTATGATCATTTAAGCCTGTGGTTTGGCCTTTTTTTTATTATTATTTTTTTATTCTTTTAAGTGGAAGATTGTAACTTTTTGTTGCGATGTTGAGGGATTATATTGAATAGCTTTCTCATCTAAATTCTTTTGTGTTTACAGTGCCCAACCAGGATTCCTTTGTGATTGTAGAGGTTGAAACCCAAGCTCCAGGAGAAGCTATCCATAATAACCGAGTTTGCACATTATGCGAGGAGTTTGCTGCACAGGCCATTGGTTACCTCGGTGAAAACAAGACCCAGACTGAGATTATTAACATCCTTCATGCATCCTGCTCTCGTGTTCCCACGTTCGAAGAACAGGTTGCTTAACCCTCTCCCCAGTTTTCTTTTCTGCTTGTCGTTCTGTCATTGTTTTTCCCACGAAGATTTCATTCTGCATAGACTAAAATTGTGGCTCAATTGTTAGCATAATCTTGTCTGCCTCTGTTTGTTGATAATTTTTCGAAACGAATAGACAATCAGTGGTATTAATGGAGCAGCAAATTACTCCATCCATCAAAATATCAATGTTGTAACACTTGGCTCTTCAAGGCAAGTGGATGCCAGACTAAATGATCTCAATTTCTTCTAGTGACAGAGGTCCAGAGGATGAATGTTCTGTCTCCTGATTGTTTGCTTTAAACGTGAATGAGCATCTTATCTATAAATGAATATAGCTTAAGTTATAGAGATCTTTTAGCAGCTAAAATGCCTCCATCACTTATTAAATCTGAGGGTTTCCTGAGTATATGCGTTGCCTTTTCCTAATGTTTATTACTCAATAGAGACTCTAATTTCTGCATAAAGTGTTCAAACAGAAGTGAAGTGGTGCTTCCTTGAACTACAGAGTTTAGTGGTTGGCGTCCATTGCATTATATGTATTGATAATAGAGTAATTTTTTTAACTTGGTCAGTATTAATTTATTGGTCAACTTTCCTAAATGCCAATTGGGTGGCTATAGCAATTGAATTGTACAATTTCTGTTATGCAATTAACTATGGAGCATCTCTGCCCATTCTTTGAAGTATTTCAAGAGTTGGTTGCCGAGTAGTAGGGTTTTGCTGAATTGATTCAGCCTGTAGAGCTTTTAAAACATGGTTTCAGTGTCAATTTTGTTGAAAAATTTATTCTTGTGGTCTTACTTTTTGCGCATTTCAACTCAGTGCATTACTTTGGTGGACTACTATGCTCCTCTCTTCTTCGGAGAGGTTTGCTCAATACAGCCTGAAGAGTTCTGTCAAAAGGTCAATCTTTGTCAACAAAAGGTAATTAGTTTATCAGAAATCCAAGAAGATAGCTGTGGAATCTGCCAACATGCAGTTTCTGAAGTATTAATCAAATTAAAGGACCCTGACACACAGGTTTGTTCCTGCTCTGTCGACTAGTAAAAAAGAAGTTACACACAGGTTTAGTATTTTTACACATTGTTTCATGTAATTTCTATGCACTTCTGTGCTATCTCTGCTAAATTATTTCTTTTGGCAGACGCTTTTAGATTTTAACACCTTGAGAATAATTAGATCATATTTCAGGTGAACGTAATTGTTTTTGGGACCATCATCTTGTTTCTTTTGTTTTTGACTCCCTTAAGGCCAGGCTATGTACGTAATAACCGCTCCTATACTAAACCCATTAATCTCCCAATGTTCAATTTTTTGTTTCATGATCAACCTCTAGCCTGATCCAAAGCTGACCACTCAGATGATACTTTGTATGTGACTACCTAGTTACAGATAGCTTTATTGATAGTTGATCTCTGTCCACTTTAAAAATACAAGGGTTTTTCACCATCTCATGTGGAGAGAAGAAGGTGATAAAAGGAGAAAAAGATTCTTCTTTGTCTTTCTGCATTTCTCCCTCAACCCCTTCCTCCCAGCACCCTTTCTTGTATCTTGAATAGAGAATTATTTGCTGATAATGACTTAATTGTCTTCTTGCTTTCATGGCAGCTGGAGATAATTGAGGTGCTTTTGAAGGGGTGTGATTCCATGAAAAACAATGCACAAAAGGTGAGAACTAGGAGTAGTACTTTGTCAGTCTGTTGATGTAATCCCATTGATTGATCACTGTTTACTTGTGGTTCAGCAATGGGTTGGCATTTTTAGTATTGTGGGTTGTGAAGATCACTGTTGATGTAATCCCATAAAGAACTGCTCGTAATTATAAAATTAATATTTAATTGCTAAATTGCCAGTTTTTCTTTTTTTCTTTTTTTCTTTTTTCTTTTTTCCCCTGGTGGTTGACGTGCTTGATGAATGATAGAAGAAGAATCAAGTTTTACTCTTCCTTGGCACTTGTTATCCATATCTTGTTGACCTTTTCATTTTTGAAAAAAAAAAAAATTTGCAGTGCAAGAAGTTGGTTTTTGAGTACGGTCCTCTTATCCTGGTCAATGCAGAGAAGTTTCTGGAGAAAACAGACATCTGCACCATGTTGCACGCATGCGCCAAACAATCAACCGTGTTAAAGTCTGATTCATAAACATTGTCGAAGACATCATCTGGAATGAAGACAACCCACACTTCAGACTGTTATTGTGATACTCGCATCATTCAATGGGTGTGTAACATAAAAGAACCATCAGCATTATTGCTCAATTGTGCCAAGTATATTGTCCTGTAATTTCATAGCTGTTTGAAAATACCCGATCTTCATGTAAATTCCAATTCTACACCTTGCTGAACAAAACTTGGCAGAATCACTTTTAGTTTTGGGTTTTCAGATCTCCGAGAGCAGAGTGATCTGTTAACGTTTATCTCTGCATCGAGGTGCTATGCATTCAAGCGGACAATTTCTCTAAGAACATGTTAAAAGGGATCAACACAACTCGGCACCCAAGCAAGAAGCAACAACTTTACGATCGACCGCTCGTTCTATCCAACCAACATCTGCCTACCACCCGAACGAAAGATGACTGCTTTCTTGATGATTGTTGCGCTTTCAAAACCAGGCTGATTAAATAAACAAGATTAAATATTAAACAAGATTAAAATGTTAAATTGATTTAATTTATTAAAAAAAAAAAACGACAATATTTTTTTTCAAATGTTCTTTTGTTTTTAATGATATAAGGCTTGCGGGCCTTGGAAACTACGAAGCCGCTGCGCTGTCCCCCGGAAAAGATATTCTATCGTAAATCTGGAGATGAAGTGTTAGGATGATCTCCCACTCTGATGAGCACGAACCAAGATTAAATTGATTAACTTAGAACACAACAAATTTTGATAACTTCATTAGATTTTTTTAATAAATCTATTTATAAATGTTAATTTTTTAAAGTTTTAAATTAAAATATATTTATATAAATAATATAATAAATAATATATTTGATGAAAATTAAAGTCATTAATATGTTAAGAGTATTTATTTTAATTTAATATTTTTTATTATTTTTGTTGTAATTATATATTTTTAAATAAAATTTTATGTATATATATAATTTAAATCTCTGAGATCACTCCTGTTTCCATCTCGTGGAAATGAAGAAGTCCAGGGAGGTACGCTAGAGTATCAAACGTTTCCGAAGCGAGAGATCAGACCTGCGCTTAAAGACATGGTGTGGACTTGGCAAGGGCAACATCTGCAACAAGAGGAGCAACAGGAACAGCAATAAGGCAATAACGCAGGGCTGTCTCATCGTTAGGACTCAGGAGAAATGGATGCTTTTCATTGTGGCAAGCCCGCCATCTGTTTCGGTGTATGCTTTGAACATGTATAAACGCTAATTTTAGGGAACATGATGCCGGCAAGAAGTGTTTCAAAACAGCGTTTGTAGAAGGAACTGAAAACCCAGAGACCTCGTTGTCGTATTTCTCAGCTCGAACTGTGGCAACTCGAAAAATTGGGCTAATTTTATTTTCCAGTGTGGCCGAAAGGTTGGGGGGGCGGGCGGCTAAGTTAAACTAAGCACAGATGCCGTCAGTTTAATGCACCTCGGGGCCCATCAGAATAGTTGATTTTCGTTTTTGTATAAACTAATCACCAGTAGTATCATTTCCGTTTCAAAAGTTCGTATCCAATCCATGCAATATTTCACGGTTTCTCGTACAACATGTGCAACGTTTAGAGCGTGCACAGTTTGATTAAGCACTCAACTAAACGATGGCTCGATTTACTAGTTTAAAAATGATGTTTTGACCTTAGAACTTTGTAGATATATAGCGTACAGTCCCAAGCCAGGCCCAACTCATCGAGCTTCGAATTTCTGACCAGCCTTTGAGTGATTTTTCAATAAAAGGCAACCGCGTGACCAGAGCAACTCTGGGTCCCATGTAATTTTGATCGCGTTGACCTTGCAACGAAGAAAACCCGGCCTTGTCAGTAATCTCCATGTTGACAGATCGAATTTACCTAGAAAGTTCTATTTTTTTTTTATGATTCTTTAGACAACTTCCGACAGGGGTGGAGGGGGGCGTCCTCCGGCATTCAGCAAGGAAAGGAAGTGGAAACGGGGCGCAAGATTTTTGCCAAAAAAATAAAAAAAAGGGAGATAACAATGGCGAAGAAAAACCATCTTTTAGATAGGAGCAAGTATGGGTTAGTATTCATCTCATCGGACATCCATCCACATTCCATTCTCCGAAACAACCAAAAATCCCCTCAAAATGGGAATACCTTCCCCCCCAACGGGACACATGAAGCTATATATTTTTAGTGCGCAACCCCGCGACTATGTGATGCACGAGTGAATGCATGGTACGAGTATTCCTAACCTAGGCTAACGCAAATTAACGCCAATCTCCCTTGCAAAAAAGAAGAGGAAGATACAAATGGGGCACTTTGCCTCCCAGAACCCAAGGATGTGAAATTAGGAACCCTCGTACTGTCACCAATTTTTCAATCAAATGACCAAAGTGACTGTACATCCCGGGAAGGGAATATACCCCCAATACTGGGTCTTGGCACGGGTGACTTCACAACGCTTTCTTCCGAGCCTTGCACAGCCCATTCTTTGCTGCTAAAACAAAACAGAAGTGAACCGAGGATCTGATCACTGTAATTGCATTCTAAACAGCAAAGGAATTCAAAACCATGGGAAGTAACCATTCTCAAACAGACAACAGAAAGCAAATCGAATGATAAGGGACAGAGAAAGGCAGAGACCAGTAAATGAGACCTCTCCAGAATAATACTGCCCATATGTAAAAGGCACACGCCTATATACACACAAAAGCACCCAAAAACAAAACCATTCCATCTGAAGACCTCATACAAAACTAGATCATAATTCTCACAGGCATAACATCTCTAATCAGAAATCAAAGTTTGATCCATTGCAAGTGCAGATCCCTACACTTTTCTAAGTCAGATACAACTGAAGAGGCTAAATGAATTCACAACATAGCAGTGGCCAATGGATTAAGGTCTCTAACCAACCAGTGGATCCAAGTCAAGTATTCAACTGTGTGATAAGAAGACAAAAATATAGAAACATTTAAGGGGGGAAAAAAATGAGCAATTCTTGTCACAGGGTGAGCAGCATCCTAGATGTAAAAAATTCACTTTCAAATTGAACCATCTGGCAACTATGCCTTGGTCTTCTTATATATCTGCACATGTTTTCCTTTTTCTTTCCTTTTTTTCAGATTTAATGACCTGTAAGCCCTGGGAGGGTCAAACTTATATGGAAGGGTGAAAATCTGAAAAGACCCCTTAAAGGCACTAATTTAAACTGCAGCTCCAAATTGAACTATCTGGTTATTTGCTTCAAAGTGTCCACTCACATATGCACTAACATGTGTTTCTTGTAATGACCTGTGAACTTCAGGAGGATCAACACTGTATAAGTGGGGTGAGGACTGCAAAATTCAATATGAACCCTTGGGTTACTCATGATGAAAGATATTTGCGACTTATTACTTTTATGATTTTTTTAGATACTTTGATGTTGGGATTAGTTACTAGTTCCCCCTGGTTCATTCTCCAAGTGAAGTATAGTACTCCTACAATTGAAAAGAATGCTGTAACAAACAGTAGAACTAAAGGTAGCATCTGACTGAAAAAAAAAAATGTAAGAAGCAAAGCATCATAGTCAAACTCAACAATGTTCGATTGTTAACATGCATAATATTCACATTCATCTTATTAAAGTTGTCTACACTTTGTTGAGCCTTTATCAATCTCTAAAAACCTCAACACTGGAAACCAAATATAAAATTTTCCATTATCATTGCACAAATGCAGCCAATATTATAAATTAGCAATTTTGATGAAATCGAGGGTCAAAAGGTAGATGATGTACTCACTTGGACCAAGAACTGGCTGTAGGCAGATCAGAAGAATGGCTGACAGCAGTTCTGGTTGGAGTCCCATAAATCATTTCATTCTGGGCACTGTCCTCCTGAGATTTGAGAGAGAAATGGCTATTGTTGCCAGATAACGATGGGAAGAGGCCATTCTGCAACCAAGGATCATTATTAACTGATCCAATTAGTGTACTGAATTCTCCACCCTTCTGGCCGTTACCAAGAAAAACCTTCTGAGGAGTGCCAGAAAGAACCTGGTCGTCTTTGGTAAACAACGATGCCATAGTTTTCTGAGATGAAGGTAACAAAACATCTTCCCTGGCTGACCTATTATGCTCTGGGAATAAAAGACAGCTTCCAGCACCAGCTACCAAGCCTAGGCCATCCTGACCAAGGGGAGAACTGTTCCACATTTGCCATGTTCCTTTCTCATTTGCATGCACATCATTTACCGGCGACATGTGTAAATCTTGGGCCATAGGAGTAGTGGAGAACCAACCAGAACCCAAAGCATTATGCTTTTCATCAGCAACTCGTAATCGTGACAAAGGAGACTCAATTGGTGCTGGCTTGCTCATTTCAGTAGATGCCGGTAAATTCCTCAAACAATGAGTCCTTTCCAATCCCATATCTGATGCAAAAGCAGTCCCCTGGTCTAACTGAAAATTTTCAAGTGATTCTGAAATGGGCCCAAGCAATGATATTGGATCAGGAACATAACATGGATCTTCAAAATGCTCTGGTTCTTCAGGTATAGGTTCATGGCCTCCTGCAACAACACAAGGGAAAATGGGTTCCATGGGAGGTGAGAATCCCGAACTAGAGCTGCTGTGTCGACTTGGATATGTAGAGGTAGTAAACGGTGATGGCAGCCCAAAATGTATGGGATTATCAAATGATCGAATAGAAGGTTTCCCAGGTAAATGAGGGCTATGAACTTCAGCCTGGGGCTTTGAGTTTGGTCTACTAATGACACTTGCATTTGAGGATGAAGGAGCGGATGCTGAACGTATAAATAATTGTTGCCATGATTTTTTTGGTGCTACCATTGCTTGTGGTTCCAAGAGAACCTGCCATGAACATTTAAAGATTATGGCACTATTTTACATCATTATTGCAAAGATAAACCAGCATCTCCTAAACATAGCACCTCAATGTGCTCATAGACTCAAGAATAGGAAGCTCAGCACCAGAAGAACAAATATCAACATAGTCATAATACTAGCTATCATAACCTTATTAAGTTACTCAAGAATTGCTTATCAAACATAATTTTCTAAAACTTGTTGGCCAAGTAAATACAAGAAATGAGGAGAAATAATGACTTTTGCAAGCCTTACTCTAGCTACCAGCAAACTTATTAAAACAAACTAAAAACAACTTCAGAAAGACTTACAGGGCGGTTAAGATTCTTATCAACCCCATTCATGATTGACTTCTCAACCAAATGCTCAGGGGGACATACATCTCTCCTGTGGGCAGGAATATGAACAGGATCTACAGAGTTATTGAACTTTTTCTCTTTTGCAACAGTAGCATGTGTATTCACAGTTTTTCCAAAGAAAACACTTCCGCTGAGAGCTCTAGAAGAAGAAAAAAATGTGCCCTTCATTCTATCCAGATACCTTGCTCCAGTACTGCCCCTGTTAAAATTACTTGAATAAGTATTCTTTAGCCCAAGTGCTGATTCAATGTTCTGGCCCTTCGCAATCTCAGTCCCAGATCTCTCCCGACGATCAATTTCATTCTTCTTCTCGAAGTCCCGCTTCTGCTCACCTTCCTTACCAGCCTTCTTTTCAAGCTCTTCGGCGTCAGAGTTGCTCTTACTAGACCCTTTGTCTTTCTCTTTCCTTCTCTCATGACGCTTCCTTTCTGCTTCCCTCTTTTTATCTTTCTCTCTACCAGCTGCTGACAATTGTCTACAATGTTTTTCAGCCTCCATTATCTCATCCTTCAGTCTCCTACGCTCTTCAACCAATCTTGCAACCTCCTCCCTTTGCTTTCTCTCCTCCTCCTCTAGAAGCTCTTTCTCTAACCTAGCCTGTCTCCTTTCTTCAGCTTTCCTGCGTGCCTTCTCAGTTCTACTCTCCTGATAATTAGTCCCATTTTCACCCCTCTTAGCCAATATTCCTCTATGATCAGCATCAGAAGAGGCATTGTCATTTGATGAACTAACTCTAAAAACCTTTCTCCAAAGCCACCTAATGCTGAAGAAAAAATATGTCAGTAGCTTGCATGCAAACATTAAGATACCTGAATAAGACTTCTCTGACAAGCAATTCTCGTGCCCCCAAAAAATCCCATTTCCACTCTTTTGCCGATAACTAGACTTCCCTGAAAAAGGTCCAGCAACCCAATGACCATTTTCTAACCAAACCTGATTGCACATCCATCCATGATCAGACCAGACCTTGCCATTCAATATCTTTCCACCCTTTCCAACCAGGTCCTTAATAATCCCAGAATTTGGCATGCCCAACCCACGTGGCATTGGCAAGTCTAAAACTGGTCTCTTAGACACGTGCCCACAATAACAGCACATGAATTTACCACCACCTGGATTTTGATCCCTATACGGAGTCAAGCAGTTCCTACACTTCCGTGTAGCAGTCTTCCGAAGCTTCTGCAGTTCAATTGCTTCAGATCTCTTTCTCTCCCTTAAACGTGCATTTCTACGCATCCTCCAAGCCGATAGCTGAGGCATCAAAATCTCATACCAAAAGAGAGTGACCAAAAGCACAAAGACACAAGCAAGCCTTGGCGACGTAATCTCAAAGCGAAAAGCAGGTGGCAATAGCTGTGAGAGAGCCCATAATCCTATAAGAGGAATTACTAACCAAGGTAGCATCGTAGCAACCCGGCGAGACCACTTCTGGATCACACACAGTATACACATTATCCTCTTAGCCGACACCTATCTTCCCTGTATTGAATCCAACGAATAACAAACTCTAGAAAATGGAGAAAAAAATGAAAAAAAAATAAAAATGATCCCACCCAGCCAAAGTGTCCCTCCCCGAAACCAACGCTGCAAATTGAAAACCCTAACACTAAATCCTCGTCCAAAATCTAATACCAATAAAGAGCGATTCGTCGGAGCTTCAAGAACCCTAACAATCATTAAAGAAAAACCGAAATCCATCAAAACAATCGCATAAAAAAAAACACACACAGAGAGAGAGAGAGAGAGAGAGAGAGAGAGAGAGGGAGAGACCCAATCCAACGTTTCCATTTCAAACCAAAAAAAAAAAAAATCGAGAGATTAACCACAGAAAAACCGAGCTACAGAAATGGATTAGATTTAGGAAATCCAATACAGAAGTTGTCGTGTGGAGCTGAGACTAATGCGAGAGAAAAGCAGAGAACAAGAGGAGCTTACAGATTCGACGGCCATGGCGATTGATATTTGTCGTTTGGATTGAATTGAAAGCCCCAAATTAACGATGGGCCGCGGCGAGTCAGGTCCGGATTTGGAATCGGGTCGAACCTCGGCTCGTTCTTACCAGCGGAGAAGCTGCAGTGTTTGAATTGTGTGTCTGAGAGAACACAAAAATAAAAGGTAAGAGAGACGGAAGAGAAACGTACAAGCGCGTGAGGAAACCAATTTATATAAGCAACAGGAGAACCGGGGACACTTTCGGTCCGGATCATTCATTTATATTTAATTTATTTTTACCATCTTTTCACCTTTTCTTTATTCTCTCTGTTTTTCTTTTAGCAAAAAATAAAAAATAAAAAATAAAATAAAATAATAATAATAAATTAAATCAAGATTCAAGAAGGGGAATGCAACAGGAAGCTCTTGAATTGTCCAGGAAGTTAATGTTTTCTTCGACTGAAAAGGAAAATAAGCAGATCAAAAGAACCGTTATTGGAGTATTTGTCTGGCGATTTCCACTAAATTATAATTATAATAATAATAACTGCAACTACTATTCATTTATTTATTGCCAATATATGGAAACTTAGGGGGCAACTCCTTAATAATAAGGTACCCGATCCCTTGAGAATAGCTAAATTTATGAAACTAAAGAGACTGAATTTGTTTTATTTATATTTAGTTTTAAGAGGTTTATCACACACACACATAAAAAACATTGAAATAAAAGATTTATCTAAAGAAATTAAAATAAAAATTAATTTGATGTATAAAAATCGCAATTCGATGCTATTTTTGTAATAATTCATTCTCGACGTCATTATTATTATTATTATTATTATAGAATTTCATCTGCTAATCTCTCTAAAAATGCCAAAAGAGAGCAGGGAAATCAAGAAAATATCAAACCTCGGTTGTTTCCACTGCTCTATTTCTATCGAACATGTAATCTATTTTGAAGAAAAAAATTCAAGAATGATTGCTCCCCTACAATCTGGCCGATCACCAAATCACCGTCAGTGAAGAGTTCGTTGATCTATGCATGGCCAGCCTTTACTCCCTACCAATTTTAATTACCGCGCAGCATTTTATTGCAGAATCGCCATATGTCTTGTGTCAGCTCTTCAAAAGGATCCAAGCAACCAAAACAAAAAAAAAAATCTAAACAAAGATTTTTGTCTGATTGTGATCACATTTGATTTTTTGTCTATAAATGTCATAAAATCAAAATTTGGAATGAAAACAAACAGAATGTCATTCTAATATTTTAGTGTTGCTATAGGTCCATGACATTTCAGTTTTTGTTTTTTTTTTTTTTGGTATTAACTTGATTTATTAAATCCGGCCAAATAGGTTCCAAGCCAAAACCAATAATTCATAAGCTGGTTCAAGATTGGGACCATTTTTTTAGTTATACATTTTTTAATTTAATTCTCTTAAAATTAACTCAATATCAAATATAAAAATAAATATTTATTATAATTATATAAAAATTAAGTAAAAATATATAAAAATAAATAGAGTCGTTATATTATGTTATAACTAGTGATTATTTGTACTTTACGCAAAGTTAATTTTTTAAATATAATTTTCATTAAGTTAATATAAATTTTAAAATTTAATTTCTTAATTTTTCATATAATTTTTTTGTTGTTTTTTTTGTTAACATATATGTTTTTGCCTTAGAAAGACTTAATAAGTATATTTAAAAATAATTATATTTTCAATATTTAATTTTTAAAATATTTTTTATTTTTTATTTATTTATTTGAGAAAAAAATCAATATATTTATTTTTAATTGAAGATTATTACTTAATCAATTATTTAAGAGTTATAATTATATTTACTTTTTTAATTTTTCAATCATATGGTAGGCCAAAAATTTTATTATTAATCATTAACTCAATTATATGTATTTATTTTTGTTTATTAACTAAAATTTTTATTTAATTTTTTCATATCAATTAATTTTATAATTGTATAATTTACAATTATGAATATATGTTTAATAATTAATATGTTGAAAAACTTAGCATAATGGTATAGTGGAAGATATGAGATGACAATTCCAATAATCTCTCCCGATAGACAATAAATTTTGTCATAACTCATTAATCTAATCATACTCATATGCCTTTTTTATTAATATATATAGAAACATTACTTATTGTAATTTAATTTTTTGTTAATTGTTTGACTACCAAACCCCTCATTATACTATTGACATATAAGATAAGATGCCGCGCTCAGGCGATATTACATTTCAATTTTCGTTGCAAAACGCATCTTACGGCTACACAAAAGGGGCGTTTGACAAAATTGAGAACAAGGATCCAGATGTAAATTGCACCGGAAAGGAGTTGTCTTCTTATTGCAATTTGGAATTAAAAATCTGACGCTTTGTATGCCATAGATACGTAAAATTAAGGAACAAACAAGTACGTAGTTGGGCATGTATCAATCAGGCCAAGGAGTTAGCAGCGTACATTGGGTCTGCTGATTAACAATGGCGACAACTCCATCGCCAAGAGCAAAGCTACGGTTTAAACCATCTGTCTCAGCTCGGCTAAATTCTTACATGGCAAGCAGCGCAGCTGGCAGAGCGAGAGACTATGTTTACCACCGAGCTTCGAGCCGGGACGGCCACGTTCCTGACAATGGCCTACAACCTAGCCGTGAACGCCAGCGTCCTCGCCGACTCAGGTGGCACTTGCGGTGTATCTGATTGCATCCCACTGTGCTCTGACCCAAAAATCCGTCCCCAGAACTGCCCACCGACGGACGAGTCGTGTAAATTCTATCCAGTCAATCGCGGATACCTGGCCTGCCTTCGGAGGATCCGTGAAGATCTTATCGTAGCCACTATTGCCTCTTCGTTTATGGGCTGTATTATAATAATCTCCCTCTGGCTTTGGCACCTGGGATGAGAGCAAACGCCTACTTTGCCTACACGGTAGTGGGTTACCATGGGTCCGGCAAAGTGCCTTATAAAAGTGCCCTGGCGGCCATTTTCCTTGAAGGTCTGATCCTTCTCTTGAGTTCTGCTATTGGGTTGCGCACAGAGCTAGCTAAACTCATACCCAAACCGGTTTGGATCAGTTGCTCGGCAGGAACCGGTTTATTTCTTGCTGTTACTGGGCTTCGGCGTCATCGCGGAATTGGGCTTATTGGCTTCAGCCCTTTGACTACGGTTACAATTGGAGCGTGCCCAATATCATCCCTCGTACGGTTTGATCCCATTAAAGTTGGGGCTGACGGTAACATCACCTTAATACAGGGCGGCCCTCTCTCAGCTGAAGTTCTGTGCTTGACTAATAGGGCGGAGAGCCCGACATTTCGGCTTGGCGTCGTTGGTTTTGTCATAATTGCGTATTGCCTGGTGAAAAATGTGAAGGGTGCCATGAGATACGGTATAGTCTTCGTTACGGCCGTTTCATGGTTCCGCAATACATCCGTCACGGAGTTCCCCCAGACAGATTCCGGAAATATGTCATACCAATACTTCAAGAAAGTGATCGATGTGCATAGGCACATCGAGGATGTGGACAAAGCACACTTTTGGGAGCCACTGGCCACGTTTTTATATGTGGACCTACTCGATGCCACGGGAACATTATATTCAACGGCCGGATTCGCTGGCCTCATGGATGTTAATGGAGATTTTGAGGGCCAAAATTTTGCGTGCGTGTCTGATGTTGCATCGATTATGATAGGATCGTTGTTTGGCACGTCTTCGGTAACTACATTTGCCGAATCATCGACGGGGATACGAGAAGGTGGACGGACAGGCCTAACTGCTTTAACCGTGGCAGGCTACTTCTTTTTGGCATTTTTCTTCACGCCGTTGTTGGCGTCGATTCCAGCGTGGGCAGTAGGGCCACCGTAGATTTTGGTTGGGGTTTTGATGATGACATCTGTGGTGGAGATCCAATGGGATGACATGAGAGAGGCCATTCCTGCATTTTGTTACGATAATATCGATGCCACTGACATACTCTATAGCGTATGGTCTCATTGGAGGAATCGGAACTTACATCGTTTTGCACCTTTGGGACTGGGGGCTTGCAGTTGCGGAAAGACTCGGAATTGTTGGAAAATGGAAGTTAGCTATTAACTCGCTGAACGAAGATGCCATCGAAAAGGACGATAGTGGCAATCGAGGGGAAAAGCGAGCGTTTCAAGTGTAGAAAGGAAAATCATATCAAGCTATATACAAATTAATTCCAATTTCAAACTTTCGATTATGGATTCTACTCAAAAATTTAGAACACCCCAGTCTATGAACACAACATAAATACGCGGTGTATGTGGTCCACAGCATATCATATCATTGTATGTGCAGTTGTGTGTATAATATTGTGTTCCGGGAACACTTTTATGACATAGGATATCAGGAAAACATTGACAATTGAATGTATATTCTTTGCGCACAATAAGCATGGGTACTGTTTATTTGGCTCATAATTTTGTGCGGCGATCCTCCTTTGTCAAGAAAGAATGGTTTGTTAAATTGTTTGGTGCGTGTGCGATAGAGAAGATGGCTGCATGGCTCGGCTAGCTTTTGAAGTACGGAATCAAAGCTTTCAAACAATATCAATCAAAGGCCATGAGTGAGGGGGCGAATCATACGTCACTTTATGAGAAAAGATGTGGACCAGATCTACTCCATCACATTAAGTATTGGAATAGAAGTCTTTAGTTACCTTGTTGGCTTGTTCCTTGATATTCTCTGTGTGTATGTGTGTGTGTGTGTGTGTGTTTTATTTATTTATGTATTTTCTCTCTAGGACATTGATTTCAACTCGTTTTAATTGATATATTTATCAGTTTTTTTTAGGAAAAAAGAAAAAAAAAAAAGGAGAGGTTAGGCTTGCTCAAGGAAAGGCCCAATGGGAGCCCACCGAGTCTCTAATTTTTCCCAGAAGAGGCCCATCGAGGTGCATTTTCCTCTTTTTCATCAATTGCAGTTTAGCATATTTGTTGGATACACGGCCCTTTACCCAAAGCCACGAGGACCCCCCGCTCAACCAACCTCCTAGGCACTGGGTTTGGATACCCAAACATAAAAGACCCCCAAAAAAAAGAGAGAAGCCATCCAGTCAACGACACAACAATACAAAATTACAAAAACAGAATAAGATTAACACCACGTCACTTCATCACGGGGCCAACTGGTATATCCAAACCCAGTGGCCCTTTTCTGCGAGTGGCACGAGTTGCGTCCTGGGAATTAAAACATGTGATGGTTTTTGGTCCAACGGCTGGTTTGTGGGTCTATTTGTTTTGTCCAAGTAATTATTTACTTGGCGAGGAGAGATGCACATGGGAGTGGCAGTAACTACCAGTCTAATACTCCTTTTTCGAGGTCGCTGCGGTTCACGACAAAACAAAGAAAGTATGCACATGGTTTTGTTTATTGGAATTGCTCGGTGTGTGGTATAGACCGAATCTACATCGAACGTCGTCCCAGGACCACATCTACATCTTTTAACTGAATTTTGCATGACACTTATGTACGCCTCCGTGATGTAGAATGCTTGTGGTATAAAAGAACTACCGTCCGTGGGGATCAATGCACGAATTTTAAATTTAATTTTTGGTATGTGCAAGTAATTTTGTTAATAGCCAGTTGTATGAATCAATGGTCGAAATCTAACTCGCTGGTTATCTTCTGGCTATGCCGGAAAAAAAAATGGCAAAATGGGACAAAACAAAGTATTTGAATTTTTATTTATTTCTATATATATATAATTATTTTTTTTTTTTTATAAAAAAACGTAGAGACGGAATCTTCTCGGGCTGAACACTCTAAATGCTTCCACAATTTTCCAATAGGTCAAGGTGGGGCACATTAATTAAATTGCAACATACAATCGAGTCACACTGAATTAAACTTGTTTGCATATGAGTTTTATTAGCCTATCAAAGTGATATCGAAGTATTTCAGACCATCCAATTGCATCCACCTGTAAAAACATTTATGATCACCTATGTATTGCACATTATGTCATCATTTTGTTCATCAACTAGAGGTGTCGGTGAGTTCAAGTCTAATCACTTCATAATCGAATTATTTTCGGTTTGGATCATTTTAGGTTTGTGTCAATTCGGGTCGGTTTAAGATTTAGAATCGGTAGTGACGGCATCGTTTTCTTTAGTGCAAATTAAGTCCCATTTCAATCTGGATCTCGCTTTAATGATTCCTTGTCCTGACCCAGCATATGTACTCATATGATTGGCCAATTGTCTGTAAAATACCATATTGGTCCAATTTGCGAATATTTTAGGTGGCAAATTCGAACCCACTTCCCCGTCAAGGCCTTTAGCCTCTGCCCGACAACCAACTCGGCCGTAACATGGTAGAAGAATCTCAAAGTTACGGTGCAAGGTCTTAATTAAAACACTGAAAGAGCGGAGTGGTCCATCGTCCCTCGTGGCCTGTGTCTGGTCCACAATTTCTTTTCGCGTTATTAATTCGGATGGACAGGACACCTGATAAGGACCTCAACTTACCTATCAAATGTCCATGATTTGTATGATGAATTGGCTACCTATCGACGTTTTAATATGGGGTTCGTCTCTCCGGGATTATTAGTGGAAGGAATTTAATAGATAACTTTTTTTTTATTATTTATTAAAGTTACTTCATATTAATAATTAATTAATATTTAAATAAAAATTAGGTTAATTAAATTTTATTTTGTATGATTTTAATAGTCAATTTAAGTAAGATAATTGTTATTATATAAGGGTATAATATTTATATTATTTATGTATATATTTTTTAATTATTATTAGGTAATATTTTAAAATTAAAACAATTTGAAATTTTTATATAATTAATTATTAATAATATCAAAACTATCAAGATTTACGTCAAGCTCTCTAAATGATTCATATGCTTTTCTAAGCGAGTCCAATAATTGGTGCACTTGCCGTGTACTGTAGTGGTCTATGCCTCACCTTACCCATTACGCATAAGGTTCTGAATAAGACTAAAACTGCACCGCCAAAATTGAAGTTTCAGATATATGTTTTGAAGTGTTTCACTAAGCTACATCAATCATGCCAACTGAAAAGGAGAGAGACATTCTACATTACTTAATACTTAATAAATTGAGAAAGTCTAGCCCGTGACGTTTAATCGGATGTGTGGAAAACTAGACTACCGTCCGTTGCTCTTCTCGTTTTCATGTTTTTTCTTTGCCTTGAAGACTTGTTGGGCTAAATTCCTAGCAAAATCAGCTCCCACATTTCGCAACTTTCATACCTAAATTCTATGCATGAAATTAACTGACAGACGACCTGTTCTTGATTTCGATGTCTTAGCTACTCCGATAATTCTTTGAAGGAGGAGGGGGGGGGGAGGAGGGATCAAAGCTATATTGCTATTTCCTTGAGAAATCAATCATCGTGTACTTGAACTCTTTGCCCAGCATATATGCTGAGTTGCCGCAACAGCCGAAGACTGAATTAAACGAGCCACCGGTGACATGTTTGAGTGGAATTCAACATTCAATTCCTTTTGCTTACTAAGACTTATAAATAACAAACGTTTTTTCGGCGAGTGAACACCGATTCAACATAATGGCTTAGGCTAAGACCGAGTGGCTGCCTCTACTTGTTGCTGGGAAATTGATGGAGTTTACTCACACCAATTACAAATATGTTCAGCATTTACTAGGTTTTATGGCGTCCCGCCAAATGACACAAATGAATCCACATTTGTCTCCTTCCCTTACAAACTTTACCAATCACTAGTAGACTGCCCAGATAAAAAAAAAAAAACAAACCCAAAGAACCAAAAGCAAATAAAACACCATAAAAATTGTTTTGGGGTCTAAAACACGGTTTTTACACCTCATCACAAACTCCACGACAGTACCAAACAAGGCTTATGTTATTTTTAACTGAGTTTAAAGCGCCGACAAAAATGACTTACAAAGATACTGGCTTTTCCTTCGGAGGGATCCGAAAATTAATAGCACAGGAATATAGCATCTAAGCTGTAAGTCTCGGTGACGCAAGGCGGCACCATCAACCTCCGGAAACAGAGGGATCCGATTGGTACATCAGGTCAACAAGCTGTGGCCTTAGCTTGTCTTTCCAAGTGTCTTGGCCCAGCCCCACGTTCAATTCCTTCTGCCTCACCTCGACGATGACCAGGCCGTCCGTTAACCCGTAAACCTCAACGATCATGACGAAATTACCAAAATGACCTTCCAGTTTCGCTCCCCAGTTTTCCTTCTTCTTTACCATCACATCCTCCGTCTTGGCGGCTTCTTCCAATCTCTCAATTATCCTGTCCGGCGTCTCCGCGGAAACGAACCGTTCGCCGGAGGCCGAAATATCGGAGTCATTAAACAAACTCGATAGATCAAAACCGGAGGAGAAGGAAATTATGTCGAATGCGTTGAAGGACTTGTGGTTTTCCCCGCGTTCTTTGAATTCAAAATCTTCCGAGTGGAACTCTACTTCTTTGAAGTCCTTTTCGAACCAGGGGTCGCTAAGAATCTCATCAAGGGTTATTCTAGTCGCGGGATTCGTGTCGAGCAGCCGGGAAAGGAATCGCCGTAGATCAGGAGACGTCCATTTCGGGCACCGGAAATCGCCTTTGTAGATCTTCCGGTACATTGTCATGAGGTTCGGATCGTTGAACGGTAAATAACCGGCGACGAGGACGTACAGGATGATGCCGCACGACCAGATATCCACCTTGGCGCCGTCGTAGCCTTTCTTGGCGAGAATTTCTGGCGCCACGTAGGCAGGAGTGCCGCAGAGCGTGTGGAGCAGCCCGTCGGGTCGGATCTGGTCATTCACGGCGCTGAGGCCAAAATCCGTGACTTTCAAGTCCCAATTGTCGTCCAGGAGGAGATTCTCGGGCTTCAAGTCCCGATGAAACACGCCCCTCGCGTGGCAACATCCGACTGCAGTGATCAGCTGCTGGAAATATCGACGGCTGAGATCCTCGGTGAACCGTCCCTTGGCTATCTTGGTGAAGAGCTCGCCTCTTCTGGCAAACTCCATCACGAAGTAAATCTTGTTCTTGGTGGCCAAGACCTCGAACAGCTTCACCACGTGAGGGTGGCGCAACCGGCGCATGATAGAGATTTCCCTCTGAACGTGCGCCACCAACCCTCCCTTCGCCACCTTCTGCTTGCTCACGGTTTTAATGGCAACGCTCTGCCCAGTACGGACATTCCTGGCGTGGTACACCTTCCCGAACGCACCGCATCCAAGCATCTTCCCCAGCTCGTATTTCCCAAACAAATTGCTCTTCTCCGGAGAGAGCTCGCCGCCGCTCTCCGGTGACCCATTGCCAGGACTGTCCGCCATATCTAAGCCGCCAGACACGGGACGAGAACAAGCTCCGGCCTTTGCTGCATTGGAATTACAAGTTCCGGAAGGCAAAGCTCCGGTTTGCAACCGGAGATGAATTTAATGAAACTGGAAGACTGTAAAATGCAAAAAGCCGTGCAATCTTTAGTCCTCGCGCACAGGCTCACAAAACCAACAGCAATTTGTCCTGTGTCTATTTAAAGGGCACACTGGTGGCAATAGCTTATAGTTGTTGATTGTTTCCACTTTCCAGTGAAGCCAGAGAGGTTGCGGTGGTTTCGGACACGCGTCTCAGGCTGAATGGCATCCACCCACGTGTTAACTTGTCTTTTGGCGGAGGTGACGTTGCTGCTGCTGCTGACCATGTTGTCGCTACCTCGAAGGAGAATGGGTTGGCGATCCCATGCAATTTAGAGTACGGAAGTGACGGAACGCACATGTTCATTAAAAAGCGTGCGCTTCTCTCTCTCTCTCTCTCTCTCTCTCTCTCTCTTTTTTTAAAAAAAATATATATATTTTTCGCATCACATGAACTCGTCATGAATGCGGCTGTGGCCGGCGATGGATTGTGTAGCCAAAAAGCGCATGTACTTGCACCCGATATTGGAAGAAGTGCAAGAAAAATAGACTCTTGCCGTAACTTGTTGTCTCGGCGACAAGCGCATTTGACAATAAAACAATCGATAGTAACTGTGCGATTTGGCTGGTCGATTATTAATGTATCTTAGGAAATACGAACCATGAATCGTGAAAAACATAACGAGTATCCTCTATATATTTATCACGCTGGCTAATAGAATATTATGTAACAAAAAGGTTTTACGCGGTTGCATACGCAAGCAGGACAGTGCAAGAGAAGCTTTTGTTTAAGGCACAGGACTTTCGTCGAACGACCATATACATGGCCTGGCGGTAGCCCGGATGGTGGTGGCGTCCGCATATTCCCGAAACCTCGGATCAAATCGTGTCTTTTTCTGTACCATCTACGTGAAAACGAGAAAAAAAAAAAAAAAAGAAGAAGAAGAAGGGTAGTGTTTAAATTTTTTAAATATAATTAAAAAAATTATTTCAAAATTAATAAAATAATATAATATATATATATATGAAAAAATATTAGTTTAATGTAATAAATTTTAAATTAAAATATAATATTAAATTTATAAATTTATTATTCATTTAATATTTCACAATAAAAGAAATTAGGAAATAAGAGTAGTAACACCCAATTTTTTGATATTAGCAGGTTTAGTAGAATAATAATAAATAAGATTTTGGGTGGATTTTTTATGCAACTTTGCTCAACAGTATTTTCTTTACGTTGCAGTGTTACCGCGGATTTGAAATCAGGTTTTCTACGGCTACGCAGTCCTCTTGAAAACGATTTTCGAATGGAGCTTGAATTTCAAGTTAATTTGTATAGCTTGCGGGTCCAAAATCCAAATTAGTGCTTCTTTTCGTGACCTCTCGCGCTCAGCTTCATAAGCACATATGTGTGTAGTAATATTTGAAGTTGATTTGCGCTCAAGTCCAAGTCCACCGGAATATTGTGAGAAAACGGGATCTAGATATTATTCCAGATTGGTTTTTTGTTTCAATTTACCAGTGGAAGACTTCGGATGGACGGGGAGAAATGGGTAGTCCTGCCATCGTTTTTATGAAAGTGATCGTCTGGTGTGCTCAAAGCTTCGCCAATAAATTCTATAATCATATTTTAGGGTCATCTAATACACAGTACTTAATTACTTATGCAGGTATTTGCACATAGAATCGCGCTCGGCAAAATAGAAACGGTTATTAATTAGTTGTTAATTATTGACTGAATCAAGGGGATGAACAGCTCATAAAGAACTCATCGGGTCATTGTGCTGTGAATCTTGTAGAAACAGCTTCGTCGTGATGATAATGCTACTCGCATATGAGACTATCACGGTAGTTAGCAGTTGCATCGCACCTTTTTTCTCCCTACAAAGTCTTTGTTCTAGCCCCCCTTTTTTTTTTTTTTAATTATTATCCTGTCAAATATTTTCTTTACACGACGAGTAAAGAGTAAAATAAAAGATCATCCGGTTGAACACACACAGTCCAAGAATGTTCCGCCAAAAGAAGAGGCCAAATGACGGAGAAGGTCAAAATGAATATCGATTCTCCCGCGTACTTTTTTGTTGGCCGATCATGCACAAATCACTAAAAAAGGGTTACAAGTTAAGTCTCCGAGTAACATTGGGAGCAGCTAGTCGTTGTAGGTTGTTGCTTTATTAATATATGATTCGACAAAAGGAACATGGGCAGCTGAGAACCTGCTTCGTAATTAAGGTCCGTATGTCGATATTGTTGGAACAAACTATGGTCCTGGAATCCTGTCGGCTTCTCGAAGCTTCAGTCATCGTCGTGCTAATAACAATAATCAACCTGTCCCTCCGGAGCATGGACTTCCATACATTCCTGATAAAACAACACATCGGGTACAGGCTTAATCAATTTTAAGTATCCCTTCATAATGTATTAGGCGCCCCGATCCAATCAACCGTTGCATGCCAACCGATAAGTTAACCCTTTAATTTTTTGTTTTTTTGTTTTTTTTCGTCTCTAACAAATCAACGCCTGTACTCTTTTACACTTTCTCGGTGTCCCGTTAGGGGGTCCCAGGCATTATTGGACTCTTTTCTTGTATACCCCCCTTACCGTAGATTGCCTTTCAAAAAAAAAAAAAAAAATCGGTTTTCATTTCTCATAAATAAATCGTTTTCATAATCCACACACTAGTAAAGGAAAACGGGGGGGAAAATAAAAATAAAAATAAAAATAAATCCAGCCGCAAGGATAATAAGGCATTCGGGACCCTGAAGTAAGAATTAAAATTTTCCTTTCTTTTAGGCATGGCAGTGGCACGCAGATCTAATTATATTCCGATTTTTTAATAACTTTTTCTTTTTTCTTTTTTTTTTTCCGTTGGGATTATAATGGGCACCCATAACGAATTCTTTCTTGCAGGAATTTTATTGTGTACATGGATGCCCTTTAAAATATATACGGCCTGTATTTTTTAATAGACGTTTTAATGGGACACAAAAAAAAAAAAAAAAAAGCACCATTCAATGCGTGACAGAATCCGTGTCCATGTGATTGCGCATGTTAGTTTGCAGGATTCACGTCCTTCTTCTTCTTCTTCTTCTTTCTTTTTTTTTTTTTTTTCCCCTATGTTTAATTTTTAGTATTTTCATAAATTTTATATTTTTTTATAAGATTAAAATTTATGAATTTTAAATAAAAATTTAAATTTTTAACTATTGAGATATTTATTAAAGAAATTGTAGAATTCAAAACCAAACCTCTATTAATCAGATCACGGTGTCTACTGCTGGCCTCTGCCGGTGCTTCACTCTTTAAATTCTTGGTTCTAAAGGACAAGTTAATGGTCGTAGTCGGCCTTCACGTTACGGGTAAGGCTAAAATTTATTCTTATTGCAAAATGGCCAAACTCCCTTTTATAGCCAGGCATGTCCAATATAATTTACTATTCCATAACTTATTTTTATTGTATAAATGGTCATCTCGTTGGATGACATCTGCATTTGTTTCTTTTTGTTTTTTTTATTGGAATGTCATCTGCATTTCAGCATTATACTAAAGCACAACATCTAATACAAAGCTTCGCTCCTCTTTTTTTTTTTTTTCTTGCTATTATTGTGCTACTACAATTTGCATCTTTATCCCATAACGATGATTATGACAATAGCAATGGGGGGGGGCGAAATCACCTGAATAAAAATAAGTAAGTTTGGGCAGTAATTCACAAATGAATTCGGTGAATTGAAAATCGAAACTTTACACACGAAGGCAATAGTGCTTTTAGTGTGGAAAGGTAATCGGGTCTCAACCTTGTACTTGCACCGAATGGCTACGACAACATCATTTTAGTCGACCACATTCAACTACTCTAAAGTATAGCTTGTCGACCACTCCCTCTCAAAAGGCCACCGGACGTTTAAATTCGGGCTTGTTCAGCCAGAACTTGAAGGCATCTCTTGTACATAACAACGCCACTTGGAAGTTGGACGAGATAACGGGTCGCTGTTCCGGCCGGTCCTTGTAGGATGGGCAAAGGAATCGTAAGGGCCCAACAAGAAATTCAATGGGTTGAAGAGCTTAAATTCCGTTGAAGGCTGGATAGACCCAATCACGCTGCACTCAAGTCATTGGGCGTTTAGACCACTGCCTTGGAGCAATAATTAAAAACCCTTATCCTTTCCTATTTCTAGCCCAACAAATTTGCTTAAACTATTGAGGATCTTTATTCTGTCCCTAAAGTCACAGTAATTTTTATTAATTTTAAATGAAAATGTAACTCAAGACATTTAAATAAAAGTATAAATTCTTAATTATTGAGATGTATCTTAATTAACATTATAAAATTTTAAAGTGCAAAAGAAATCGTATAAATGTTCATAATTAAAATCAGATTAATACTCATATTTGAGTGGATCTCAGTGCTTATGATTGGAGCAGGCCTGCATAAATTCGCATAATGCAAATGTGCGAGCCAAGAAATCTAATTTTTTGTGCAATTTGACCATTTGTAGTCACTTAATCATTGCCTAGAAACAGGAGATTAAGTCATGAGGGAGAAAAGCAATTGAAAATCAGTGATACCGTAATGGAATTTGGCCAGATCTAACATGATTTGCTTGACTAGACATTGCGTGGCAATGATTTTGGAGTAGGAACGAACTCGAGTCATCCAGTTTTGGACTGAATTTAGGATCAGAGACACATCCAAAACCAAGTGTACAACCAACGGCATAATTGTGCTCTCGTACCCAACTGTTCTCACTTTATTCGACCACTACGAGTCTTTATCGACAACGACAACGACTATAAAAATACATACCCAATTTACCTGAATTATGATGGGTGCCTAGTTTCGCAACAAAACAGGTACATAGAAGCTTATCTTATTGCGTTCGCTGTAAGATAGGTCTTGAATGGAAATGATAGACCACTCATATTCATATTCCCTTGTGCTAGCCCGGGACCAGCACGTCCCTGTTCATAGAAGCGGTTACGACGCCGAACAGTGTGTCCGTATCCAAAGCCAGTTTTTGGTTGCATCCGCCTCGTCTGCCAGTGACGCCGATGCGTTAGAGCATATTTCGTCCCATGCCACACTTTTCTGAAATATGGTCCCTGAGGCCCTTTCTGTAACAATTTCTCAGACTAAAACTGTGTGGCACATAATTTCTAGGAATTCCGAACTGAGCAGGACGTGCCGTGCAACCAAAGGAAGCAAGGATAGGTCTATGTTGCTATACGATGAAGGCTTCAAATTCGTGATCTTGTTTTGATGAGCATGGAAGATTTTCGAAGCGGAAGACCCCAACTCTAACTTCGGGCCGAGATCGACAAAGGATCAACCTTACTTGCCATTCGGATGCACGCTAGAATATTCACTCATAACTCATGTACAGTCATTCGACTTTCAAGATATGCAGTAATTTTGCTTCTTATTTTTTGAGTTTCAATTGACGGTGTCATTGATATCTAGAAAGCTTGCTGGGTATTACCAACATATGAAATTGTCGTTTCTGTCAGCAAATGAACAAATTGAAGGGTGAAAATTCGCCAACAGTAAATTAATTTTGCTACGTTTCTTTTCGCTTATAGACAACGACAATAATGGATCGTACATTGATGCGCCCTCCCAATCTCCTAATCATTATTCTCCGGATAAAGAGAAGCTGGCATGGTCCTGTGGGCTGTGTGGATAAATATGAAACTGAGCAATGACCATCCGTTCGTGACCTCCCGAAGAAAGGAAATCAGCCAATGATATTTTTCAAATGCACAAGTTGGTTCTGGAAGAGATGCCAACAGATTGAGCAGGGAAGTTTAGTGAAGCAAAACAGAAGCTTAATGGGCTACACAGAATCCTGAGGAGAAAGTCAATTTTCCTTCATTTTTTCCATGACGTCCATCGTCCGGGGCTCCTGCTCCTGCCGATTAAATTCAGCCAGAGCAATTTGAAGGAGCGTTTGGAACGAGGATTGAATTAGAAAGAATCAATCTGCCCGGTTGCCACTTGCTTTGACCATCGCTCTTTGAAAACACGTTTTGTGAAGGCCCAAAAAAAGAAAAAAGAAAGATAAGAAAGCATGATAAGGTATCTTTAAATACACCTCAGCTGGATATGCACAACAAAGGAAACCTCAAAATAACGCATGAATTATTTAATGGCATGTGGGTGACGTACCGGAACAAGTCCACAACAACCTTACCAATACTTTGGCAAATGTGATAATATTAATGTTCGATAGTGCATACCAGTTCATAGGTTGGGCGAATGAAAATTCTATACTTTCACCTGCCGGCCGCCGCCGGTTAAACAGAGCCATCTTTGTTTGGTGGACTTGATCCAACGGCTGAAATTGGCTGCTCTTATATTCAATTTCGCCGATCTCAAACCTGCCTAAAAAAAAAAACAAGATTCCACTCTTCGATCTTTTACCAAGTGAATGGCCTGCCTAATGAAACCAAACTACGCCCTCGTTTTCCCAGAAACAAGAACGTTCAAAACCCGACCATGTCAATTCATAAATGGCCGCATGGTCCATTCCCTTTTTTTAATACCATATAAAACTTTCTGTTGAGAAGTAAAAGGGAAAAGAATTAGCGAGAGCCCAACACCTTACGATTCAGCTTGTTATTGTAACCAAAAATTATTCTCCTTATTTTCTTTATTTTTCTTCAGAAAAGCCATTATTACCCTATCAACCCACCCCCCTCACAAAAGTCTTCTTGTTATCGTTTCCTCTGCCCACTGAATCGCTAGAAGGCTTCCAGTTGTTTCCGGTGGTTCATTTCATGGCCGTATCTCCTCTAATCTTCCCGCCAAGAAAACGGCGGCCATCGGCTGCGTCATTTATCGCTCCGAAGTTTTCCGACCGGAAGCTTGTACAGTGTCTCCTAGTTCTGTCCCAAGAGATCTCTTCTCTCAAGCCAATCCAGTTCCTGCTAAAACGCAACTTCCTGTCAATCATTCGGAAAACTAAGCTCCTGGCAATCTTATTCGAGGAGCTTCTTAGAAACCCAGTTCCATACTTATCTTCGGCCCTTCTCTGCTTCGAAGAAATGTACATAATTCTACAGAGGATCAAGACCTTGATCGAGGACTGCTCGAATGGTAGCAGGATGTGGCTTCTAGTCCAGAACGAATCCGTGGCCAACAGCTTTCGGGAGCTGATGATGGAATTGTCAACTCTTTTGGATATTTTCCCCATCAAGGAGATCGATTTGAGCGAAGACGTTCAAGAGCTCGTCGTTTTGATAAGGAAACAGTGTTTACAAGCGAAAGCATTCGTGGATCCCGGAGACAGCAGCCTCAGGCACCAGGCGTTAACGATGCTTGATCGGATCAAGAGAGAGATCGTGCCCGATCACACGAGGCTTGCAGACATCTTCCATGAACTGGGTTTACGGAATTCTTCAAGTTGCAGAGAGGAGATCGAGAGTCTTGAAGAGGAGGTCCAAAATCAAATCGACGACAAGTCCAAATCGGAGGTCATTGCTTTGACCGGACTCGTTCTCTACGCCAAATGCGTCCTCTTCGAGGAATCGACCCCCGCCTCCGATCACAATCGAGGCGGCGAGCTGGTTCCCGAAGCCAACATTCCGGCGGATTTCCGGTGCCCGATCAGCCTTGAGTTGATGCGGGACCCAGTTGTGGTGGCAACAGGTCAGACCTACGATCGGGAGTCGATTAATCTTTGGATTGAATCCGGACATTACACGTGTCCAAAGACAGGTCAGACGTTGGCCCACACCAACCTGATCCCTAACCTAGCTTTGAAGAATCTGATTGCCATTTGGTGCCGCGAGCAGAAATTACCTTTCCAACTGGCTGAGGACAAGAACAAAACTAACGGCGTTATACTCAATAAGACGGCCCTTGAAGCTACGAAGATGACGGTGTCGTTTTTGGTCAACAAGCTGTCCGTTTCCCAGTCAGTGGCGGCAGCTAACGGAGTCGTTTACGAGCTTCGTGCTCTGGCAAAAACTAATTCGCACGGCCGAGCCTGCATTGCCGAAGCTGGGGCAATCCCATTGCTTGTCCGATATCTCGGCTCGGACATAGGTTCGGAGTCCCCTAACCTTCAAATCAACGCCGTAACAACCATCCTCAACCTTTCCATCCTCGAAGCGAACAAAAGGAGGGTCGTGGAAACAGACGGAGCATTAAACGGAGTCATCGAGGTTTTACGTTCGGGTGCCACGTGGGAGGCAAAAGGGAATGCGGCGGCTACAATATTCAGTTTATCCGCCGTGCACGCCTACAGGAAGCGTCTGGGGAAGAAGACGCGCGTGGTAAAGGGTTTGATGGATTTGGTGAAATGTGGGCCCACGAGCCCCAGGAGGGACGCGTTGGTGGCGATCTTGAACTTGTCCGGAGACAGAGAGACGGTGGGGAGGTTAGTGGAGGCAGGGGTGGTGGAGATGGTGCACGAGCTGATGGATGTGCTGCCGGAGGAGGCGGTGACGATACTTGAAACGGTGGTGAAGAAAGGTGGGTTAGTGGCAATTGCTGCGGCTCAGAATTCAATGGAGAAACTCCGGATGTTGTTAAGGGGAGGGTCGGATGCAGCGAGAGAGAGCGCGGCCGCGACTCTCGTCACCATTTGCCGGAAAGGAGGACCCGAAATGGTGGCGGAGCTGGCAGCGATGCCCGGAGTGGAGAGAATGATATGGGAGTTGATGGGAGCGGGGACAATGAGGGCTAGAAGAAAGGCGGCCACTCTCTTCAGAATTCTCCGAAGATGGGCCGCTGGTTTGCACGGCGATTTTATGGATCGGTATACTAATACTTCTGATACTGCTACCATTGCAACTGTAAGTAGCTCGTCAAGAACAGTACTGTCAAACTAAGCATTTTATTCATTGAATTGTATAGATCAATTCTACAAAGTTTGGAATTTTTTTTTCTTCTCTCTTTCATGTTGCAATGAATGTTTTCAATTGTCTCAAATGATGGATTTTATTATTATTGTTATTATTTTTTGGTCTTTCTTTCCTCCTTTTTCCTGAGGTTGCTTGTTTGTTGTAAGCTTCTTATCTGGTATTTCTTTCTCCTCTACGTTATCATCAAAATATGTCGGAACTGGAATGGGAGGACCCAAGGCTCAGATTAGGAAACATAGGATATGGCGATGAGGTTGACAAACACGTTGTTTTGCCATTGTCGACGCTTTACCGTAAATTTGATCTGTCTTTGATTTGACGAATTGTGGAGCGAATACACACTTCACGGCCCTTCACTAATAGGAAACCGCTAAAAGAATTAGTTTGCAAAATTCGCTTTCGGTCAAAGCTTACAAGTTCAGGAGCAGTAGTTATGAAGGCAAAGTCTGGCATCAAAAGTCAAAACCCCAGATCAGAGGCGGCGCTATTATTCTTACCGAGAAGCTTCAAATGCTAACCTCTTTCCTATATGGATCAAGAATCTATCCACAATGATTCATTCAAATCATTACTTCCTCCTTTGACCAAGCACCAGACTAGCATCGTTACCAGTTTCAGAGTCGACTTGTTGTGGGCAAATTGCTCTATTGTTTCCAGTGGTTAGATCTCCTGAAATTAACTAAGCCATCATTTTGCTCCTGCTTGTCATTGTCATCTCTCCGGCTTGTTATTCTAGGCCTATAGACGCTTCTCTCCCAAACAAGATGCAGGCTACTCAACCAGGGCCCTATCTTGCACTCCCTGAAGAACTCATTGGCAAGTACAGACCTTTGGTGCTTAGTTTCCTTCCCAAGTGTAAATTGGCCCCATCTTACCTGCTTTTTTTGCATTCTCCTGTTACCCGAATGTTTTATTGAGTCAACATGCCCCATTCTTTCTCCAGTGTTGCGCAGATGTAGCCACTTGTAACAAGTAACGGTCCAGGAATATTCTTTAGCGAATTTGTTGTTGTGTAAATACTGTTCATTCGGTGCAATCATTTAGGCCCAGTAGTTCTTGTATTGGTCATTATGGTTTCTTCAGATATGGGGAATGCCTACACAAATTGCCCAATTTTGTTTCTCCGAAAAACTATAGATTGAAGGCAGAGGAATTCTACGAAGAACAATGATTAATATGCTTTCCGTTGGAGGAGGGAATTTTTGATTAAAAAAAACACAAAATAGAATTACTGTGTAAAAACAACGACCCCTTCTTTTTTAATGCGGTGAACACTCCGAGATAGAAGAACAGGGAGACGACTGTATTACAAAATAAAATTTCTCCCTGGAGTCAAGAGGCTCGCAGAGATAAGTATAAACCCTCGTGTCTTTTGGGTTAAAAAAAACCATTTTCTGGCCTAAGTCCAAGGAAAACGGTTCATCTAGAGGTGCTGGGCCTTCTTTCATGGGCTAAACAAATCCAGAATGCACAGAATGGGCCGATCTCAGCCACGAACCACCCCCATTCCAGCTTCCCACAGGCCTCCCCTTACAGGAGAAACCTTGACTAGGCTTAGAGCCAGACGGTCCGTTACGAATTGTTCCTACCAGCAAAAAATGACCATACCCATGCCTATACATCCACACCTCAATCCGGAAATTGGGATTGCATTTCGGGACGAAGAAAGACCAGTTAGTGGCAAAAATTACTTGAATTCTGAGTTTTAAGTTTAAAATTCTATCTCTAGTTTCTGCAAACCCCAAAAAATAAAAAACCGGCACACTGAGTTCAGTTCTTTGTCGGTGCGTTAAATCAAACAAATCGTCCTCGACTACTACATGTTTCGGGCAATTCATTCGGTCCCCAGTTTGTAGCTTTTCGGAATTAGAAGATGCATTTTCCTTTTGTCCTGTTCTACTGAAAGTAGGGACCGGCTTGGAGAAAAAGAACACCCGGAGGGAGATTCAATGTCGTCTTTCTGACAAGAAAAAGACGTAATTGGATCATTTGGCTTCTTGTAAATTTATGGCAGAATTAATAGATACATCGAAGCCTTTGATAGAGGCTTTAGGCAAGAAGGAAAGCGTGTGCGGTGATTGGGCTGATGAATCCTAATGGAGCCAGATCGCAATGATCGGTGCACTAGATCCTGGGCTGGATTGAAAAGGACTGACAGAACCAAAAAATTATTAATGCATATTTAGAGAGTGACGTTTTTAGAATATTCATAATTAAATTCAAGCATTAAAGTAATTCGGAAAAATAGATCTGATAAATATATGTGTAACATAAGAAAATAGCATAGTTACTTAAAGAAAAGAGTTTTTTTTTTTTTTTTTTAGACCGGACTAGTGAGAGATGCCCCGGATATGATTATGCCAGACTAAAGGCCTCTTAGCAAACCTATAAAAAGTATCCTTGTCATGTGGTTTTGTTTCATATGGACTGGATACGCTTTGTGTGTATCATAAGCTAATATGGAATAGGATAAAAAAAAAAAAATTCTACCTCACCCAACGAGACTTAGCATTGGAGTTAGCTTTGCGTTCTTAATTCAAAAGATGATGAATTAAGAACCCTAGCTAGCACGTGTAGAACATGATCGGTAATCAGGAAAAAACTCGAGTCTTGGCTATTGAACGAAGACCCACAAGAGTAAGAACTCAAGGGCAAAGACAATGGTTCTACATGGACCCCAACGAGAAGGCCTCCTTAAGCTTGTTGAAAATAGCGAAACCCTGGTTTCTGAGAATGGATTGGGCTTAGGCGTAAACTTTGTATCTGTCGAAACTAAATTGCCCTGCTCGGTTATTAAAACGACGAAGGAGATGGAAAGCTTCGCCGATGGATGCCATTATCTGTTGATAACATAATGCAAGTGACTACAACACAAAGTTCTGTACTTTTTCTCCAGAAGGCTTAATTAAGGGGTTCCAGTTTGGCTTAGACCCCCTTGTCTTTATTGAAAGGGAGCCCCCCTCCATTAGAAGGGGTTCCTTTTTCTTCGCAAGAAGGAAGCCTATGGCCCCCCACAATTATTGTTCTCTATGGCATATCATATATGTTGATGGGCCACCCAAATTTCTATGTTGGACGCATATGTATATAGTGCTGCTGAGGGTCACAACGGATTGGAGTCCCTAAAAGTTGATATAGGCTTTTTTGATCTTTTTCCGTATAGTTGTGTCAAGCACGTAACATATTTGGTGCCTTAGATGATAGAGACTTGTTCTGAAGAGATCGACGATGGGCTTCTTTTCTCAGCCACAGGACTCTAGATTCAATCGCCCATCTTTGGACAGTAGGCGATCTAATTCCGTGTTTGTAACGTAAACAAAGTTTCTATAATATTCCTGGATGCACAACTTGATTGTCTGGCGGTGACAAGACTGATAGAACCATGCTCCTCGTCGAGCAATAGTCTTATTCCAAATCAAATTAAGAAAAACGTAAGAGGTCGGAGTTTCCTTAATATAGCAGAGTAGAGTTCTTTTTATTTTGATGGAAAGCAAAAGAAGAGAGACTCTGGGACCCTCAGTGTCTTGGGGACTCTAGTCCCTTAACGTAACTCAATTAAAGAGTATTACTGGCGTCAGGCAATAACTGCACAAAAATAAGAAACAAGCTTATTTGACAGAAAAGGCTGGATGATCATGGAAGACACTAATTATCCATGGTAGTACGGCAACAATTGGACATTTAAGTTGATAAGGATATTTAAATTGATGAAGCTGTTGTCATTTGGGATTCACCACAAGAAATGATAACTAGAGAACAAAATTTAGAATTATTTAGGTGATTAGGCATAATCATAATCTTCACCAGAAATAGCCAATTAACCATTTTGGCTGGTCCCATGCTTGTCAGCTTTTTGCTAGCTTTTTTTTTCTTTCATTTGTGGACCCCAATCTTCCTCCAATTGCATTCTCTCTCTCCCCCATTTATATGCATTCTTCAGCAATCACGGGCCAGCAGCTGCAGAGCCATAAACAAAGAACAAACTCTGGCTTCAATATCATTTGCTCGGAAATTGCAACTGCAGAGACAAACAGATACACAAAAGCGCACCGCGAGAGAGAGAGAGAGAGAGAGATAGAGAGAGGGGGGGTTTCCATGGGTAACTACAGGTTTAAACCAGCAAATATGATGCCCAACGCTTGGTTTTACAAGCTCAAAGACATGGGTGGAACCAGAAACCAGAACAGCAATTCTGTTTCCTCGAAGAAAAAGCAATTCCCGGCAGCTACTACAGCTACGCAACCATCGAAACCTAAGCAACCCCACCAATCTTATCCAAGAAAGTCTTACTACTACACGAGGGAATGTCACCCAAAAGAACAAGAAATTCACAATTCGCCTTCAAAGCCGAAATCTACAGACACCCATTTCCCGCACTCACCAAGAACATCCTCCAGACAACGAATCAAGAGAAGGTCAAAGGTTGATTCTCCCAAGCTCGTCTCTGCTGGCTGCAACTGCCGTGCCATTCTCTGGACGAAATCAGATTCTCCACCGGACTACTCAGCTTCTCTTTCGGATAGCTCTTCGGAGCCGGATTCCTGCGACTCATTTCCACCAAAATTCAGGTCTGACAGTGTTCTTACAACCAAATCATTTGATAAAATCGTGTCGTTGTCAGGCTCTTACGACTGCGAACTCAATCCTAATGCTGACGACGATGCCATTAATGTGGATAAGAGATCTCTTGAGAGAAAATTCGATAATCTGGATGTTTTTGACAACATGCGCAATCTTGATCTCCCTCCAATCATTACTAAGCTGGCAAAATTCGACGAAACGGTTAAGGATATCACAAAGAAAGAGACTTCCAAGGAAGCAAACAAGTACTGGAAGAGCTTGGCCGCATACGAGGAAGCGAACGCCCGTGGTTCTCTGTCCTTTAACATTGTTGAAAAAGAAAGACCTAACAAGAAAGCACACAAGCAGAGGCTTTCTGTTAGGAGACATTCTGTGACTTCTCCTGGAGTTAGGCTTCGAGTCAATTCCCCGAGGCTTGCGAGCAGAAGAATTCAAGGCTATGGTCACAAGAGCGTGTCAATGCCATCGTCGTCCAGTTCTAGCTTCAGGAGAAGCCTGTCAAATAGCTTGGCAGTCGTGAAATTTTCTTTGGACCCTCAGAGAGATTTCAGGGACTCAATGGTGGATATGATTGTTGAGAACAACATCAGGGCATCAAAGGACTTAGAAGACCTTCTTGCCTGCTATCTTTCATTGAATTCCGATGAATACCACGATCTCATTATTAAGGTTTTCAAGCAAATCTGGTTCGATCTAACTCACATCCAACTGTAGTGTTGTTATCTTAAACTAAATTGTATTATAACCCCAACATTTCCCTTGCTCCCTTAATTTCCAAATAACCTACTTGTTGAATTAGTCCGGTGTATATTTATATCAGAGTAATCAAGTGCTTCGTTGATCGTTCTAGTCAGTGAGCTATCTGTAATATGTGTTATTTGCTCATGTACTTTCGTCAAGACTCTTTCCACTGATAAAGATGAGAAACTCCGCTGTAATTTGCTTGCTCTGGGAAAGTTCAACGCGATTGGGTAAGGCGATTCTTTGCCATTTTTAAACTTCCTAAGCAGGACACGAGAGCATGTCGGAAACCACTCTTCACAAGAGGACTGGTATAGCCCAAGCGTTTGGGACCTCTCTTTACTATTTTAATTATAATACCTTCAAGAAGTCATTAGACATTATCTTGCAGGATTTAATACCAAGTAATTAACTATTTCTAACAAAGGGTATATAATTTGAATCCATATTCTTGTAGTCTCACCATGCCAAAAAGGGAGCAAGAAGAATAAGAAAAAGCATGGTTTGATTTTATCCATGGGGATTTGCATAAATATAGTTCCTTGTTTATTTTTTCTTTCAATTGCAAAAGTTCATATCTTTCTTTCGGGTGTTACATTTTCATGCTCGGGCTTTTATCCCTCGGCCGTTTTGTTCTCGAAAGGGATTGGTGGACAGGAGACTTCCTCTATTTCAATGCTTAAACCACCCAGACGGACTCATGCATAAGTAGATGCAAGGAACTCCAAGACACAATGACTTATTAGAAACTTCAGTTCCTTTGCTCCGAAAAGAAGATACCCTTCAAGAACAAGATTCAATTTTCGATTTACCTTTGCCCAAAATCTAAAAGCCCCATTCTCTCTCTAGGCACCATATACAGCTTTCTCCCAATTGAGAGAGAGAGAGAGAGAGAGAGACAGGGCGTGGCAGGTAAGACCAAAGAGATTCGAAAAAGGCCGTTAATTCAAAATCTTCTTAGAGGTAAAAGGTAAATTCAAATTTGCTTGCCACCAGGTGTCAAATCACAAAAGCGTTTGTTCGGCAGCAGATCCGTGTAACCCATATTAGATCGGCGTAAAGTCGGGAAGACAATCTCTCAGAAAAGTAAAAGTTGCATAGAAAGTTTCAAAAGCTGAATTCACTTTCAAAATCCACAAGAGACCCTACTTCACAAAAGTCCATCTCTTTCTTTCTCTAAGCACTTTCTTATGGCTGAGTTTAGATTTCGGGGCAAGCAAGATGCACGGTTAGCCATGACAAAGCAGGAACGCAGTTTTTTTTTTTTTACCTTCTTTTTTCGGGCAAAATTGGACGATTTGTTTGAAACTATAAAAATATATTTGGCCAAATTTGATTAGAAAGCACCAGTGGTGGGTGTTGTCTCTTTCTGGGACAAAGATTTCTTGCTTGATTGACATACCCCACTTAATGGACAAAAGGATTATATTTATTTCTTTCTTCTTCGATAAAATCCATGTTCAGAGGCCCCTAACTTCGGGGCCTCAAGACTTCATCTGTTTGACTCATTAGTGTATTGACTTTCTTATTTTATAGCATTAATCGTGACCCATAACTTGGAAAATTATTGCCCATAAGAAGCGATTTTGTTACAGTGAAGGGAGAATCAAACGGCATGCCATGCAATAAAAATCATGGCTGGGGTCTCCAAAAGTGTTTACATATGAATCGCTCGGATATAAACATGTGTGTAGCTTACCTCTTTTCCCTTTCCTCGACAAGTTGTCGTACAGGTAGTACCTAACAACGGGGCTGCTTTGGGAGTAAGTCTTGAGATTAGTTCACGAGTCTCCTCTGCATGATTGGACCTGGCGATTACAAAAGCCGATTGGAACAAACTGACTTGTTTGCTTCAAGTTCATTTGAAGTGATGTTACCTTCATGATCATCCTGATCCCTAGCTACAAGTTATATATATAAAAAAAAAAGGACAACCATCTCACCTGTAAATTGTGGCAATGGACTCTATACCCTATAGATACATCGCAGCATGGACTCTCGTACACTCGCACATTTTTTTTTTGTGGGACATTTCCGCATGAAGCTTTCCGGCCGGTGCTTTAAATTAATTATGTCATTTCCGTCCACAGAACAAGGCTGGGTGTGGTAGTCTCTCGTATTTGGCCAACAATGAACACTGTTTGAATTTGGAGGATATGAGTAGGTTCGCTTCTGTGTATTAAAATCTCGAACAGAAACTCAACTGGAGTGACTGAATCATTATTATTAGCCAACAAAAACTCTACAGGACCAAAACTGTTCTGTTTTATCCAGAGCACTGCGCGTTAGATACTCACACTACTGGGCAACGCTATGTGCGCGATGCAGTGATTCCCACCAATATCCATGAATGTAAGAAGTATTGCTCGTTTGACCTTAAATTTTCCCAGTACATTTTAGA